>CM069903.1:57491644-57900237 GCA_036172215.1 Camellia granthamiana | reverse complement strand
ACACATGGAGGAAGTTTCAAGTATCCCTCAGCAAAGATTGGCTAGAGATAAACAACCTATGCAAGTTAATGGACATTCTAATGGTCAAACTAGTAATCAAAACTATGAAAGACCATCACCTCACTCTTGGTACGAACCTATTTTGAGGCCTATAGCGGGTCAAAATGCCTTAATGCTTAATAGTGAAGCCATGCAAATTGGTGGATCTGGCCCAGTACAAGAAAATAGCATAAGAATGGCTCCAAATCCAATGTTCGAAGCCATACCTGGCACGAGGGGGTTCACTAATCCCTTATTCGAATTTATACCCAGGGGTTGGAAGGTTTTCCTACAAATGGAAGAGACACAACACCAGTTCCAGCACCTTTCGCAGGACAAGCTCAAAGGGGCTACCCACACCCCCAACAGTAACCTGCACCACAGGGACAACCAGTCCCAAATATACCACTTTATGGACCAAGAGGACCACAGGCACAAGTTTGCCCACCAAATCCTGTGTTTGTTCCTCCAGTAGTGGTTTAGTAGGCACAAAATATGGTCCCTAGGGACCAAATTGCTGATATTGTTAGAGAGATGTGTGGACCGATAGCTCGGGGGGTCCAGACTCCTGTGTACAGAAAACCATACCCAGAATGGGTAGACAGGGTACATGAATACCCAAGAGGTTTCAAGATACCAGATTTTGCCCTTTTTTATAGGAATGGAAACCAATCAACAGTGGAGCGCATTGCTAGGTTTGCTGCTCAATGCGGTGAATTTACTAATAATGACTATATGAAGTTAAAGTTATTCCCAAATTCCCTAACTAAGGGGAGTATTTGTATGGTATATTAACCTTACACATGGCTCTATCCAGACTTGGCAACAAATGGAAGAGGCTTTTCATGCTCAATTCTTCCAATCGGAGCCAGAGGTTTCCATGACAGACTTGGCAAGGTTGAGTCAAAGGCCTGATGAAAAGGCTACTCAGTTTATTGCCAGATTTAAAAGGGCTCGAAATAAATGTAGAGTCATCCTACCAGAGCCAGAATTCGTGAGATTGGCTCAGAATGGCTTAGAGTTTAGGCTTCGAAAGAAGTTTGACTCAACTGAGTTCAGAGACTTAGTGGAACTCACTTATAAGGTGTCTAGGTACGAAGCATTATTAGAGGAGGAGCAAGATTGAAATAATGCATCGTACAAGACATATTATAGAGATCCTAATTATGAGATCGATGCAGCAGAGATTGTGGGGAAAGAACCTGTGATCTGTGAAGCATTAATTCATAAGGATACAACAATTGACCAACCGTTTAAAAAGAAAGACCTTCATAGGAAATACTCTTTCGATTTAACTAAGGCATATGACATTTTTGATCATTTGCTTGCGGCCAACTTCCTTAAGTTACCAAAAGGAGTCAAAATTCCATCTCTAGATGAACTTAAAGGAAAAATATATTGTAAATGGCATAATTCTTGGTCTCACTCAACTAAAAATTGTATTATTTTTCGAGACAGGATCCAAGAACAAATTCGGAAAGGAAGTCTAAAATTCCCAGCTAAAGCAGAAAAGGCCATGGGGATCGACAGTAATCTATTTCCAGAACTTGGAGAAAGTGCAGCTAATGTTGTTGTACCAGACTTCCAGAATTTATCTCTATAGGAATTGGAAGAGGTCAATGTACAAATGCATGTTGCCAGCCAGGCTACTATTAAGAAAGACACTAGAAGTCTACCAGTTGTTGGATAAGGCTCTACAAGTCAGAGAAAAGACTCTGATGAAGAAACACTGGATGATGATTCCTTGGAGGCAGCAGTTATCCAAAGAATGTGTCCCAGGTGTAGGTTGAGCTATAAGTGGCTGAAAGGGCTCCCGATTGATGGGAAACAATACTACAGGGATGTGCAGAGACGTCCTAAACCAACCAGTGCTCATAACAAAAGGTCATACCCAACTAGTGTTAGGCAGCAGCCATTAATGGTCGAGCCAACAGCTGATAGAATGCATTCCAAAGGCAAGAGGCCTTTATATGAGTCTAGGCCACCTAACTATTAAAGAATGGAGAGCAGTCATTTTGAAAGAAGGTCGGAGAGAGGCTCGGTTTGTGGGATCAGAGCCAGAGATTGGCCCCTTAGACCAGCATCATGCAGGATAGAAAGTGGCTACCTTCATCAAAGGTCTGAGTTAGGCCCAAAACATGAAGCAGGGCCAAGCAGTGGCCTTCACAGCCAGCTTCGAAGATGGCCTCGAAAGAGGAAAGAAACAGTTCAACAGCTGAGTCAGTAAGTTCGTGGGTACCTGGAGTTCCAGATTGGTTTATGATGCAGAACAAACCTAGGGAAGTGTCCACCCAGAGAGATGTTGTTGGAAACCAAAGTAGGATGGTCAAACCTCTTTGGTGGCTCCAAACAATTGGGTATTGCTTAAACACCCGAAAACAAAGGAACCAGATATGGTCCCCGTAATTTCTAGATCACAAAGAAGGAAGATTCAGCATAGGTACACTCAGTACGAGAAAGACCTGAAAGAAAGTGGAGAAAGCTCATCATTGGTCCAGACAGAAGGAAAAAAGAATCCAAAGTTAGACCACACTCCAAAACCAACTCTAGAAGACAAAATGGGTTGTAGCAGAGAACAATTGGCCAAAGTTCACTCTGAACTAAAAGCCAAAGAGAAGTCCAATCTAGCAGGATTGGAGAAGGCTTTGATGGAGAGTGATAGCGAGATAGAAGAAGAAGTTGGCCTAGGCCAAAAGAAAAGAATGGTTGAGGAAGAAATCTTCGAAGCCTTCATGGCTGAACAAACATTTTTGGTTGAAAAGCCAGTTAGAAAAGACCATTCGAAGAGTCTGTTAGTAATGAGGTGCCAGAATGCAGCATAGAAGATGCTTCTGAAGTGAGTGAACAAGGTGGCCAAGAGAAGAAACAGGCACAGCCCCGACCATTCAATTTGGCTCAGTATCAGTGAATACGGTACACATACTACCACATGAATTCCAAGCTGGAGATAAGGACCAAGAGGGGCAAGAAATTGACCCAATTCCAGTCTCTAGCGAAGACTCACAAGTGAGTATGGTGCAAGATAATTCCGGAATGACTATCCCAATGGAAACTGAATATGAGAGTGAAGAAGAGGTGAGTATTAACCTCTCATATCCTTTTGAGTATCCCTCGAACTCTATGACACATCATGTCAAGCCTTTGTATATCAAGGCCTTCTTTGATGGGATACAATTGAACCGAGTCTTGGTAGATAATGGGGCAGCAGTGAACTTACTACCGAAATCTTCCTTGAAGAAACTAGGGAAAAGGAACCCCAGGTTAATCCCGACCAGCACAACCATTGCTGGCTTCGCTGGAGACAAACAGATGGCTCAGGGAATTCTGCCCATCAACCTGAGTGTGGGAACCAGGGGCTGCATGACGGCATTCTTCATGATCGACAGCAATGCTAAGTACAATGCTTTACTTGGCAGAGATTGGATCCACACTAACAAATGTGTGCCTTCCTCTTTGCATCAGAAAATAATGATGGCCCTGGGCAATGGAGAGACAGAGGAAATTGATGCAGATCCTCAACCCTTCATAGCCTGTGCAGACTTTGCAGAGGCCAAATTGTATATTGAGGGAGTGACACCACTCAGTATATTGAGGAAACCTGATGGCTCAGCCGAAGTGATGGCTAATGAGGAGGTGACACACCTGAAGCACTTAGTCTAGGAAAGTGCTGATGAAGAGGTTGTCGTTAAAGATAACAATGATGCCTGGTTGTAGGCAAAGAGATGAAGCACAAGAAGCCAAGTCTTTGGCTCTAATTAAGTTTTCAATATTGGATGTAAAATCAATAGTCCAAAAAGTGCAAGAGCAAGAGAAAGAAGCCATGATAATTGGCTGCAAGCAGAAGCAGCAACAGGCCAGAGTTTTGGCCCTTGATAAATACTGTGTATTGGACATTGAAACAAAAGTCCAGGAGATACAGGAAGAAGAAGCCTTGTGGACAGACTTTGTCTATGAGGAGGAGGGTAACGATGTTGAATCAAAGAATCTAGGAGCAGAACAAAGCAAGGAGATTGCTTCGAAGCCAGAAGGGATCAAAGAAGGAGCTTCAGTAAGTTCTCAGATACAAGACCCCTTAGAAGAAGTAAATTTAGGGGAAGGTTCTATAGAACAGCCCATCTATATAAGTGCTTGTTTGAATGCTTTGGACAGGGACCAGTTGTTGGTTGTTCTGAAGAAATATAAAGATTATTTTGTATGGTCTTATAATGAACTACCAGGATTAGATAGGTCATTAGTGGAACATAGGCTCCCTATGAGGCTTAACTTCAAGCTATACAAGCAAAAACCAAGAAGAATGAGTTCAGAAGTGATTCAGAAAGTTAAGGAGGAAATTCTTAGACTACTCAAGGCAGGCTTTATTAGGACAGCCAAGTATGTTGAATGGCTATCCAATATTGTGCCTGTAGTTAAGAAAAATGGTAAAATGAGGGTATGCATTGATTTCAGAAACTTAAATCTAGCAACTCCCAAAGATGAGTATCCTATGCCTATAGTGGATTTGTTGGTAGACAGTTCAGCAGGGCATCAAATTTTATCAATGATGGATGGGCACTCTGGTTATAACCAAATCTGCATTGCAGAAGAAGATGTTTACAAGACAGCATTCAGATGTCCTGGGAATATTGGTACTTTCGAATGGGTTAAAATGTCATTTGGCCTGAAGAACGCTGGAGCTACATATCAGAGGGCTATGAACACTATCTTTCATGACCTCATTGGAGGGTATTTAGAGTGTTATATTGATGACGTTATAGTAAAATCCCAATCCATGGAGAAGCATCTGTTTCACTTAGAAGCAGCTTTTGAAAGAATGAGAAAGTTCAAGTTGAAACTCAATCCTCTTAAGTGTGCTTTTGGTGTACCATCTGGAAACTTCTTGGGCTATGTAGTACACAAGAAAGGAATACAGATTGACCAAAATAAAGCCAAAGCCATCATTGAAGCCAAACCTCCATCAAGTAAGAAAGAATTACAAAAGTTCCTTAGACAGGTTAATTTTCTTCGAAGATTCATTTCTAACACTGTAAGGAAAACTAAAGTCTTTTCTTCCTTGTTAAGGCTAAAAGATGAAGAAGAATTTATGTGGACAGCAGAGCATCAAATTGCTTTCGAAGGAATCAAAGCCTACTTGGCCAACCCTCCAGTGTTGATGCCACCAAAGGGTGAAAAGCCCTTAAAGTTGTACATAGCTACAGTAGAGGATTCATTAGGAGCTTTCTTAGCCCAAGACAATGAAGAAGGCAAGGAGCAAGCTGTTTATTACCTTAGTAGCTTTTTAAATTCTTGTGAATGTAAATACTCAGCTGTAGAAAAGCTGTGCCTTGCATTGTATTTTGCTACAATAAAATTAAGATATTATCTTTTGCCTACAACTGTCTTGGTAATTGCAACCACAGATTTGGTTAAGTATATGTTATCTAGACCTATGTTGAGGGGAAGAATTGGCAAATGGATACTAGCCTTATCAGAATTTCATTTAGAATATGTTCCCTAAAAGGCAGTAAAAGGACAAGTTTTAGCTAATTTTTTGGCAGACTATCCATCTCAAACAGAAAGCCAAGAAATAATGGAACTTGGTATGGCTAGTGTTGAGCCATGGCAAATGTGGTTCGATGGATCAAAAGCCAATGGCCTAATTAGAATTGGTATAGTGACAAAATCACCACAAGGAGTAGAAACCACACATGGTTTCAGGGTGGATGAGATTACTTGTTCTAATAATCAAGCTGAATATGAAGCCTTAATAATGGGACTGGAAATTCTTATTGGATTGCAAGTTCATGCAGTTGACATATTTGGAGATTCTCAATTGGTGGTTAACCAAGTGAAAGGGATTTTCAAATGTCAAAGTATAAGCATGTTGCCATACTATGTTGTTGCATTACATCTGCTTTCTCAATTTCAAATAGCAAATGTAACTCATGTCCCAAGATTCTTGAATAATAGAGCTAATGATATGGGTCAGAAAGTTTCGAATTTCAAGAGAAGGGATAATGTTCAAAGGGACATAAGCCAAACAACATTTCAGAAATTAATACCACCCTTAAATAAAAGAAATGTGGTCCTAAAAGTCAATCATAATGACTTACAAGAACAAGATTGGAGGCATCCAATAATGCAATATTTGGCTGGCCCATCTTCAAAGGCCAGTAGAAAAATTAAATTGCAATCTATGCAATACATGATATATGGTAATGCTCTCTACAAAAGGGGGGGGAGATGGTCTATTGCTGGAATGTTTAGGCCCAAAAGAAGCATTGACAGCTATGGCTGAGGTTCATGAAGGCATCTGTGGTGCTCATCAGCCTGGTGTGAAGATGAGATGGTTGCTTCGAAGGGATTCCTACTATTGGCTAACTATCCTTAATGACTGCATAGAATATGCCAGAGGTTGTCAGGCATGTCAAAAGCATGGCACAATAAGGCATGTGCCCATAACTGACTTGCATGCAGTAGTGAAGCCTTGGCCATTTAGAGGATGGGCCATGAACATGATGGGGAAAATACACCCACCTTCTTCGAAGCACCATTGTTTCATTTTGGTGGCCACTGATTACTTCACTAAGTGGGTCGAAGCTAAGCCATACAAAGTTGTAGACCAAACTGAGGTCATTGGATTCATTAAGGATTTAATCCATAGATTTGGTATCCCACAGACTATAACTGTTGATAATGGGACGGTATTCGATGGGAAAATGGTGAAGTCTTTTATGGCAGAGTTTGGAATTAGCCTTGTTAATTCCACCCCTTATTATGCACAAGCCAATGGTCAAGCTGAATCATCCAATAAATCCTTGAAAAAAGGAATACAAAAGGTTGTGGAAGACAATCCTAGGGATTGGCATAACTTATTGTTGGATGTATTGTAGGCTTATAGAACTTCCCCAAGGTCAAGCACAGGAGTCACTCCTTATGCCTTAGTATATGGGCATGATGCAGTGTTACCTGTGGAAATTAATGTTAAGTCCTTGAGGGTAAGATGCCAAGACCAGTTAGATCTTGAGCAATACCATCAAAGTATGTGCTTGGAATTAGAAAGCATAGATGGAGCTAGAATTCTGGCATTAAATAACATTCTTTTTCAAAAGAAGAAAGCAGCCAAAAACTATAATAAAAAAGTCAAATACATTGGCTTTGATGAAGGTGATTTGGTATGGAAGACAATACTCCTAATAGGGATTAAAAGCCATAAGTTTGGAAAATGGTCACCTAATTGGAAAAGGACCATATCAAATTCATAGAGTCCTGCCTTTTGGAGCATACCATTTGAGAAATTTAAATGGATACATACATCCCAAAAAGATTAATGGTAGATATTTGAAGCCTTATTTTCCAACCATTTGGGAAACACGAGGAATAAAATAAACACTAAGTACAAGAACACGAGAATACTCAAATGATAAATAAGAATTTGTTCTTCATAAAGAGTTGAATACATTCTGCCATAAATTGGCCCAGAAATCATTACAATGTCTCAGTTGTTCTTTTATAATGGATGTTCTATTCTTAAATGATGAGAACAACTGGATGGCTGTGGTCATTTCCTGCTTTCGGTCAGCCAGTCCTTGGTTAGTGATCTGCAGTTTGGTGTCAGTTCGAATTAAGGCCTGGTTCACTACAGATAGCTCCTCCTCAAGTTGAGTTTTCCTCTCCAGTAGTTGAGTTTGAAAGTGGGAGACAGAAGAATGTTGTTCCTTTAGTTCTGATACCTCAGTATGCACTGTGGAAACAAAGCTCTAATCTTCAACCAATTTCTCCTCTGCAGCCTTGGCAGCATGGTAAATGTTGATATAGAAGTCAATAGTGGCTACTGCCTAAGATAAATGACTTGAGACAGTCATGCCAGATTGCTTAACAATCTTGCAGCACTGAAGGAAGCCATTTCTTATTATAGGTCTCTCTAAGGCCTCGAAGGGAATCCTCGAAAAGGATGTCAATAGCTCCAGGCAGTTGTCCAAGTCTATCAGAGGTGAAGAAGGCTTACTACTGGAGGAAGCGCTCTAAAAAATTTCTAGTAAGGAATCAGCCAAAACTAATGGCTCAGTCTCATCACTAGCCATTAGAGAGGTAGAAGGCAGGTCGAAGAGACTAGCTAGTCTTGCTTCAAAAATGTCTACCTCATCTGTGGACATGAAGGGGGTAGAAAGGGCTTTGGTGGAAGGCACAAAGGACTGCATAGGGATAGGAGAAATGGATGGAGCATCTTCACCAGTCTCTATGGTTCTAGCCACCAATAAATCAAGGGAAGAAAGGCTAGAACTAGGCAAAGGTAATAAACTACGAGTTGGAGAGCTGCCAGCACCCTCTATAGGGGAATCAGCTACCATCGAAGAGAAGGTAATAGCTGGAACTTCCTTAGGAGGAGAAGGAAGAGCAAGGCTCGAAAGAGAATTAAATTGAGATAGATCAAAAGACAAGTAAGGAAGATATGGAGTTAAGCCAAAAGAAAGTGATGCAGGAATACTTGGCCTTAGGAAGGGTATAGGAAATATAGGGCCTGGAAGTGGCAAAATTATTTGAATGGTCTCCACATCTTGAGTTTGTTCCACTTCAACTGAAACTGAGGGAGTCCTTATTCGAAGAAAAGGCTCAGTAGTTGTTGCTGCAAAAGAAGAAGTACAAAGTAATGTCAAGTCTCAAATACCAAGAAATGGACAAGGGAAAAGAATAGAGACATGAAAAAAGTTACTTGTTTCAGAAGTGGTAACAACAATGGGAGGGATGCGAAGAGAATAGTGCTTAGCAATATGCTGCCTCCTTACAGATTCTCTTTGGATTGCATCAGCAGCAGCAGCTTCATATCTTAAGAATTGTTGTTGTCGTCTCTTCTCAGCTCTCTCAAAAACAATTATGGCCTTAGAATGTTCCTGCTCTACTGCCTTGGCAGCTGCCTCATGAATAGGGTCTTCGACTAAATCAAAAGGGGAAACAGTCATCTTCCTTCTCTTTTTTCTCTGTATTGGTATTGCCTGCTCCTTCTCAATTCCTCTCTCTTCAATCTGGGATTCAGATTCCTCAGAAGTGAGTTCCTCTGCTACTACTTTGGCAGTTGTCTCATGAGTGGGATCTTGAGCCAAATTAGAAGAAGAGACAGTTGCTCTCTTTCTTCTTTGTAAGAGTGTCTCTTGCTCTTCTTCTTCTTCTTCTGCTGATTGAACTTCAGGTGCTCCCTTTTCAGGATCAGGCAAGAGTTTCATTTTCTTCTTTTGCTGTTTGCTCCTGAGGAGATGTAAAGCTTGGGTCTTCTGAGGAGAATCTCCCTGTGAAGCACCCGCACCACCTTCACAAAAGAAGAACTAAAGATAAGGCTAAGAAGCATTATAAAAAAAAGGCAAAAAAGAGAAGAAACAAGGGTATAGACCTTTCTTAGAAGTAGCCCTAGTAACTCTAGGAGGAGTGGAAGCAACAAAAGTAGACTGTGTGGTGGCAAGCACAGGAACTGAAGTGGTAAAAACAGTGGAAGAAGTGGCAACTCCAGCTCCTTTGGGCTTAGATTGGGGCACATCCAGCACCATTAATAAGTCTTGAGGAGCAATGGCCAAGTATACTTCCATATTGGTCACCCACCAGTTTTGGTACCTCTTCAATAAGTTACCATGAGGAATGAAAGGGATATATTCAAAATCGATCAAGTCTTGTATAAACTTAGAAGTTGCCTCTTCTAGTTTGGACCTTCGAACCTTTAAATCCCTGATAGTAAGACTCAGATTAGTGTTACTACAGAGAGGTATTGGGACCCCTTGTGAGAAGCTAAATTGTCTAGCAAATTGAGCAGGACAATAAGGCTCAGCAATGCATTTGTAGGCTCTAGGGTTCATAGTCCCAATAAATAGCTCTCTGGGGATCAAAATAGAAGCCCATATATCTTTATGAGGAGGTGAAGCACAGAGCCTATCACTTAGAAAATTCTTCTACCAAGATGGACCAATAGTAATGGGTTCGAAGGGATGAAAGCTGTAAGAAGGAAGGGAAGCTGGAAGTTGGTGGAAGAAAGAGAAGTAAAAAGCAAAGGTAGAAGGATAAAGTGAAGCATTGGCTAGCCTCATGCCATGAGTAGGAGGGTTTGGCTCAAAAAATTTAAGGCACTTAGACTGTAGCTCCGCAAAATAAGCAAAAAGCCAAAGCTGAAGTATCCAAAATGGACCTCCTTGATTGGCATCTAAGGGTTTCTCACAGAAAAGAGAACAAGCTCTATATACATGACCTAGAACATATGGGGCTAAGGCCACCTTTTTCTATAGGACAAGGGCTTTGGCGAGATGGGCAAATTCAGGCATGATTATTTGAGAAGAAGTGCAAAAAAGGAATTTCCAAAGCCAATATAGTATGAAAGAAAAAAATTCCCTATCAGTTACAGGGTCCTCCCTTCTATTCTCAGCCTTGACAAAGTCACTATAGGATGAGTTAAGGGAGGGGAGGGAAAAGGGGACTGGTAAGTCAGGATAATCTGGTCCAATAGGGTTACCAATGGGAGACAATCCTAATAGATGGCAAATATCAAGAACAGTAGGGGCCATCATCCCACATCTGAATTGGAAAAAATTAAAAGCAGAATTCTAGAAGCAAAGAGCAGTAGGAATTAGGAAATGGTCCTCTGAGATGGTAAACCTGGATTGTCGAAGGGCATCGAGCAGGCAGAGCTCTTGAAGGTCCAAAGTCCTAGCAGGGACAACCCGATCATACCATTCTTGCCACTTCGGTCTCACCGTGGGCCAGCATCGGTGGGGACGGTTCATCCTCCAGGTTCCCCAGTCAAGACCACCTTCGTAAATGAGACAGTGGTCTTCTAGACGTGGATATAATGCTAGAAGCTCAGTAAGAATCTCCTTGAAGATGGGCCCAAGCACATAGTCCTGTTGCTCATGACGTCGAGGGATGAAGATGCGTCCATCGATGGCGCTTTTCTCACCGGCATTGTACTTTTCACATTCTGCCTCAATGATCCTTTTCAGGGTTACAGACGGGCTCGCGTGCTTTACAACTGGTACTTTCAATGAAGAAGAAGCCATTGATTGAAAGCTTTCTGTAGAGGTCCCCGAACGTCCTTGGGAGGGTTGAGTCCCCCGTTCCGTTTGTTTTGAGCTCACTACAGTTCGGACTCAAATTGTCACGGTTCTTAATCTGAACCAAAGAGTCCAAATCCGACAAATCGTTTTGAGAAAACAGATTTTTTGAAAGAAGTGCCAAACATGGACTACTTTGCCAGATACAGAGTCGCCACCTAAATATTTTATTTTGGGAAATTTAGGAAACCCTGACTCGTTGCCTAAGGCCACGTGTCCGTCATCACCAAAGTTGCCTCGGCTTGGGAACTTGGGTACGATTGGGGAAGGTCACTTCGTGAGTACCCCCACTCACCCGATCAGAGATCGGCCTCTACTAACCATGATATCTAGTTTTGAAGACATTATGCGTTCTTATTCCGGTTATTAGCCTAGATTTACTATGTGATGCGCACAGCATACAAGTATAGACTGGGTCGCCTGAATTGGAACAAAACATTTCCTGTTTATTTTTTAAAGTGGTTTGCTACTCGCAAGTAGGCTTAAAATGCAGATTTTGCCACCCTCGGGTGGGCTTTAGAAAACATGGTTTTGCCACTATCTAGTGGGCTTAGAATCCACAGTGAATGAATTGTTCCAATCCAAATAACCCAACCTTCACCCACAGGCATTCAGGCAGATATATCACATAAGCACATAGCCTCATGGTAAGCATGCTATCATGGCAGTCACTCACACGCATGCAAGGATGCTATAGCATAAAAACTTACCGAGTACTCCAAGCCAAAACAGAAACTATGTTAGAAATCCATGCATGACCGTAACTATACAGAAATGTCTAATGCAACACATCCAGTAATGCAACTAAGATAGGCTCGGCTATTCTAAACATGGCATATGGAATGCTACAGCTAACATGTATTCAACTTGGAATTGAAATACAATGCAGTGAGTATGATGCGCCGAGCCCGGTGCATGCAAAACAGATGAATGATGCAAACATGCTATCATACTGCATGCTAATTGAAATATGCTCTAATCTAACCATCATAAGCTGGTAAATAAAAGGGAGAAAGACGTGGGGTTGGAAGACATACATCACACACACGCACACTTATTACAACATTGCCCTCGCTCGGAGGATCCGAATAAATAATATACAGTCCCAAATAAATAGTTACAGTCCGAATAAATACAAAATCCTAATTAATTAACAAATTAATCTAGGAAAACAGATAAATTAGCATGCAAGCTATGGACTGCCTCGACTCTGCTCCGAATGATGGATGATGCATGTTCGGGTTACTTGCGCGGAAATCCATTGTGACGCCTCAATTAGCCTCTGTTTACAGTTAAGCTCGGAATATTGCACGAAGCTCCAAAAGACTGCCGGTTTCTGATTTGCTGCAACAGAGAGCAAGAAAGGGGCATGGCAATGTATTTTCACATATGTATGCTTGACTACTCTTCAGGGAGTGTAGTCCTCGATCCTCGTGCCACCAATCGCGCATCTTGATGCGTGATGGCCGAGGAGTCGAATTGCATGACTCAATATGAAATGAATGCACATATAAACACAACAAGACCGAGACTCCATCATGGATAATCCGGAGTGTCGGTGACCGGGAATTGAGACACGTTCCGTCACTCGGAGTACGAAACGTACCTCGTTTCCCGTGCTCGGGCTAACTCCTATCCCAAGCACTATGCAATATGCATGACATGCATGAATGCGACTAACATACACCCTAGCATACTCAATGCTATAAAATGGCATACACAATGCACGATGTAACATGGCATACACAATGCTCTAACATACAACCTAGCATACGCAATGCTATAAAATGAAATGGCATACACAATGCATAATGGACTTACACCAACATGAGTGGACCTCAGCCACACTCACATCAGTGGCCATGAGATGAAAATGAGACAATCGAAATGTGTGCACACATGCACGCAAACCGAGGACCAAACCTAAGGCATAAATGCCATTCTACCAAAGCATGGCAAGGCATGGATTATGGCATACAAGCATGCAAATTCCAGCACTGAAATGTGAGGCAAAATGATCCCGAAACATGGAAACATGGCACCCGATGCATGGAATGGTCCCGAAACACAAAACTAGGCACATGCATTGACCTATAGCTATACAAAGCATGCATTATTTGATCATGAAGCATGAAGACAGAACCAAGGCAGTCCCAAAACATGAACATTTCTAGTTCAAAGTATGGCCAAAAGATGCTAGCAAGATGGACTAAAATAGCATGCAACTTTAACTAGCAAACATGGTTTACATGGCAAGTGCATGAAGCGTATGGAATCTCATCAAACCAGAAAAAATTAGTGAACAAAACATGCCAAAATATGCCCAAATAACCTCTGAAATGCAGCCAACACAAGCACAAATGATGGGTTCTTTTAGAGGGCATACAAAGGGGTTATTAAGCACATGCATCAAGGACACTTAGCATGGCACAAACAACTCTGAAAATCAAATATGATAGTCCCAAAACTCATCAAATTGGCCCTGAAAGTGACTTCAAAGCATGCAAGATAGGGCCTCTTTGGAAGGCCAAAATGACTACCAAACAAGTCAAAGTGAGAGGGGGTCACCCCCCTCTGATTTTGAGGCCCAAAATGGTGTGCTAGCCACTGAAAATCAACTGGATTTTAGTGGCTAGAAGGCCAAACAAAGCATGCAACAAGAGCTTGGGTGTAAGGCTCAAAACAAGGGACAATCAAGCATACAAAGGAGCATGAGACTTCAACTAAGAAAATTCCCTTAATAAAACATGAAGATGATGTCAAAACAAGCCTTTTTCTAGTTTATAATAGATCTCAAAAGTGAACACAAATAGGGCTAATCTATCATGCAAAAATGGCCCTAAAAGAGAGATTAGAGACAAGGGACAGCAGCTGGCCCCAAACAGCAAAGAGCTCTTCAACAAAGTTGAAGAGGGGCTCAAAAAAAATCACTTTAAAGTTTACATCAAGTCTCGAAAATGAACACAAGTAGGGCTAAACCACCATGTAAGAAAAAGGCCTAAAAGAGGGATAAAGAGACAAGTGGTAGCAGCTGACCTCAAACAGAGGATAGCCCTTCAACAAAGTTGAAGAGGGGCTCAAAAAAAGACATTTTACAGTTTATGACCAAGTCCAAAACAGCTCACAAATAAGACTAAAATACCATGCAAAAATAGGCCTAAAAGAGAGTTAAAGAGGCAAGTGGCAGTAGAAGACCTCAAACAGCAAAAGGTCCTTAATCAAACATGGAGATGAACTGAAAATATGACTATTTACAGTTTGGGTCGGAGCCCAAAAATGTAAGCAAGTATGGCTTAGATATAGCACAAAATAGAGCAAGAAAGAGGGGAAAGAAGACTCACCCTTGTAGCCTAAGTCTTCAACAGCTTTTGGTCCAAGAAATGGTGCTCCTAGCCTCTAGAAATATCCTTCAAGTTGCTGGAATGGAGTGTGGTAGTGTGGTGCTATGGATTGGTGTAGAAATGGTGCAAGGCTTTTAGGGTTTTGAAGCTTGAAAGAGAGGGAGAGGGAGAGATGTAAGCAAGGCTCTAAACAAGTTTTGTTAACCTTCTAAAATGGAGCTGGGGGGGTCTGGTTTTATAGAGGGAGAGAAGGGGAAAATGGGGGGAAAAACCAATTCAAATTTCCTCCCCAAAAGGCTGACCCTCGGGTACAGGGTCTAGAAGAAAAAGGGGGGCACAGCTGGAACACACTCAGGAGGGCAAGAATGGCTGGCCAGCTCAAAAGGGCCAAAGTGGTCATCCGACCAGGTAGGTGGCCGGCCTGCCACATTTTCTGGCCGGCCTGCTACTTTTTAGGACAAAAAATGGGTCTGCCGGAAAGAAAGGTGGACGGCTAGTGATTGGGAAGTCCAAAGGTAGCCGTCCAGGTGTCCAAATTGAAGCCCCAGAAGTTAGCTTTCCAATGGCACAAACCTTGTATTAAAATTCCTCCTGTGGAAAAAGTTATACCTGTTTTGGTGAAGCCGCGCAGATTCAGTTCAACCGGAGTGATGCCTTACTTCAATCAACCCTATCTCCCCCGTCCGGAATTGGCTTTAGGAGATTCTTGAGTGCAAAATGAAGCCCCGGAAGTCTTACTTCCAACGGTGGTGGCCTCATAGCTTGATTCCAAGTATGCAAATGAATAGGCCCGATTCGGCGAGGGCTGCTCGACTCTTTCTTAACGGTTCATGCCCATTTTCTCCCCCAACTGGATTTCTTCCCTCTTCTCCTCTTTTCTTCAACTTCAAACCCCTAAGCAAGGTGTTTTAAAAGATTTTTCAAAGATTTCATCTCTCCTTCATTCATTTCCACTTTGTCCTTGCTCGGTTTACCGAAAAGCGCAACATTTGACAAAATGCGAGCATCGGAACATCGTAAAAACTTTATTTCAAAAACGTTTTGAAAGAGAGGGTTTTAAGACTAAAATCTTTTGATCAAGATTGTTTTGGTCTAGAACAGGGGTATGAAGTTGAGATTTGACTCTCTCTTTGCCAAAGAAATTGAACCTTTGCCCTGCACATCTTCCAAAACCATCAGTCGCGTCCAAGTCTTAAGTGGTCAAAAATGGGGTGTCTACAGTTGCCCCTCTTTGACAGAACTCGGAAGTCAAGAAGTGACGGGAGTGAATGTCAAAGCCCAGAGACGACCCATTTTTGACAAGGCCGAAGACTTGGACAAACAAACAAAATATAAATAAATAAATGGTTGTGCCCGCAGGCTGCCTACGTATCCTTTTTGCGAGGAATCAAACCAGCGTAGTTCAGGGCAAGATGCAAAATGATATGCAGGAAGATTTTGATGATTGGACTTATACGCTACGCGAAGCCGGTTTGAAGATTGGACTTATACGCTACGCGAAGCCGGTTTGAAAATTGGACTTATACGCTACACGAAGCCGGTTTGATAATTGGACTTATACGCTACGCAAAGCCGGTTTGATAATTGGACTTATACGCTACGCGAAGCCGGTTTGAAGATTGGACTTATACGCTATGCGAAGCCGGTTTGAAAATTGGACTTATACGTTACGCGAAGCCGGTTTGAAGATTGGACTTATACGCTACGCGAAGCCGGTTTGAAGATTGCACTTATAGGCTACGCGAAGACGGTTTGAAAATTGGACTTATACGCTACGCGAAGTCGGTTTGAAGATTGGACTTATACGCTACGCGAAGCCGGTTTGAAAATTGGACTTATACGCTACGCGAAGCCGGTTTGAAGATTGGACTTATACGCTACGTGAAGCCGGTTTGAAAATTGGACTTATACGCTACACGAAGCCAGTTTGAAAATTGGATATCACTCATGTTCATGCAAAGAGAGCTGTAATGAAGCAATTATGCAAAATAAGTGCAACATTTTAAGCGAATGCTAGGCAAGCAAGTAAACTCGAACCAAACTATACCTCATGCAGAAAGGATGTAAGAAAATTATGGAATCTTCACGAACATGTGCGATAGATACACAAAGGTGAACGAAGTGTGTGATTGATGCACGAAGCGAGCGTGTGTGATAGATACACAAAGCGAACGTGTGATAGATACACAAAGTGAAGCGAGTGTAATGGATACACTATATGAAGCAAAGTGTGATGGATACACTAGGTGAGTGTGTGATAGATACACAAAGCGAACGTGTGATAGATACACAAAGTGAAGCGAGTGTGATGGATACACTAAAGGTGAACACAAAGTGTGATAGATGCACTTAGTGAACAAGTATGATTGATATACTGAAGGTGAACATGAAGTGTGATAGATGCACTAAATGAACAGAGTGTGATTGATACACTAAAAGTGAACACAAAGTGTAATAGATGCACTATGTGAACAGAGTATGATAGATATACTGAATGTGAACACGAAGTGTGATAGATGCACTAAGTGAACAGGTATGATTGATATACTAAAGGTGAACACAAAGTGTGATAGATGCACTTAGTGAACAAAGTATGATTGATATACTAAACGATGAACACGAAGTGTGATAGATGCACTTAGTGAACAAAGTATGATTGATATAATAAACGTGAACACGAAGTGTGATAGATGCACTTAGTGAACAAAGCATGATTGATATACTAAACGTGAACACGAAGTGTGATAGATGCACTTAGTGAACAAAGTGTGATTGATACACTAAAAGCGAACACAAAGTGTGATAGATGCACTAAGTGAACAGAGTGTGATGGATACACTAAAGGTGAACACAAAGTGTGATAGATGCACTATGTGAACAGAGTGTGATTGATACACTAAAAGCGAACACAAAGTGTGATAGATGCACTTAGTGAACAGAGTGTGATTGATATACTAAAGGTGAACACGAAGTGTGATAGATGCACTTAGTGAACAAAGTATGATTGATATACTAAAGGTGAACACGAAGTATGATAGATGCACTTAGTGAACAAAGTATGATTGATATACTAAAAGCGAACACGAAGTGTGATAGATGCACTTGGTGAACAAGTATGATAGATATATTGAAGGTGAACACGAAGTGTGATAGATGCACTTAGTGAACAAAGTGTGATTGATACACTAAAAGTTAACACAAAGTGTGATAGATGCACTAAGTGAACAGAGTGTGATGGATACACTAAAGGTGAACACAAAGTGTGATAGATGCACTATGTGAACAGAGTGTGATTGATACACTAAAAGTGAACACAAAGTGTGATAGATGCACTAAGTGAACAGAGTGTGATTGATACACTAAAAGTGAACACGAAGTGTGATAGATGCACTTAGTGAACAAGTATGATTGATATACTAAAGGTGAACACGAAGTGTGATAGATGCACTTAGTGAACAAAGTATGATTGATATACTAAAAGTGAACACGAAGTGTGATAGATGCACTTGGTGAACAAGTATGATAGATATACTGAAGGTGAACACGAAGTGTGATAGATGCACTTAGTGAGCAAGTATGATGGATATACTAAAGGTGAACACGAAATGTGATAGATGCACTAAGTGAACAGAGTGTGATTGATACACTAAAGGGTGAACACGAAGTGTGATAGATGCACTTAGTAAACAAAGTGTGATTGATACACTAAAAGCGAACACAAAGTGTGATAGATGCACTTAGTGAACAAGTGTGATGGATACACTAAAAGTGAACACAAAGTGTGATAGATGCACTAAGTGAACAGAGTGTGATGGATACACTAAAAGTGAACACAAAGTGTGATAGATGCACTAAGTGAACAGAGTATGATAGATATACTGAATGTGAACATGAAGTGTGATAGATGCACTTAGTGAACAAGTATGATTGATATACTAAAGGTGAACACGAAATGTGAATATGTGCATGATAGATACACAAAATGAGGATGTGTGTGATAGCTACACAAAATGAGTGAAGTGTGATTGATACACTAAAGTGAAGAGAGTGTGATTGATACACAAAATGAGAATGTGTGTGATTGATACACTAAAGCGAGCGTGTGTGATTGATACACAAAGTAGGCATAGTGTGATAGATACAAAGCGAGTGTGTATGATTGACACACAATATGAACAAAGTGTGATTGATACACTAAATGAATGATCTTAAACGGAACTTCTTTGAATGAACCGTACATACAATATCGTGCATGACTGAGAAAGAAACTTGATAGGTACAATGCATTACAATGCATGATGCTTACGGAAAGCAATAAATGGACAAAGCGGCGCTTTAGAAAGCACCTCATGAGGTGAGTGGCGGTGAACCGCTCTTCTCCGACGGGGATCTCCCCTTGTGCTCTTCGAACACCTTACCTTCAACTCACAGTACAAAGGCTCTGGAATGCTGGCAAGGGTTCTACACGTAGAACACTTTGGATGCTACCTTTCTTCATGATCATTTTCACAACTTTCCCTATTCTCCAATGGGGTGACAGACTAGGTTTGTTCAGTATCCAGAATTGAGGTGCATACACGTTGTCGCAGCCTATGGGGCTTCCATACAGATTTCAAGCCGGGGATACACCCCTGGGTATTTAAACCAGACTTTAGTCTCGGAAATCCCGAACCTTTGCGTTCTAGGCCACGGCCATTCGAACTCTAGTTTCTACCGTCGCAGTTGGTCTCCTAGGAACTCATTGCGAACACAGCCAAGATGACCCTGGCAAGGAACTGGTACTCAGAGAGAGCATTTCTGATTGCCATTCTGGCTTGAGGCAAACTTGATCTTGAGCTTGAGGTAGAGGCACACTCATACTTCAGAGCATTGACAAGGCCTGACAAGGTGCATACGGAATGCGATCTCGGAGCTTACTGAAGTTGGAACAAACTCAGATGCCCGACATTTTCCTCTTTTGCTTTTGCTTTGCAGTCTGGAACCATTATAGCTTCAGATAGGTCCTGGTTCCACTGTTCTCACATGACCTAGGTTGAACCTTGCGGTTTTATGAAAGAACAAATTCTGTTTTGTACAAATGTGGAGAACGGCACGGCACTCGGAGCACAAAACGATTTTATTTTTGAAATTGAGAGATGAGTTTTCGACCAGGTATTGAGCCTACGACTGAACACAGCAAAACGACTCAACAAGGAAATAAAAGGCACACAACCTAGACACATCGAGTAACACTCGAAACGACTCAAAACAAGAATCGAGATAAAACAAAAAGACACGACACTCAGACGTGCACAGGGAGCCTGTTTCACCGGGTAGTGTTTCCCACCCTTTCTCATTTGTGATTCTCACATCACTCTGGCACTCAATCTCTTGTTTTCTGAAAAAGCCCTTTTCTCACTTTTTTCTCTCATCGCACATCTCTTTATTCTTCAATCTCTCATTTTTCAATCCCTCCCCTGGGTGGTTGATGGATAAACAGGAAGTTACGGGCTCTTGCCCTTAGCATGCTGCTAGATTCTCTTTCTTCCGTTCACAGCTAGTGAATTCCTCCCATAGAAGGGTTGCGCTACAACTGGGTGTGTAGCAAATCTGCAGCTAACATCAGTTGATGATGCTTTGCTGGGGAGTTTGGACGTGATAAGATCTGTCCAGATGATGGAGTGGAATATCTTGCCCCATTCCAGTTCGTGCTTCGCACTTGGCTTGATACCTCGTTGCTTGGAGGGTGAGAGAGCTTTCAGCCCTTTGTTGTGCCCTTTCCGGCAAGTAGAGTGCCCTTTCTAGCAAGTATTTTGACAAAGGGGAAAAGACAGAACACCTGACTCAACTGTGCCCCTAGTTCATTATTTTGACCATTTTTTGTTTTGATTTTTCTACTAAAACAATTTTGACCAATATGAGAGTTAGATTAACACGCTTGTTCAATTTTTGATTTGAAATCATGCAAGTCAGACCATGGGCACTGAAAATTTTCCTTTTTCGGATCCAGGAAAAAGGTCTAGTTTTGGAAAAATGGAATGCTTTTCGAGAAGATTAGTCAACCTCAGTAAAAATTCTCAAAAACTGTTTTTGCAATCGGCCACTGCTCAACAAGCATAGAACCCACTCTTGAGATGCACAACCTCAGATCCGAAGGAAAATTGCCCCTTGCTTGAAGAGAGCTGCATGGCAACGGAAAGTTGCCCCTTGTTTGAATGGCACCGCAGCGCATTGAATGGCAACGGAAAGTTGCCCCTTATTTGAATGGTACCGCAGCACATTGTAGTCAGTCCTCAAAGTGACGAACACAACCAAATTCTCGGATACAGAGAAGGCGAAGATGATCAAAACCATTACATGGGCACAATCAAATTGAAGTGTTTTACGACTAGACTTCAGGATGAAGTTGCCTACGTATCCCAAAGATGGGAATCAAGCTTTACGTAGTTCGGGGTTAAGGTACACTCGGGTATTAACCTCTCATTTTTAGGCTCTAACTTTTGCCAAGACGCCCGTCGCGGGTTTTCGACCTTGCGAGCTTTGTTCTTCTTTCTTTCTTTCTTTTTTTTATATTCTTTTCATTCCTTTTTCTTCTTCTTTTTTTGCATTTTTCTTTTTCTTTTCTTTTTGCATTTTTTTGTACATTTTTTTTTGTATATTTTTTTTGTCTCGCTCTAAGTTTTGCCTGGGTCGCCCTTCTGGGTTTTCGACCCAGTGAGCCTCTCAAAGGGTAAAAGTGTAGCTTGGTCCATGCCAAATGGTTGTAGGGTTTTGAAGTCATCCGTATCCAGGAGAGTGGCTGTTGATTTACAAGAGGACTCATCTTCGGCTCTTCGAGCACATCTGACATCTTTGCCCCTAGTTCGAAGGGTGCTTCCAACCTAGCTTCGCAAGCTGTTTTTGGTGACATCTGGTCTTCTTGATCTGATTTTCTTGCCGTTAATTCATGGGCTGCTTCGAATCTGGCCACTCAGGCCTCACATTGTAGTTGACCGTTGAACGTTCTGAATTCAAGTTCAAGGTTCGAAAGTGAGGAGTTAAGTCTCGGGGCTAAGAGAAATCCTAAGCTGCACAATCTCAAAAGTGATTCCACACATGTCCTCGCAGGACCGCGCAAAACATTTTTTTGAAAGTTTTTAAGAAAGCGACAAATCGCCCGCGCTGAAGACAATGTAGAACCAATCTGGATCAAAGCTAGGGTCTTTCTCAGTACTCACACTAACAAGCATGATTTCATTCATTAAGGGCTTAGCACGCCTCTCTTCCTCTCAGTTGATCAAATTTTTTGCAAATCCCGAGGAATTCCTTCCTCTTCGTTTTCACCACAGTGTTCAAAAAGTTTTGAAAAACTCAGGTCATTACAATGACTTCAAGGCACAGAAAAGACAGAGTCCTTAGTCAAATACTGTCATCTCCTTCAGAACTTCCGGCATAACTGGCACAAGGCAGAAGCAAACGCGAGAGCGTAAAAATCACTGCTGTTTCATTCAAAAACTGCTGGCACAACTGGCTCCCTAGCAGAAACAGACTCAAAACAAAACGAAAAGACAAACGCAAAACAAAATGGTAACGCCCGAGGTAATACCCCCAGAATCACCCAACTCCTATACAACAGGACTGACTCGATATAACAAGACAGACCCGAAACAAAAAGACTGACTCAAAACGGACTCAAAACAAGACTGGCCCAATACCCAAGTCAGAAAGCACAAAAACCAGCATTCACAAATGCTCAAAACAGTGCGTGCCATACGCCATATCTGGAGTAAATCGAGTGCCATCCGCAGGTGGTTCATCCCCCGATCACATAGTCACATTATCCCCCACAGGTTCATTGGTCGAGTGCCGATAGACTTTGCTGGACTGGCGCGGGGATGACCCTGTTGTCAAACAGATCTTGTACATCATGGCGCAGATGAAAGCAACTGTCAGTGTCATGACCGGTTTGTTGATGGTACGCACCGTACCTAGTATGGTCATGCTTTGGAGGGAGAGGATCAGGTAAAGGCCGTTGATCCAATGGTTTCAGATGTCCTTTCCGGATTAAGACCTCTAGAGCCTTTGACAAAGGCATATAAAGTGGGGTGAAAACCCTCTTGACTTGGGGTGGATATTTGGCCGTCTGTGAGCTACTTCCGGACGCATCGGTGAATGAGGTAGCCTTTTTTGATGTGGTGGTGGTGACCATGCCCACTTCAGAAGATCTTGCAGCTGCATCACCACTGGTGGTCGCATTCGAACTGCGGGAAAACGCCCGCCTAGGCTGCTCCTTCTCCTGGTCAATAAGGCCCTGCTTCATGGCATCCTCGATCTGTACTCCCATCTCATGCAAATCTGAAAAGGTACGGAAGGGGAGCACGATCATTTTCTGCATTAGTTTGGGCTGGAGGTTGCATACAACCATCCGTATTTGATCCTTATCTGTTGGCCTAATGGTCATCATTGAGGCCTTGGCCCTCCAGCGGGCCACGAATTCTGAGAAGCTCTCCTTAGGCTCCTGCCTCGTCGTCTCAAGATCACGGGTCGTAATCTCGATTTGGGTATTGTATGAATATTGTGCGACGAAGGCCTCGGCCATCTCCTTCCAGCTTCGTTTCACTGAATCCTCCAATTTGGCATACCAGATGGCCGCAATACCCGACAGGGTCCTGCCAAAAAGGGAAAGCTTCTGTAATCTTGTCAAGCCCATCGGGCGCAAAACATCTGAAAACAAACTCAGGTGGACCACAGGATCTCCTGACCTGTCAAAACGGTCGATGTGAGGCATCTTGAACCTGTCCGGCGGTATCACAGCTGCGTCAGTGTACCCGTCCTCAATGTCCGAGATGGACTTTACCCCCTGGGATTTCTTGAACAACTTTTCAAGCTTGCTCAACTTCAACGCTGTACGGTCTACCTCGAACTCAAAGGGAGAGTCCGGTGGGTTGATTGGTGCTTTAGACAGCTGGGGTAAGATTGGGGGCGGAGCCAGCCCTGTCGAAATGTCCATACCTTCCTGCACATTTGGCGTCTCCCCGGGTATTGGATCTACTGGTGGGGGGGAGATTGATGCAAAGCTGATGCTCCGTTTTGCTGTTGCAATCTGGTGATTAGCTCTGCCTGTTGGGCCATGACCGCAGCCTGCTGTTTGGCGAATTCAGCTTGGCGGACAGCATCTTGCTGCATGAGTTTCATACTTTCTTGCATCTGGCGCATCATTGCCTCCATCCCTGACGTGTTCTGCTGATCCATCTAACTGACTGGTATCTATCCCTGTAGTAGAAACTGAGACCTCAGCCTGACTGTTCACTGGTGGGGTGGATAAGGGCCACTGATCTGGTAACTGCTGAACTAGTGATTTGTGCCTGACTGGCCCTTTTACCCTGCCTCTGGCAAAGGAACACTGATTGCCCTTGAACTGAATCTCTAACCTGACAAAGTCTATCAGCACAAGTTCGATGAACCTCGGGGGATATCGGAGCCTTCTGAAGCTATGGTTCTAGGACTACCTAGCAAAAGAGAAAACAGACAGCACCTCAGCTCAACTTCACCAAAACAGATACGAGTGTAGCAGGATGACTGTGCCCTCTACTGAATTCTCCCCCCAAAATTCAGCCTCAAATCTGATACCCTCAGGTAAACTGAATCCCACAATACTGAACTGGTGCCCGCAGGCCTAATGCCCAAACTTGTAAACTGATACATGTATTCCCTGTAGAGACGCACTCTAAAAGCACATAGCAGATAAGTGAGAGCCAAAACACCCCTATGCTGGGGTAGGGTTTCCCTGTCCTATTTTGTCAGGAGCTAGGGTTTCACTACGCACGCAGCGGTTTCAAACAACCTATCGGGTAAGCAACCTGTCCTAGTTTTGAATGGTCACTATGGATCCGAATATGCACTAGGTCGAATGGTCAAAAAGGGTGCCCCGATAAAACCGGGGTTTGTGTTCCCATACTGGCAGAGCCCACAACCGGTTAGCCTTATGGTCATGCCTTGACAAGACAAGCCTCCAGCAAACCGTTCAGGAATAGCAGATGGCAAACACGGTGTCCTAGGCGCACCAATGCAAATGCAATGCAAAGAGACACATAAGTGTAGTCGAAACAAGATATCATGAGTTCGAGTCAAGTTCTCTAAATCCTCAGCGGAGTCGCCAAAAACTGTAGATGTCCCTGAATGTCCCCGGGAGGGTTGAGTCCCCCGTTCCGTTCGTTTTGGGCTCACTACAGTTCGGACTCAAATTGTCACGGTTCTTAATCTGAACCAAAGAGTCCAAATCCGGCAAATCGTTTTGAGAAAACAGATTTTTTGAAAGAAGTGCCAAACATGGACTGCTTTGCCAGATACAGAGTCGCCACCTAAATATTTTATTTTGGGAAATTTAGGAAACCCTGACTCGTTGCCTAAGGCCACGTGTTCATCGTCACCAAAGTTGCCTCGGCTCGGGAACTTGGGTACGATTGGGGAAGGTCACTTCGTGAGCACCCCCACTCGCCCGATCAGAGATCGGCCTCTACTAACCATGATATCTAGTTTTGAAGACATTATGCGTTCTTAATTCGATTATTAGCCTAGATTTACTATGTGATGCGGCACAGCATACAAGTATAGACTGGGTCGCCTGAATTGGAACAAAACATTTCCTGTTTATTTTTTAAAGTGGTTTGCTACTCGCAAGTGGGCTTAAAATGCAGATTTTGCCACCCTCGGGTGGGCTTTTTAGAAAACATGGTTTTGCCACTATCTAGTGGGCTTAGAATCCACAGTGAATTTTTCCAATCCAAATAACCCAACCTTCACCCACAGGCATTCAGGCAGATATATCACATAAGCACATAGCCTCATAGTAAGCATGCTATCATGGCAGTCACTCACACGCATGCAAGGATGCTAAAGCGTAAAAACTTACCGAGTACTCCAAGCCAAAACAGAAACTATGTTAGAAATCCATGCATGATCCTAACTATACAGAAATGCCTAATGCAACACATGCAATAATGCAACTAAGATAGGCTCGGCTATTCTAAACATGGCATATGGAATGCTACAGCTAACATGTATTCAACTTGGAATTGAAATACAATGCAGTGAGTATGATGCGCTGAGCCGGTGCATGCAAAACAGATGAATGATGCAAACATGCTATCATACTGTATGCTAATTGAAATATGCCCTAATCTAACCATCATAAGCTGGTAAATAAAACGGAGAAAGACGTGGGGTTGGAAGACATACATCACACACACGCACACTTATTACAACATTGCCCTCGCTCGGAGGGTCCGAATAAATAATATACAGTCCCAAATAAATAGTTACAGTCCGAATAAATACAAAATCCTAATTAATTAACAAATTAATCTAGGAAAACAGATAAATTAGCATGCAAGCTATGGACTGCCTCGACTCTGCTCCAAATGATGGATGATGCATGTTCGGGTTACTTGCGCGGAAATCCATTGTGACGCCTCAATTAGCCTCTGTTTACTGTTAAGCTCGGAATATTGCACGAAGCTCCAAAAGACTGCCGGTTTCTAATTTGCTGAAACAGAGAGCAAGAAAGGGGCATGGCAATGTATTTTCACATATGTATGCTTGACTACTCTTCAGGGAGTGTAGTCCTCGATCCTCGTGCCACCAATCGCGCATCTCGATGCGTCATGGCCGAGGAGTCGAATTGCACGACTCAATATGAAATGAATGCACATATAAACACAACAAGACCGAGACTCCATCATGGATAATCCGGAGTGTCGGTGACCGGGAATTGAGACACGTTCCGTCACTCGGAGTACGAAACGTACCTCGTTTCCCATGCTCGGGCTAACTCCTATCCCAAGCACTATGCAATATGCATGACATGCATGAATGCGACTAACATACACCCTAACATACTCAATGCTATAAAATGGCATTCACAATGCACGATGTAACATGGCATACACAATGCTCTAACATACAACCTAGCATACGCAATGCTATAAAATGAAATGGCATACACAATGCATAATGGACTTACACCAACATGAGTGGACCTCAGCCACACTCACATCAGTGGCCATGAGATGAAAATGAGACAATCGAAATGTGTGCACACATGCACGCAAACCGAGGACCAAACCTAAGGCATAAATGCCATTCTACCAAAGCATGGCAAGGCATGGATTATGGCATACAAAGCATGCAAATTCCAGCACTGAAATGTGAGGCAAAATGATCCCGAAACATGGAAACATGGCACCCGATGCATGGAATGGTCCCGAAACACAAAACTAGGCATATGCATTGACCTATAGCTATGCAAAGCATGCATTATTTGATCATGAAGCATGAAGACAGAACTAAGGCGGGTCCCAAAACATGAACATTTCTGAGTTCAAAGTATGGCCAAAAGATGCTAGCAAGATGGACTAAAATAGCATGCAACTTTAACTAGCAAATATGGTTTACATGGCAAGTGCATGAAGCGTATGGAATCTCATCAAACCAGAAAAAATTAGTGAACAAAACATGCCAAAATATGCCCAAATAACCTTTGAAAATGCAGCCAACACAAGCACAAATGATGGGTTCTTTTAGAGGGCATACAAAGGGGTTATTAAGCACATGCATCAAGGACACTTAGTATGGCACAAACAACTCTGAAAATCAAATATGATAGTCCCAAAACTCATCAAATTGGCCCTGAAAGTGACTTCAAAGCATGCAAGATAGGGCCTCTTTGGAAGGCCAAAATGACTACCAAACAAGTCAAAGTGAGAGGGGGTCACCCCCCTCTGATTTTGAGGCTCAAAACGGTGTGCTAGCCACTGAAAATCAACTAGATTTCAGTGGCTAGAAGGCCAAACAAAGCATGCAACAAGAGATTGGGTGTAAGGCTCAAAACAAGGGACAATCAAGCATACAAAGGAGCATGAGACCTCAAATAAGAAAATGCCCTTAATAAAAATGAAGATGATGTCAAAACAAGCCTTTTTTCATTTTATAATAGATCTCAAAAGTGAACACAAATATGGCTAATCTATCATGCAAAAATGGCCCTAAAAGAGAGATTAGAGACAAGGGACAGCAGCTGGCCCCAAACAGCAAAGAGCCCTTCAACAAAGTTGAAGAGGGGCTCAAAAAAAAGCACTTTAAAGTTTACATCATGTCTCGAAAATGAACACAAGTAGGGCTAAACCACCATGCAAGAAAAAGGCCTAAAAGAGGGATAAAGAGACAAGTGGTAGCAGCTGACCTCAAACAGAGGATAGCCCTTCAACAAAGTTGAGGAGGGGCTCAAAAAAAGACATTTTACAGTTTATGACCAAGTCCAAAACAGCTCACAAATAAGACTAAAATACCATGCAAAAATAGGCCTAAAAGAGAGTTAAAGAGGCAAGTGGCAGTAGAAGACCTCAAACAGCAAGAGGTCCTTAATCAAACATGGAGATGAGCTCAAAATGTGACTATTTACAGTTTGGGTCGGAGCCCAAAAATGTAAGCAAGTATGGCTCAGATATAGCACAAAATAGAGCAAGAAAGAGGGGAAAGAAGACTCACCCTTGTAGCCTAAGTCTTCAACAGCTTTTGGTCCAAGAAATGGTGCTCCTAGCCTCTAAAAATAGCCTTCAAGTTGCTGGAATGGAGTGTGGTAGTGTGGTGCTATGGATTGGTGTAGAAATGGTGCAAGGCTTTTAGGGTTTTGAAGCTTGAAAGAGAGGGAGAGGGAGAGATGTAAGCAAGGCTCTAAACAAGTTTTGTTAACCTTCTAAAATGGAGCTGGGGGGTCTGGTTTTATAGAGGGAGAGAAGGGAAAAATGGGGGGGAAAACCAATTCAAATTTCCCCCCCAAAAGGCTGACCCTCGGGTACAGGGTCTGGAGGAAAATGGGGGGCACAGCTGAAACACACTCAAGAGGGCAAGAATGGCCAGCCAGCTCAAAAGGGCCAAAGTGGTCATCTGACCAGGTAGGTGGCCAGCCTGCCACATTTTCTGGCCGGCCTGCTACTTTTTAGGACAAAAAATGGGTCTGCCGGAAAGAAAGGTGGCCGGCCAGTGATTGGGAAGTCCAAAGGTGGCCGTCCAGATGTCCAAATTTAAGCCGTAGAAGTTAGCTTTCCAATGGCACAAACCTTGTATTAAAATTCCTCCTGTGGAAAAAGTTATGCCTGTTTTGGTGAAGCCGCGCAGATTCGGTTCAACCAGAGTGATGCCTTACTTCAATCAACCCTATCTCCCCCGTCCGGAATTGGCTTTAGGAGATTATTGAGTGCAAAATGAAGCCCCGGAAGTCTTATTGCCAACGGTGGTGGCCTCATAGCTTGATTCCAAGTATGCAAATGAATAGGCCCGATTCGGCGAGGGCTGCTCGACTTTTTCTTAACGGTTCATGCCCATTTTCTCCCCCAACTGGATTTCTTCCCTCTTCTCCTCTTTTCTTCAACTTCAAACCCCTAAGCAAGGTGTTTTGAAAGATTTTTCAAAGATTTCATCTCTCTTTCATTTATTTCCACTTTGTCCTTGCTCGGTTTACCGAAAATTGCAACATTTGACAAAATGCGAGCCTCGGAACATCGTAAAAACTTTATTTCAAAAACGTTTTGAAAGAGAGGGTTTTAAGACTAAAATCTTTTGATCAAGATTGTTTTGGTCTAGAACAGGGGTATGAAGTTGAGATTTGACTCTCTCTTTGCCGAAGAAATTGAACCTTTGCCCTGCACATCTTCCAAAACCATCAGTCGCGTCCAAGTCTTAAAGGTGGTCAAAAATGGGGTGTCTACACTTTCTCAGAGGACGAAGTTGGAAAAGGAGGTAGAGAGTCAGTAGAGATAAAGGGTTTGTGTGTTAAACGAGCGAGTGATTTCAAAACACGAAATAAAAGGGTTTTAAAAACCTCTGTGTCTGGAAAATGTATCGCGTGATTCATTAAGTACTAAAAGTACAGATACGAAGAGTTTCCTTCAATATTGATACTTTTGAAGGGAAAAACACATCCCAGATGTTGATGCCAGCTTCGAAGTAAAATATTTGGCTTCGAAACTAGATTTTGGCGCCAAAAGTCAAATAACAACAACTTCGAAACAGAGAAGCCGACTTCGAAACACATTCCATACCTAAGGATGTAAGAATGCTCAAGTATTTGTTTACTTCAAAGGGATTAAAGACCTATTTTAGGTTTCTTAAATGAGAGTGATGTCTTTCGAAGGAAAACTTAAGACCCCTTAAGGATGGGAATTGGTATTCGAAACATCAAAACCATTAGTTGGTTTATATATATACAAAAAGATATTGTCTTTTTGAACTAAAACAGTGCAGCCCTCAAAAGGAGCTTCCATATTTTTGAAATTATGGATTGTTGTTCGAAGGAAAGAAGGTCAATTTAAAATTGATTGATCATACTAACCATGCCCATATGTTGGTTATGATTAAAACAAGCTTTAAGGGGTAAGATTGTTAAAATTCGAAGCACTGATTCCAAATAAAATCAGCAAAACTGTCAACTTTATTCCATAAATTGGAAAAGTTCATGTTGGTTTTTTGTAGTATTTCATTTAAAACGATTGAGTCCAGATTCGAAGGATAAGATTGTCCAGTTCGAAGCCCTGAATTTGCTTTTAAAGACAAATGGAGACAAGATGAAACAATGCCGAACAAAAAAAAGTCTTAGTTGTATTAAAGCAAAAGCAATTACATTGAATGGCCCTCTTTGGGTACAAATTCAAGCTCATAAAAGTAGGGAATAGAATAAATAACAAGATCATAAAATTTGGTCCAACTATGATCAATGAATTTCTGTTCTTTCTTTATTCTATCCTCTATTTCTTCTAGGATTGGCTGCATAAGTTGATGTGCTCTCACTTCATAAAAGAGCTCTTCAGCCTTTATTTCGAATGCTGTTTCTCTCAATCCTTGTTCCAACTCGTCTATATCCAAGTCATCCCAGTACGTAGAATCTTTATTCTTGAAGCTTTCAAATTCTTCAATGAAGTTCTCTGCTTCGTACTAGGCATGAACTCGAAGGGATGAGAGTTGGTCCAAAGATTGAGTAGTGGCCACAGAGGTCCGATGCCAGTTGAGGAGCAATGGAAGTTGGTCCAAAAACATGTGAAACTCTGCTTGGGCAAGAGGGTTGAGGACGTGACCCCGAGTCAGAATGTCACAAGCCCATCGAAAGTTCTTGAGAGGGATGTCGTCCTCAAGGACATTAAAAGGCAAGTAAGAGAAGGCCACAAGCAGAAGTTGGGCTTGCTTCCACTCAGCTGAAGTAGGAGAAAGTGGAGGCTTGTAGGGAGGAAAGACCTTATCCTCAGAGAGGGCAAGCCTCAGTCTCTCTATCCAGCAAGGAGTTGGCGGAGGAGAAGGTATGGAAGCCTCCACTTCAGGAGGAGGAGCAATGGAAGAAGGAACAAGGGCATTAATATAATCGAGCCAGTCAGAAGAGCAAAGCTTCGCCTTCTGGGCTAAGAACGACGGATTGTACCCTTGTGCCTCTTCAGAGCGTCGGGCAGTGTGTACTATCTTTGTAGGCATGGAGGATGTGTACCATGCTACAAGTAGATTCTCCTCCAAACTGCATCGATGGTCGATAGACACGTAAGGATAGACCACCGAGCTTCGCGCATAGGAAGGGAACTCTAATGGGTCAGTCAACTCGACAAAGTGATGGTTGATTCACTCTCTTAAATCACAGACCTCAGGTTTTGACCAGCTTGTCCAGTCAGAAGCCCCAGAGGAAGAAGAAGCTGCAGCCTTATCCCATACAGAGGGTTGTGAAGAAGAACTTCCCATGTCCATATTTGCGACTTTCTGAATCAAAGGATTGAGAACAGTTTGTTCGTAGTCCAAGGGTGAGTCAGAAGAAGAACTTCCCATGTCCATATTTGTAAGTTTCTGAATCAAAGGATTAAGGGCAATGTGTTCGTAGTCCAAAGGTTGATAATTTGCAAAGGCATCCATGACCTGAATATAGAAAGGTGGGTAAAGGTGGCTAATTAATGCATGGAGGTTCTTTCAAGGAGAAATAGCATCACCAGATGACTCTTCGTGTGCTCGATCAATGGAGGAGAAAATTGATTCGGCCATAAAAAATGTATCAGTCTGTTCGAATACTAAGGTGGTGGGGATGTTCAAAAGATTGAAGGACAGTTTAATGCAGATGATGAATGACAGTTGCATTTCTAGAAGAATGCAAAGCCCATGCACGTTCTAAGACGTGGATAAAAAAACCTTGATTCACTAATATCACCAAGTATTGGGTATATTAGTGCGGGGGCTAATGTTGGCTACATATTTTGTAAGCCAATTACAATTCGACGCGTGGCAGAATAAGGGTAATACAGGAAGACTATTCAAGTCTTCGATCCTGATCGTACACGTGGCAGTTAGTATTGGTTATTACGAGATCTGAGTAGCAGTGGATCAACAAAGAGATGCAAGGTGATGTGGCTTCAACGGTTATTCACATTTAAATTCAAATTTAGGAGGGAAGCCTAACTGCAAGTGATGGCACAGTGGAACTAATTATAAGGTAACATGATCAGTGATCATGGAGGAGCAGTTCAACGGTTGGAAACACAGTTCGATGGTCATCCTCGAGAAGTATAAATAGCAGAGAAGGCCTAAAAAAAGAATCTCAGACTCAAATCCAAAAAACCAGTCTTATTATACTTATTTTCCTTTCCAGTTTTACATTTCTAGTCTTTCATTTCCTGTACTTTAAATTCTGCACTGCACGTCGTTCATAGGAATAGTTTCAAGTAGATTGTTGCTGTAAACCTCTACGAGGCTGAGTTTGGATCATTGTAAGTTTTTCATTTTAACGAAATACTTCAACTGTTCTTCATTTAATTGTTATTTTGCTTAATTCTCCTAAATTAAGCCACCAGTAAAAGTCCTCTTCATTGAGGCTGAAAGAACTAAAACACAATTGTTTGATAATTGGTTGGCAATTAATTTTCTGTAAGGACTGATTGATCCTTGCTGGCACGCTCGCAATTACAATAATAACCTTCGAAAGCCAAAAAGCCAACAAAACCCATGAGGGTATTTATTTGTTTATGTCATCTTGATTTGAGGTGAATGTATTATCGCGTGAGGATTATTTGTATCATGTATTGCAAGCGTGAAGATTTACTTTCAGTTTTACTTTAATGAACCATGATTTTTATATTATCATTTGGGTATGAAAATTACGGCGTTTCATTAATCATTTTAACAAAAAAATTTCAAGCTAGCTACATATAGAGAGCTTTGGGAGGCTCTTTCAACAGTTTGTGTGGATAAATATATAAATTAAAAAATAGCATTGGAGTTTCTTTACGTGCCTATCTAATTATAACAAATTTATAAAATTTATTGCATTTTTTTTAAACAAAAACTCAAAAATTATAGGATAAATTATAAATATAACCCTTGACATTTACTTAGAAAACGGATTGTTCCCTGTGATTCTAAAAATTGCATCTTGTCTCTTTAAGTTTCTAATTACATAACAATTGACCTATTTTATTAAAAAATTGTGAACTCAATTAGCAATTTTTAATGATATCATAAATATATTTTAATTAATTCAAGTAATTTTATTATTGTATAGGAGAGTAGTTAATAATTTTATTTTTTATGACAATTATGTTACATAAAAAATTCCGGCAATGGGTTATTTATAATTTTCAAAACTATAAGAGTCAATCTGTATTTTGATCAAACCTCAAAAGGAATATTTATTATTTATCCAAAATTATAATTATAATTTACCTAAGAAAAAATGGTAACTCAAAAATTATAGAGTAAATTATAAATACACTAACTATAGAAGAGAAGAAGACTGGTTAGAAATACATTATAATTATAAGCTTTGTATTGGAAAATATTAGACAATTTCTTAATGATTCTTTTAATCTTAATCATATATTGATTAATAGTTCTAAAATTTTTATTATTGTATGGAAGGATAGTTATAAATTTTATTTTTTTCTATCAACTCTATTAAATGACAAATTCTAGTAAAAGAGTATTTGTAATTTTTAAAACCACAATGAATAATCTGTATTTTAAATAAAACTCAGAGAATGTATCCATATAATCCTTCAAGTTATGGAATAATCTCTAACATATACTCATTTATATATTTGCCTTTTTGATATAACTCAAAATGATAATTATAATTTGCCTAATCAAAGATGTTGAATAACCATTCATCATGCAATTAGACAAGGCAACCATAGAAGAGACGACTCGGTAAAAAGACATTATTATAAGCTTTGTATTGAAAAAATTACAATCACTCTTAATTATATATTATATATAGAGATATAGATACGTATGACATGCTAGCTTTGTCACCTCATTTCAAGCACGTGGCCATAGAAAGGTCAATTTGCTCTCATTGGTTAGCTCCTTTGGAAATATAATGACGAATTCAAAACTCTAGTTTAAGAACATATTTAATTGAGCGGATTATATAAATATGATTAAAATTATTAATTTATGAGAGTTATATTTTGTTGTTTTGTTCAATTTTTATTATCTGAAATAGATTCCAAGAGATATTTTACAACAAAATTGTGGAATTTTATAAGATTAAAAAAATAAGAAAAATTAGTGAAACATCTCTTTCTAACTTTGTGTAGTATGAGATTTTATTAGCTAAGATCCCTCGACATTTTCATAGAGAAAATTCGACTCAGAGAAATTTTGCCTGACTTGAAGAAATTTCACCCGACTTAAGAGAAATTTTGAAATTTTTCTAGTATGATCACAGAGAAATTTTCAAAAATTCTATGTGAAAATTGAATTTTCTCTGAATTGAATTTTCTCTGTAGAAATGTTAGGGACCTTGACTACTATGAAAATGTTGTATGACCTGTAGCTTATAAAATCTTAATATCAGGGACATTAAAAAAAAATTCCCAAATGTCGTTGCACGGATAGTCACTGAAAGGTCATTTCAAAAACTCAAATAAATAAATAAATAAATAAAATAGTTTTTAAGCAACAAAATTTTAAAATGTTTTTATTAAAAGCATCTTTGGAGACAAAATAATTTAGCCCCAAAAGGGTTTACTTGTTAAGACAAAAATTTAGTCCCCAAAAGATAATAATTCATCATTAAATGTTCAATTTCGTCACTAAAAATAAAATATTGACACTTTTACACTTTGAGCAAGAAAAATTTTTCGTTCCTAAAAATTGGTTGTCTCTAAAATTTTCTCTCTAAAACCTTAATTTGTTGTAGTGATTTTTTTTTTTGTGATTTTTTATCAGCAAAAATTGAAATAGTAATAAATAAAAAAATAGTACAAAGATATCCAAATATTGTAAAACTTTAATCTTTTTCTTTCTTCAACAAATATTTAATAAGTTCAGATATAAATTATAGGGAAAATTATACCCGTGGTCCCCCATATTTTACATTTTATGTCATTTTGATCCATACACTTTCAATTAATTCAATTTTGACTCTTAATTTTAGATTTTTTTGTCAATTTTCTCCAATTGATAATATTGTTAGTGTTTTTTTTTAAAGAAAATTACCACTAAATTACTTTAGGTTAATTGACTGAGTTTAATAAGTTTATAATTTTGCCTTTAAAAATATGACATATGACACTTTTTGTGCATATTTTCAGATAAGAGATGCTAAGAGTTGTAATCAATTAGACCAAATTGAGACAAAATTATAAATTCATGATCAAAATAGAGCCAATTGAAATTATAAAAACTAAAATGACACAATGATCATGAATTGCCATCATAATTTACCATCATAATCAAATGATGAAATTATGATGAACTAATCATTTTCTTTCTTCAAGAATATTGCCCATGCTCCTTGCATTTTTTGTTTTTTGACTTTTTGGTTATTTTTTTCTGGAACTAAAAAGTCTCGTTTCAGTTATGCTTTTTGGCTTTTTTGACTTTTGTGAAAGAAAAAATGAAATGATTATTGATTGGCTGTGATATTTTGTCTTATTAGACTAAAAAACTTATTTTATCTTTTTGTGACTAAAAAAGTTAAAAAGCTAAAAAACCTGACATGTCAAATGAAAGCTAATAATTTATAGATGATTATGCAAACGTAGAACTTATTCATAGAAACTTATGGTAGATGATAGTGCGGTGTGGTTGAAATTGTCCGTCTAAAAAACTAATAATAATAAAAACTAAAAAAAAAAAAAAATCAAAGAGAAAAGTCAATAGCAGCGTTTCAATCAGCAATTAGAAAAAATGAATGAGAAAGAGGTTTAGTTGTTGAAGAACCGTTCGTCCTTGAATTAAATGGTGAATGAGGAAAAATGTAACCCATTGAGGACTTGGTAATTATTCTCTCATTTGCATTGGAAAATGGCTTAATGAAAAATTCAACTACTCTTATCTATCTATATCTATAAATAGACACACTTTCCATGCTAGATATCTATCTCCTCCTTCAAGCCATTAGTCACAGAAATTTCAATTTTCTTCGATTACAATGGACACTCACTTTATCCTTGTAACCATAGCCATCATGGCTTTGGCATCGCTTGTATCTGCTTCTGACCCTAGTCCTGTACAGGATTTCTGTGTTGCTATCAATAACTCTGCTGGTATATTTTATACTTGTCTCTCCTAACTCTGTGCCTTTCAAACTTAAGTCTTAGATTTTGAAATATAATTTTAGTGACAAAACTTATTTATAGCGATTGTATTTTGATGATAATTAAAACCTCAATTTTTAACTTTTCATTTTGAAGTCAAATATTGATTGATTAATTGTACGTTATGAAAATATGTTTTTGTATCATTTTGATAATCAATATTTTAGTGGTGCCAATTTCTTTTTCAAAGTATTAAATATGTATTAAGTTGACTCCTTTGCTGACAACGTCTATATTCATCATCAAAATAAGCAGAATTTTATGAACAAAAAAATCCACATCAGCCAAAAAAAATAAAATAAAAAAATTAGAAGTTAATTACACTTTTGGTCTCAAAATATATGATATGTTTCTTTTTGGTTTCCAACATTTTAATTGTTTAATTTGTGAAGGGCCAAATTTTAATTTGTTAGATGTCATTATTGTAACATTATTGAAAATTGATTAGTTTATATAACATTTTCTTTCTTTCACCCAATCCTAACTCAAGCACAACTCCATTTTTTTTTTGCATACAGTGTTCGTGAATGGAAAAGTCTGTAACGACCCAAAGCTTGCCACAGCTGATGACTTCTTCTTTTCCGGCCTCCTTACTCCCCAGAGCACATCGAACCCAATTGGGTCGAAAGTCACTCCCGTAAACGTTCTACAAATACTAGGCCTCAATACTCTCGGCATATCCTTAGCTCGAATCGACTTTGCACCTTATGGCCTCAACCCACCCCACACGCACCCTCGTGCAACTGAGATCATCGTAGTCTTGGAAGGTACTCTCTACGTCGGCTTCGTGACTTCCAACACTGACAACCGTCTCTTCACAAAGGTCTTGTATCCAGGAGATGTTTTTGTGTTCCCAGAGGGTCTCATTCACTTTCAATTTAATAATGGAAAGACTAATGCAGTAGCTCTCGCCGCCCTAAGTAGCCAAAACCCCGGAACCATTACAGTTGCTAATGCGGTATTCGGGTCGAAACCAATGATTTCTGATGATGTTCTTGCCAAGGCATTCCAAGTGGACAAGAAGGTGGTAGACCATCTTCAAGCTCAATTCTGGTATCCCAACAACTAGAGAAATAAACAATAGAGAACCCATGAATCTATTTGTTAAACTTCAAGCAAATATGATTTAATATATAGCATAAATAAGTGGGTTGGTAACGGATGATTTCCTTAAAAATTGTTTTCCTGTAATTTTATGATAATGAAGTTTGTTACATTATTTCCTTAAAATTGTTTTCCTATAATTTTATAATATTGAAGTTTGTTAAATAGTACTGTCTCTCTCTCATATATTTTTTACACTCTCTTAATCATTCAAACAATTCCCATATTCAATTGTTTAAGAGAGGACAATGGACCAGCAAACTTTTGGTTACTAGAATCTTCCAAGTAGTTTAACTTGTTTATACTCTCTACGTCGAGGATATTTGAATTCAGTAACCAAAGCACAATTTGAAAAGAGATATTCGCACCGTTTTTTGTTAGTTGTCTTTAGCTAAAAATAACTCCAACCAACAAGCTAGCTAAGTTCTTCTAGTGGGGTAGTCTTTCACACGTCTTGGGGGTCTCCACAGCTTAGTTATTTGCCTAATTATTTTACCTTCCCCAACTTTTTCTAGCTAAATTTAGCTATTCAAAAATCTTCTCTAAACATTAAAAAATAGAGAAAATTTCATTTTGCTCTCCAAACTATACATTGATGATCAATTACACCTAAACTATTCAATTTTGGATCAATTTCACCTCTCATGTCAGCTTCCGTTTATAATTAGACGACATTTGCTATTGTCTTCATTTGAGATTTCATTTTACTATCAAACTATCCCCAAAATATAAATTAGATCCCTAAACAATATGAAGTTTGGGGGTCTATATTTTTGAGATAGCTTGGGAGGCAAATTAAAATTTCAAACAAAATTCCGGTGTCATATCTGCAACTTCTATTTGATTATAAACTGCAGCTAATGGCAGTGGTAAAACTGATCCATAATCAATTACTTTAGGTGTAAAATTAAAATTATAAGAAATAAAAGAGTTAAATTGATCATTGAAGTATAATTTGGGGAGTAAAATAAAATTTCCTCTAAAATAAATATATTCACTCATTCTCCATTTCTCCTCTTTTTGCCTCTTTTCTTAGAAACCGACAACTAAAAACAAATAAGCATTCAAAATAACTAGCTAAGTAGAGAGTATTATTGGAATACATATTAGCTAAAGTGATTAGCTAAGATAAATATCGCATTTTTACTTTAGGCTTGTAAAAATAGCTATTAGTATTCTTAACATATTATTAGTTATAATCTTTTCTTTTTTCTATAAAAAAATGCAAACTCAATCATAATATGCACAAGTGTAATGATTAAACACTATTGGGAGGATTTTGATTGTATTTGGTTTATGGATTTGGGTAGCCTTTAAAAAAAAGAAATGGAAAAAAATGAGTGAAATATAAATAAAATAAAATTATATATATTTCTTTAAACCCCCACTTATAAATTGTAAAATCCTTAAAAAATTTTCCTTCCCCCAAATAATACCAAAATTATTCTTATAAAAACATTTTACTCATTCAAATGCACACCCCCATACCCCAAAAAGCCTTTCTTCCAAAATCCTAACAAAACCCACGACGGTGGAACCTCCCAAAACCAATTAAAGAAATTTGTGAGATTAAGAAGTTTTTTTTTCTACATCATTACGAGGTTTGTCAATCTTTTTAATTTTCTTTCATTCATCAATGGTTTCACTGTACTTGTATGTTCTCTGTGTGAGCAAAATTGGGCAGGATTTCACACATCAGTCGACCGGCCAGTCAACCTCCTTTGTTTTTCTGCTTCTGCTGCTGCTTCGATTATCTATTCTCGAACAAATAAGAAATGTTCAGTTACATGTTCCTAAATAAATAAACAATGTTCAGGCTTGTATTCTTGAATTCCGATCATATGTTCAGGAGTTCAATACCAAAAATTTATTATTTTTTCCATTTTTTTCAAAAAACTTACTCTTATAAGGCCAATCTCCTCTGAGTTAAAAACATCATCAAAGCTATGAACCTCTTTCAAAGCTTTTATTGTTGTATTCCTCTTATCTCATGGAGTTGTGATTGTCGGAAAAACTTCCACTCATTGTTATTACCGGATAAGTATATATAATCTAATAGTTGCCACATTTGCCGCTGGAATATTACCGCCAAAGGGTTTTTAAGATTTTGAGAGTGAGTTGGTTTTAAAGGTGAGATTTGGAGAAGATAGATGAGTGGTGATAAAAATGAGTACTCTCATAAAACCTAACTCATAATGTAGTGGATATGTAGACTTAATTGTGAGATGGGATGTTCCAAAATTATTGATGTACATTTTAGTAATTTCACTTGAGGTTATTATTGTAATAAAAAAAAAAAGCTAAAAAATGAGAGTCCAAAATAATTGATAGGATGCTAATAGCAACACTCTAAAATTAATATAGTTGACATATAGATATATAAAAATAATCAATTAATAAAATATATATTTTAGTAAAAAAATAGCAACATAATCTTCTTCTTCTTCTTCTTCTTCTTCTTCTTTATGAGGCTTTTGGCCAAAGATTCTTCATGAAACAGTTTTTCTGCGAAAATGACGTAGCTTCATTTTTCCCACTTGACATTCTTCTTGCGACATATGCATCGTTTATTTATTGACAAAAGTAGTATTTTTATGTTTTAAATTTTATATTAACTTCTTTATAAAATTAATATTTTTTAATTCTCTCGTTGAGATAGGCAAAATTTATTTTGTCCATTAGTGATTTTGGCCTAGACCAATTTATCCCTGATATTTAAATAAATGCAAACAATCCTCATGATGTGTTGCACCAAAATACAATGTTAATTCTATTAATAAAGTGCATAAAATGACCGTAATTCGCTCACTATTTTCCTTCTTGTTCTCTTCTCTTTCTCTGTTGTTTCAAACACATAATTTCTATCTTAAATTGTATATTAACAAAAATTAAACTACAAAGCCTTTGACAAATGATTGCAATGAATCCTCATATATACAGTGTACTAGAATAGGTGCCACACCTATTGTGCATGCATATAATAGTTTTTTTTTTTTTTTCTCAAGAAATTAGATTGTGAAGTGTGTGATTGAATTTTAATAAAATTTTAAATTAAAAATTGAAACAATTAATAAAATTGAAAAGGCTCTCCAGTTATTGTAGAGCTTCGTCTATACTAAAAGTCTGACATTTTTCTGATTTAAATCCAAGGCAACATTATGAATTTGGTTACTGTTAATGAATCAAAAAATTGGCATTTCCTTCTTGTCAATGGACCACAGAATTTGTAACCACCATATTATTATCTACTGTTGTCTGGGAGAAATGTGTGATCAATTTGAATTTGTCTGGGAATGTCACATATAAGGGTTTGCGAAATCAATTTTTTTTAAAAGTAAATTTTATTTCAAAAATATTTGGAGATCAATTTCTATAGTCTCATCGTTAAAGGGTTATCATGAAAAGTATAAAGGAGACATATCAAATCACTGGTATTTTTAAAAAATTATTACAAATCAATAGTAAAATTTATAAATATTAATAATTAAAATCTTAAACTTTTTCATTAATTTGTAATTATTTTTTCAATCTACCACTGATCTATATTTTCCCCACGTGAAAAAAAAAAACAAAAAAAACAAAACAAAAATTAGTGACAAAATTTTAAAATGTCGCTAATCAATGCACTAGGGACAAAATAATGAAAAAGAATTCTTTTTGAAATAAAAATTTTTATACAAGAGTCCATTGCCATCGCATAGTTATTCAATACAAGACACAGAAGAAAGATCAACAGTGTCATCATAATATAAGAGAGAACACTCTTTAACAAATTTCATTGTTATTAAATTATAGGAAAACAATTGTAAGAAAATCATCCATAACTAACCCACTTTTTCAGTTATATTAAATCATATTTATTTAAAGTTTAAAAAACAATAGATTCATAGAGTTCTCTTCTCTATTTATTTCTCTAGTTGTTGGGCCACCAGAATTGAGCCTGAAGATAGTCCACCACCTTTTTGTCCACTTGGAATGCCTTGGCAAGAACATCATCAGAAATCTTGGGATTCGACCCAAACACTGCATTAGCAACAGTAATGACACCAGGGTTTTGGCTACTCAAGCCAGCAATAGCCACTGCATTAGTTTTTCCCTCATTAAACTGGAAGTGAATGAGACCTTCTGGAAACACAAAAACATCTCCTGGGTACAACACTTTAGTGAAGAGACGATTTTCTGGATTGGAGGTTACGAACCCGACGTAGAGGGTACCCTCCAAAACCACGATAACCTCAGTCGCGCGAGGGTGCGTGTGGGGTGGGTTGAGGCCATGAGGTGCAAAGTCAATGCGAGCTAAAGAGATACCGAGAGTATTGAGGCCTGGTATTTGCATAACGTTTACGGGAGTGACTGTTGACCCAATTGGGTTCGATATTTTTTGTGGAGTAAGGAGACCAGAAAAGAAGAAGTCCTTGGCTTTGGCGAGCTTTGGGTCCTTGCAAACCTTGCCATTCACGAACACTGCATGCAAAGGAAATTATGTTGTAATTAAGGATTGGATGAAATGATACAATATGAACGAGACACAACTTTAAATGGATTCTATGCAAATAACTCTTTTTTTAGTTTAATTTGTAATTAACTTTTTTTTGGTGAAGTATAATCTTTTATTCTGAAAGTACTCCTAATTCTTTGAATACTTATGGCATCAGTAGTAAAGATCACTTTATTGCACATTTTATACTTTGGGGATGGGATTGAAATAATTAAGATTGTTAAGAATTAAAATGACACAACATTTTTCCTTTCACCACCAAAAGTAGAAATTACCATCAAATAAATGACTTCAAAATGAAAAGGCCATATGGACTATACTTCAATGAATAAGCTTCAGTTTTAATTATATCAAAATGCAATTGTATTCAATAAAGTTTTGACATTAAAATCATATATTTCAAAGTTTGAGTGTGGAAAGCACAAATTTGAGAGATAGAGATGAGCATATAGCATACCAGCAGATTTTGTGTCATTGACAGCAACACAAAAATCCTGTAGAGGACTAGGGTCAGAAGCATAAACAAGTGTGGAGGCCAAGGCCATGATGGCTATGGTTACAAGATAAATGTGAGTTCCCATCTTTATCATATCAACAAGCAATAAGAACTTGTTATTTGAAGCAAAATTGGAATTTCTATGCCTAATTGCAGTTGCTTGAATGAGGGTGATGGATCTACCATGGCAAAGCACGTCTATTTATAGATATAGGTAGATAGATTAGAGTAGTTGAATTTGTCATTATATATTTTACAATACCAATCAAATAAGGCTTACCAAGTCTTAAATGGGGTAAGCTTTTTCCTCATTCGTCTTTCAAGGATGAATGGTTCTTCAACAACTACATATATTTCTAATTTCTTCTTCTAACTGTTTCTATTGACCATTTTTTGTGACCAAAAACTATCAAGATTTTGTCAACTGAACAGTATTTCAAGTGCCTTATACCAAGGATTTGGGTACTACTCATAGACTTGCATTGATAATTACATGTTTTTGCATTTTCTAGTCTTTTCTTTTGTTCTTTTTCTTTTCATTATTATTATTTTTTTAAAATTTTTTTTTTTGGGAAGCAAATTTTTTGTGTTTTGGAATTAGAAGATAGAAAGATTTGGGAATAGAGAATTCCTTGACGTACAACTACAATACATCATCTACAAAAATTTTGCCATCTCTCTATTGAATAAAGAAGCTCTACAACATAAAAAGGTAGTACATACATCGCTGGAATTTGTACACTAGCAATGTTCTCAAGGATAAACTTATGCTTGGGTTTGCAAGTTGGGTCATCCTTATTCTTATGATTTCATACACACACACACACACACACACACAAAAAATGGAAAAAAAAAAAAAATTGTTAATTGTTAATTATTTTTAAATTATATAGAGTTGTACATTCTAGGTTTATAAAAAATAATAATAATAAAGTGATTGTCCCTGTATATTTATGTATACTGAAACATTAACAAAATTAAAATGTTGTTAATTATAATTTGATTTTTATTTGAAGGACCTTGAACACACTGTCACATTGAACCCAATAGTGTAATAGATGACATGTACTGATGTACATGCTGAATCATGAGATATTTAGTAGTTCAACCCAAGCAATCTACCGTTAAAAATAAAATTAAATAAAAAATATTCAATAAGGCAAGATGCAGGGCGCATGGGCAATAATCTTGAAGAAAGAAAAACAAGATTAGTTCAGCATAATTTTGACAAGTTCAAAATTAGAGATATTTAAATATTATTCCATTCTACTACCTTCCTGTCTTTGACTATACATTATACAGACATTTAAATATTATTCCATTCTACCTTCCTGTCTGTGTCTATACATTATACATTATATTTTATACATCAATTTATTATAATATTTCTTGAAGAAAGTCAAATATTAAAGTTTTACAATAATTGGGTATTTTGTGGGTGATTAGGTCCATCAAAACAAAAATGATTTACATTCCTCAATTAAATTGTGCATATGATAAGAAAATAATAATTCCGCCGTACAGGTAAATGCCATAAAATTAAAATAAAATAAAATAAAAGATTTATTTTTTTTTTTTTTTTTGATCGGCAAAGAACAATTTCATTAAACAGCAAGAAATTAAAAGTACAGGAAGATGAAATGCATCGAGAGAGATTCGGAAGTATAAAAATACTCCTACTACTGCTACTCGCAATCATACAACCAACCCCTAAGCCTCTCAATTTTTTTTAAAAAACAAGTTAAGAAGAACTTAACTAAAAAAGAAATTAAAATATATGAGTCACCAAACATTCAACCCACCAACCACCGAAACCAAAACTAGATAAAAAAGATTAAAACTAAAAGCCTCTGCCATGGCCCCCCAGCTAATATGAAATCTCAATCATAACACCTAAGCTGCACTCCCATCATGCCTCAACAGAAACAACTCCTCTCCCATCACGCCTTCGCTGCAAGCTTAACCCAGCACGCCACTGCTGCAAGAACAGGACCCGCCACCTACTCGCAGCTGCTACCCACACCACCTGAAGCTGCTTCAACTCCTAGGCTGCTGCCCATAGCCACCGCTGGGCATACTCCAAAGCCACCTGCTACAACATCCACTGGGAACAACCCTTACTCACCCACTGCCGAACTAACACCCACTGCCGAACAAACACCCCTACAACACCCACAGCCGAAGAAACACAGCCACCGCCGGGAACAAACACCCACTGCCGAAGACCCCCCTGCCGACAGAAAAAAACCCCCTACTACAACATCCACTGCCGAAGACACTCACCACCCACTGCCGACACCCACCACCCACTTCCGAAAACCTCCCCTGCTGCATCTCCCCCCAGGCTTCTTCTGGCTCACACCCAAAGACCATGCCTATGCCTCAGCTGCCAAACTCCACAGAAACACACCCACAGTTCACCCCTCCAACTCTCACTGGAGGAGGAGCGCACGAGTGACACCCGGATAGAACTATCACGCCTACAACACCCTTGTTCCCGCCCAAGAAGCGCACCCCTCAAGCTCCTACTCACCGAAAGCGCTCGAATGAAGACCCTGGCTGCCCCTGAAGAAACGGCTAAAGGTTGAACCACCTGAGGACAACTAATGGCAACCCGAGCAGCCCCGAAGAAACCTGAACTCCGCAGCAAACTCCCCCGCAGCAACACACCAAGGTGGGAAGAATGGGGGACTCAAGTTTATTGAAAGAAAGAAAACTAGCAAGACTAACGATGAAATAAGCAAAGCCAGCCGACCGCCATAGCCAAAGGCGGCGGCTGGCCAGCCCAAGAAGAAGGCCGGGGGAGGAGGTTTAAAAGATTTATTTGCCGCAGTTTATTGGATGGTAAAAGTAGTAATCAGAAAATAAATGTCAATGATATCCTAACTTTCAAATAATCAGTTTATTTAAGTTATTATTACCTAATAAACTAAAAGAACAAATTATATTAAATAGTCTAGCATATACTCTCAAAATAAAATACAAAAAAGTTATAAACAACTCATTTAAGTTGCACCAAATAATCACTACAACATATAATAGTTTTAGGGATCAAACTTTTTTGTCCCCAAATATGAAAATTTTGTTGCAAAAAATATTTGGAGACCAATTTGTGTTGTCACAAGGGTCACTAAAAGTCAAAAAAATTTACGATATAATTTTAAAAATGTTGCTAATAGATTCATTTTTATGAACAAAATAATTTGATACAAAAAAATATTTTTTGAGATAAATTTTAGTCCAAATAAATAGTAATTTTGTCACTAAAAATATATATAACAATTATACTTTTGATAACTAAAATATTTTATTCCTAAAAATTGATTTTGTCTCTAAATTTTTGTATCTAAAATCTTAACAATATATATTTTATAACATAACATTGATATAAAAAAATAAATATATTTTTATTTGTATATGTTTTAATGTTATTTTTCATTTACACTACTGAGAAGAGTTTGAATTCTTCGCTACATTTCCAAAAGAATCTATATCTATCTATCTGTCTATCTATCAATCTGTCTATATATTATATAAGAAAAAGAAAGTTTCTAACCCACAAACTTTGTGGGAGCTCTAATATCTCAATCTTAATTTTTTAATTTTTTTATTTAAAAAAAAAAAAAAACTCAATATTTATTGACTTCTCCTAACCCACAAGTTTTTTTGACTTCTCACATATATACTGCTACACCCTTTTTAACTTCTTTTATACACTATGATTAATGATGGGATTGTTAAATTATTTTTATAAAACATCTTAAAAAAATCATTTGTATATTAAAAAAATATCTAAAACAAATATAAATTCTTATTAAATCTATCTATCAATCTATTTATCTATCTATCTATTAATCTATTATATAAGTAAAAGAGATTTTCTAACCATAAGTCTTGTGGGAGTTTCAATATCTCATACTAAAATTTCTAATTTTTTTATTTTAAATAATTAAAAAAATCCTCCATAAACCAAAAAAAATAATTTTAAAAATTAATATCTCTTGATTTATGACTTTCAAATGGAAAGTATATCAAATATATAAAATAGAGAATAGAAAGTATACTAATCCATTTCAAAATTCAAATTTGAGAGGCACTAAATATAGAAAGCATTCCATTAATTTAAATTTAAAATTATAATGATTTATCCCATAATATATATGTTTTAAATAATGATCTATTTCATGATTTATCTATATATCTATATTTTTTTTTATCGGCAAAACAAATATTTATTGATGGGAACATACGAAGTATGAATGATCTACATCAATAAAAAAGGAGCCTGGAGCTAGCAAAAGCTCCAAGCTCCAGTTGATGAGAGACCAACAACAAATAAAGGAAGAAAAACCAGAAAAGCAAAGGGCTTCCACATGAGCCAGCAGCAGCAGCAGAGCAAAAATGGCTGCCACATGATCCTCTAGCAGAACAACCACCTCCAGCAATAGAACAACCAGCAGACTACCAACAGATAGTAGAGAAAAACCATGAACTGCACTGCAGCCCTTCAAGTCATTCTACACAACCATGAAACTCCCAACAACAAAGTAAACAGAGCAAAGGCAGAGAGAAACCAGCACAAACCAGGTATTCAACCAAAAATATTGCTGAAGCATACTAACATGTATTCAACCAAACACACCCAGTTCTTGCACTTCTGCAACTGATGGTATATGCATTACCCTTAACCTCCATGACTTTTGAATCTGCACATCATCAATCAAGAACAGGTATTCAACCAAACCAGGAAATCACCAAAAATATTGCTGAAGCATACTAACAGGTATTAAACCAAACACAGGTTTTATGAAGGAACCATGCATTTTGTACCCTGAAAGGTTTGGGCCCCCAGTCCCGGCCATCCTCTTTCACTAGAAGAGGACTATGATCAGAGAGTAGCCTAGGCAGATCCCACAACTTCAAGTTAAATATCTCAAGCCACTTTGGATCTACTAATACTCTATCAATTCGACTCCACTTTTCACATTCTCTTGAGTTACACCATGTAAACTTTCTACCACACCAAGGCAGGTCAGACACTTCACAACTTTCAATGAACTCATTAAACTCCCTCATCCCCTTGTCTCTTCTAGAGCACCCTTTCCTTTCACCAATGTTTCTTATTTCATTAAAATTCCCACCCAAGCACCAAGGTTTAGGAAAATCGTTCTTTAATTTGACTAAGCTATTCTAGAGCTTGCTTCGTAACCCCACTTCATTAGGTGCATAAACATTTACAATGGCACACTCAAAAGAATTTAAAAAGGTACCTAAGAGCAATATGAACCTCCTACTGCTACAACACTCTTCTATTTGAAACACCCCTAGGTCCTACACACAAAGTAATCCCCCAGCCGCACCCTCAGAGCCCACAACCATAAATTCCATGTTATCCCTAGCCCACAATGATCTTACTTCAGCCTCAAAGATCTCAGATTTTTTGGTTTCCTGGAACAGCACCATATCTACCTTTTTTTCCTTCAAGAGCTTCCTAATCTTTCCTTTCTTTTCCTTCTTGCCCAACCCTTTTACATTCCATGTTAATAAGTGCATAACAAAATGATGATACTCCTTTGCTTCTCCCCAATTAGTAGGTGCTTCATGCCCCACCTCTTTCCCCCCTTCCAATTCTTTCCTTATCCTTAAGCTCAAGCTCCACAATCTTGTGAAGCACTTCATCCTCCTTCCCATTGTAGTTTACTCCCAACACTTCCCCCATTTTCAAGGTTTCTTGGGCTTCAGTTAATATATGCCTCCCTTTATCTATCCCATTCTCAACCGAAGCTGAAAGAGAGATGGTTGCTACTGCTGCTCTCCACACTGCAGCTTTTGGAACTGTTTTGCTTGTTGAGGCCCCTCTATGCCCATATCTTCTAAGTAGACTAAGGGGACCCTTTTTGGGGTGTAAGTACCCATGTTTAGCTGAAAAACTAACCTTCTTCTTCCCTTTTTTGTTTTGTGCAGGTCGAAGACTGGGCTCCAACTCCTGAGCTTCAGATACACTTAGGCTACTTTTAACTGTCCCAGTTGCAACCGCACCCTCCTTAATATTGCTAATCTTATCCTTAGGCCCATTTTGTGATTTTTGGATACTTGGGCTACTTTCAACTGTCCCAGCTGCAACCCCACCCTTCTTAATATTGCTAATCTGCTCCTTAGGCCTATTTTGTGATTTTTGAATTTCCTTCAGCCTATATCCTTGACATAATTCTTCACTCTAGCCCAGTACCACTTCTATTTGTACTCCAGGTCTATTAAGGCTTGACCCACCTAGGCTTCTAACATAGCCTGGTGTTAGTATCTGATCATCCATGCTCTGCTTTGTCCCACTGATAGTTGCCTCAGACCCTACGTTATGGTTCCCCAAGTCCATCATTGCCCTGCATTCCTCTCTAGTAATTGGTGACTGTATATTGTTGTTCCCAATTCCCATTGCCAACTCTACACCACTTCTTGACTCTGCAACCACTGTATCACTTCCCCAGCACCTCTCATGTTCCACCTCCTCACTCCTCCTCTCCTCACGTGACTTGAACTCTGTGTCCACCCTATTCTAGATGTCCAGAACATGGTCTGAGTCATCCTCCATGTCAGCATCTCCTTTCTTGTCCCTGTTGGTCCTTGCCATGTCCTGGTTTTGTAAGGCATTTGAACTACCTAGCTCCTCCATCTCTTGATTCTTTTGGCACTTGCACACCACATTCATCAGTTTTTTTATCACCACTTGTTCTTCACAAACTCTCACTGGATATGACACACCTCGGCACACCAAATTTACAACCTTATTAATTGGTTCCATGCATTTAGTAGATATCTTTATTTTGGCACATGCAAAAGATTTGGGTTGATTCATATCTCCCTCGCAGTATAGAAAATGCCCCCATAATCCACCAATCCTCTTCACATTTGTACTATTCCAGAGATTCAATGGAATGCCATAGCAACTTAGCCACACACTCCTTTCCTGCTCTAGAACTAGTCCAGATTTGCCTTCTAAAATAATCTCGCACCATTCCATAATCAATTCCTTAATGGGCTTCAGTCTTAGTGCCATCTCCTCCTTAGACCTGAATGTAATCACCACCTCACGACCCCCACTTTCTCTCACCAAGACATCCTCCACTCCTATTGCTTCAATTTCCTTTTTCAAATTGACTGTAGCATAACTCTCTTTCAAGCGAACGACTACACTCTCATACAACCACCTATTCCTTATTTCTTCAACCTTTAGTGTAATGTTATCACTGCCAACACACGATTTGCCTCTTACAGCCTCTGCGTATGATCTTTGATCTGTCGAGACTGGTACCCACCTTCGTTCTTCCCCTCGATGGCCAGTTTGCCCCTTAACTGGAAGAAGACCTGGCTTTGTTGATACAACTCCCTCTAACTTCTCCTTCCCAAGATCCGCATGCTTTACTTCGATTGCCTTATCATCCACCCATAACCCATTGGCTTTTTGCATTGCAACGATGGCCGCCACAAAGCAATCAAACCTTACAAAGTCAAACCTTGTGTTAGTTGTCCTTCTTCTTTTATACGTGATGAATACATCCTGCACCACACCAAACTTATTGAAGAGGGTGTAAAGCCCCTCGTGCTCACTGAAGTTGGTAGATTATCCACAAATATGGTGAACACATCTCTACATCCTTCATACCTCCGTTGTTTTTGCCTACCCCTCTGCCTTACAACTGGGATCCAGCCTCTTTGCTGCTCCAAACTCATAGAATCTTCAATCTTCAATCTTGTTCTTCAATCTTCAATCTTCCGAGTGGACAGTATAAGTAATTAGCTATATATCTATATACTATTATAATTGCAAAATATTGTCATTTCATTAAGGTTGAAAATTGTAATTCTTTTTTTTTTTTTTAATTTTTTGTTAATACGTGTTACAACATGATTGGTCTATAAATTAATTTTATATTCTTAAAATAAAATTTCAAATTTGGATTCTTACGTAAATTATGTTACTATAATTGGAATGAAATCAATATTCATTCCTTAAATTTTGCATCATTTATTAAATTATAAAATAAAATTTCAAATTTAAATTATTCTTCAAATTATATTACTACAATTAGAATGAGATCAAAATTCATATCTGTCATAATTATGTGTCATAATATTATTCGTCTAAATATAATTTATTTTTAATACATGTGTTCAAATTATTAATCATTATTTTTTTTTCTTTTTTTTTGTTTTAAATTTATAAAAAAGAAAATTATATCCTTCTAAACTATAAGGACTTGAACAATAATATTTTTTAATATAAATTTTTTTTTAACAAAAGAACAAAATATAACTTTTTTAGTACTTACCAAACATTATGGATTTTGTTAGATTTTTTTTTAATCTCAATTGTCAATTAAAAAAATTAAAATAAAGAATAAAGATATCTTTGGCTCAAATTGTTAAAAAATTACTTTTGCTAAAATAACTTAGAAAGAAACGTTAAATTTTTATTTTTTTTTATTAAAAGTGATAGTTTGTTAAAAAAAAAATTTATTTAAAAAAAATAGGGTTATAGATGATAATTTATTGTTCATCCATAATTATTTTCAGATTAAATGAAAATATCATATTAAATTTTCTTTTTACCTTTTTTTATTCAAATATTTTTATTTTGTAAGAAATTCGTTTTTATTCTATTTAATATTTTATTGTAATTTTTAAATTAAAAATAATTTCTAAAAAATCATAATTAAATTATTTATGCCATTATAAAAAGTAAATTTTTTTAATATCAACTTAATAGTAGTTTAGGAAGTGCTAAATAAGTATATTTTTTTATTTTTTACGAAAATACGTATAGAAAAGTAAACATGTGATATAACCCAAAAATGATAATTACGTATACTTTTTTACTTTTAAAAAAATATGTGTAGAAAAGTAAAGATGTGATATAACTCAAAAAAGATAAAAAGATAAAAAAAAAAAGTGAACTAATATGACACTTCCCAAACAACCCTTTATTTGATGATCCCTTTCTAAAAGATATATTTTTTAAATATTTTCAAGAAAAATTCTATTGAAAATCTTAAATATATTGCTTTTTCTTTTGTTCATTAATATTAAATGTTTAATTAATTTTATTTTTTGAAAAAAATAAATTAGCAAATAATTTATATATTTATATATATAATTTTGTTTTGGTTGCTCAAGTTATTTGGCGTTTCTACCCAAGTCTACTCAAATTTAATTTGAATTTTTAAACTTCTGCATAGGTTTTCACTTAATTGAAAACTATGTTGTTCAATCTTTAAAAAAATTTAAGTTGACTTAAGTTGCTTGGGTTGAACTCACCTAAGTTTGCAATTTTAGCAAGGGAATTGAAAGTTACACGATTGACAAATTAAAAAATAATAAATAAATTTTGATAAAATTGTAAATTTTAATTTTATTTGTTTTCATAATTTGCATACAAAAATTTAACTATATACATTATTTTGTATAAAAATATATTATTAATTTTTTTACATGTCGTGCATAGCACGGGTTACTACTAGTATCTATCTATCTATATATATTAAGGAAAGGGGGTTTCTAACCCCCAAGCCTTGTGGGAGCTCTAATTTCCCAATCTTAATTTTCTAAATTTTTTATTTAAAAAAAAAAAACCTTAGCATTTATTGATTTGGTCAAAATCTCCTGATCAGTATTTATTAACTCTTTCCAATCCACATATCTTTTCACATGCCTGCATTTATTGATTTGGTCAAAATCCCTGATCAGTATTTAAAATCTCCTTATACAAATAATTATAGATACAGCTCGTGCATAGTTACTACAGTAGCCTTTTTAATTTCTCCTATACACTATGGTTAGTGATAAGATTGTTAAATTATTTTTATAAAAACTCTTAAAAAACATAATTTATATATTAAAAAAAATTTAAAACAAATCTTAATTTTCTAAATTTTTTATTTAAAAAAAAAAACCTCAGCATTTATTGATTTGGCCAAAATCCCCTGATCAGCATTTATTAATTTTTTCCAATCCACATGCCTTTTCACATGCCTGCATTTATTGATTTGTTTAAAATCTCTGATCAGCATTTAAAATCTCCTCATACAAATAATTATAGATATAGCCCGTGCATAGTTACTGCAGTAGCCTTTTTAATTTCTCCTATACACTATAATTAGTAATAAGATTGTTAAATTATTTTTATAAAAAATCTTAAAAAACATAATTTATATATTAAAAAAATTTAAAACAAATATAAATATCTATAATTATTCCGTGCATAGCACGGGTGATAGGCTAGTCTATATGCTATATATTAAACAAAATGGGGTTTTTGGCCTCAAACTTTGTGGGAGCTCCAATCTCCCAATCCAAATTTCCTGATTTTTTGATTTAAAAAAAAAATCTTAGCATTTATTAACTTCTCTCAACTCCCAAGTCTTACCCTCATAATAACACTTTAATACATTAAGAACAAACATAAAAAAAATTCTTTGAAATCCAACACATATGAATTCTTTGAAAAGTCTCAACACATATGATTATTATCCCTCATAATAACACTTTAATGCATTAAGAACAAGCATAAAAAAAATTTCTTGAAAAGTCCAACACATATGATTATTATCAAAATATTAAACTTTAATATAATATAATAGAAAAAAAGACATTTAATTCCTTGAAAAGTCCAACACATATGATTATTATCAAAATATTAAACTTTAATATAACATAAAAAAGGAAAAAAAGAAGACATTTAAAAAAAAATTTTAAATCACAATTCACATATATAGATAATTGTAAACACAATCTGTGCATAGCATGGGTGATATGCTAGTATTATATAAGGAAAATGGAGTTTCTAACTCACAAACCTTGTGGAAGCTCCAATGTCTCAATCTTAATTTTCTAATTTTTTGATGTAAAAATAAAAAAATAAAAAAAAATATCAGTATTTATTGGCTTCTCTCAATCCACAAACTTTTTTGACTTCTTTTATACCTATTGTTATACCATTTTCAACTTCTCCCATACACTATGTTTAGTAATTTGGTCAAAATCCCTTGATCAGTATTTATTAACTTTTTACAATACACATGTCTTTTCACATGCCTGCATTTATTGATTTGGTCAAAATTCCTGATTAGCATTTAAAATCCCCTTATACAAATAATTATAGATACAGTCTATGCATAGTTACTGCAGTAGCCTTTTTAATTTCTTCTATACACTATGGTTAGTGATAAGATTGTTAACTTATTTTTATAAAAAATCTTTAAAAACATAATTGATATATTTAAAAAAAAATTTAAACAAATCTTAATTTTCTAATTTTTTATTTATAAAAAAAAAAACCTCAGCATTTATTGATTTGATCAAAATCTCCTGATCAGCATTTATTAACTTTTTCCAATCCACATGTCTTTTCATATGCCTACATTTATTGATTTGGTTAAAATCTCTGATCAGCATTTAAAATCCCCTCATACAAATAGTTATAGATACAACCCGTGCATAGTTACTGCAGTAGCCTTTTTAATTTCTCCTATACACTATGGTTAGTGATAAGATTGTTAAATTAATTTTATAAAAAATCTTAAAAAAACATAATTTATATATTAAAAAAATTTAAAACAAATATAAATATTTATAATTATTCTGTGCATAGCACGGGTGATAAGCTAGTATTATATAAGGAAAATGGAGTTTCTAACTCACAAACCTTGTGGGAGCTCCAATATCTCAATCTTAATTTTCTATTTTTTTGATGTAAAAAAAAAATCTCAGTATTTATTGGCTTCTCCCAATCCACAAACTTTTTTGACTTCTCTCATACCTATTGTTATACCATTTTCAACTTCTCCATACACTATGGACGGACTGGATAGGACTGTTTGATTGGACGGATTGAATAAGGGGGGATCAGAATACATCGGACTTGAGTCCTGGGACTATGAATCCCCCGGACTATTTGGCTGGATTGGATATGTATCCTGTTTTTGTTTTTTCATGGGATTAGATGTCTGGAAAGGACTATTTTTAGTGAATCCAACGTTTAGTTGGACGGACTGGATAGGATAAATGAACAAAAGACTATTTTACCATTTTTCAATTGTTTACTAAGTAATAGCAATATTAAACATATCTTTAATATTTTAATTATTTTTAGCTAGATTAAATAAAAATTTATTTTATTTTATTTTTTACACAATTAAATAAATTTATTTTTTTTAAAAAAATAAATAAAATATCAATAAAAATATATATTATTTTTTTAATTAAAATTTTAAATAAATTTGTTTTTAAAAATAATAATAATCAAACAATGAAATTAAATAAAATATCTATTAAATTTAAATAATGAAATTAAATAAAATATAAACAAAATTTTAAAATAAAACATCAATAAAATATCTATAAAAAATTATTTTAAAAAATTAAATAAATAAAAAGTTAAATAAAATTATTTTATTTTTAAATTGAGACATTTAAATTTTATTGAATTTTATTAAATATAATACATAATTAAATAGTAGAGGGTCAAAATGGTCATTTTGACCACCTAATCCCAACAGTGGATAGTCCCCCAAAAACTATCCCATACCCCCCCCCTCCCAGGACACAATAGTCCCCCATATGGGGGATAAGGAGTCCGGCGGACTAAAAACAAATCAAACGGCGGATAAGGAGCACTATTTGGATTACAATCCAAATAGTGGATAGTCCCCTCCCTAATCCGGCGAATCAAACACGCCCTATATGTATACATACTCTGTGAAGCTCTACAATTTTTTATTTTTTTAAAATCGTTTTGATTCAATGGGAGGCGTTGAAAGGGATGGCACAGTAGAGGAGAAGAGAGAGGGTGGCATGATAGGTGAGTGGAGGTGGTGGAGGGCGGTGGAGTAGGTGGGGTGGAGGTGGTACGGAGGTGTTATTGCTCTAAAAATCTGACATTTTTTTTATTTAAATCCAAGACAACCTTATGAATTTAGTCAATGACGAATTACACTAACAGTCTGTGCAGTTTTGAGACTTAGTTCCTTATTTTTCAATTGTGAAATATTTGACCTAGAATTTTGAATCTTGTTCCAAATAAAGACAATCAAAGATGTTTTATTTACAAATGGTCCATTTTAAAGGCAAAGTTGCCATACAACTTATTTTGTGTTGGTTAATTTTTATGTTGTTTGAAATGTAATAGCCTTTTTTTTAATGAATAATGCTGGCAATTTCTTGGTTATAAAGTTTTGTTTTGTTTGGTTTTCAAAATTTTTTTTCTAAGAAACTAAAAATTAAATTAGTGAAAAAAAAATTAAAAACACATCATCTTTATATAATATTATCATTTGGGAGGGTACAAATATTTTTTTTGAATTATTTTTTTATATATATTTACTTTCGTTAAATTAGTTTCTATTTTTTCAAAAGTTAAACATGGTGACAACTTTGATGTCATTATTCAACCAGTTTATTAAATCAAAAAAATTCAAAACTAAAAAGGTACTCGGTCCATAAATCCAATTTTAGATTTTTTTTTTTTTAGGCCAAAGGTCCACACTCTAAAACACTTTGTCCATAAGGACATGGTTAGACAAAATGACCAAAATGCCCATCTATATATATTGTTGCATCAGTTGGTGAACCCCGTCGCTCTCATTTTAGTTTTTCTCTATCTTTTTCTCTCCCTCTCTCTCTATACCGATGCCACTAGACTCACCGCTAATGCCGTCGTCACACCACCACCTCATTCCCTCACACGCAAACGGTGTTGTCACTATATTTTCCCTACAAATTTGAGGAAAGAGCATGATCAGATCTAAGGAAAGAGCACGCCATTGCGACATCAACTCATATTTATCATCCTCAACCACCATATAACCCTTGGAGGCCGTTGCATCATCGAGTCGGACTTTGTCGTCATCCTCACCGCCTACTTTGCGCCATAATCCGACTCACCACTAACGCCGTTGTGGCACCACTGCCTCCTTTCCCCCACATGCCAACAATGTCGTCGCCACATTTTCCCTACAAATTTGAGGGAACAGCATGATCAGATTTGAGGGAAGAGCACGCCACAGCAGCGTCAACTCATCTTCATCATCCTAAACAACCATGCAACCTTTGAAGGCCATCGCATCATCGAGCCGGACTTCGTCATCATCCTCACCTCCTACTTTGTGGCATAATCTATGTCGTTGGCTTCATTGTCGTAGCCCACTGCACCTAGCTCCGTCGTAGCGCCTCTTCTTCCTCTGTCATCAACTCAAACAAAGGCCTAAAGAAGAGATCATCCAATCAATTTCTCTCATCTTCATAATCTTCAATTCATTTCATAAAACCCTAATTTCTTTTACAAAATCATATACTATACTCTAGGGTTCAAATTGTTTACGGATGATGGATCTAATGATGATGATGAGTCATGTGTGTAGGTGTGTGTTTGCGGATAATAGATCTGTATAATGGATCTCCTCCACAGCCTTACGAAGATGCCACCACCGATCTAAAGGGCTTTGGATCTATTGGATCTCTTACAGATTTGAGATCTGAGGTCTCGCCTGTGACATTTTGTCCAAGTGCCCGCTCAAGCGAAAGAAGTTATGCTCGAGCGGAGAATTGCAGCTCTCAGAATCTCTCGAGTTTGCAAACGAGTCGCTCGAGCGCAGGATGTTGCACTCGAGAGGAGAATGTTGGCTCCCAGTTGTTTCACTGTAGCTCTGCAAAACTTTTGGGATTTGTCATTTTACGTTCGAACGAAGAATTTGTCGCGCGAGCGAGCTTTCTGAGTTTGTGTTTTACACTCGAGCGTAGGAAGTTACGCTCGAGTGAGCTGCGCGATATCAGCAATTTAAAAAGGACCTTCTAGATTATTTCCTCACCTTTTTCTTTTCTATCTTCCCTCATCTCTCCTCATTTCTGAAAACCCTAGATTCTCACTCTAAAATACCTTCCATTTCACTAAGATTTGGCCAAGATTGCTTATCAAAAAGTGAAGAACACTTGAAGATCATCATCTTTACCGATTGAAATTTTGTTTGGTGAAGGATTCTCCTAGAAGCTTCGCTATATTGCTCGATCATCGAGGTAGGGTTATTTTTAACCTTGTATTTCCTTGATTTGAAGAGGTATTTGTGTTATTGTTGTGGATTATGACCTAATTTGATGATTTAATTGGAGTAAATTACTATTTCATACCAATAGAGTGCGTTACTAAACTTTTATTGTGAATTTCCTAAATTATTTTCAGAAGTAGGCATATTAATGACAAGTAAACTCATATATTTGAAGAAAGGGAGAAAACCCCAATTTTAATTAAAACCCTAATTTCAAATCAAGTAGAGAATGGTATTTAGCTTGTGGATTTCTTAAATGTGTGAAAAGTAAAGAGATGAAATACATGATATTGTGGTTGTGATGGGATTGTGTATTGGACATTGGTTCTTGTTGAATGTTATGTTGTTGTGTATTATCTCATGGAGTATTGAATGTTTGTTGACTGAATGATGGTTGGTGAATTGATGTTTGTTTTTGGCATGAGTCCTAGACAAGAGTTAGTTTTAAGGTTAAGTTGTGTTGGTATCCATAGGGGGAAAGTCAAGGTACCTTTTTGTCTTAGGCTTATCACCTGACAAATATGGAAAAAAATGTTTTTGGGTGTCCACTGGTTCTGCCGCAATATAGTCGGTAAAAGTGAAAAATGGATGATTTTGGGTGCCCACGTCCTGCCGTATAATAGTCAGTAAATGTGGGGGTTGTTTTCAACATAAAAATGTTTTTAGGTGCCCATGTCCTACCATATAATAGTCAGTAAATGTGGGGGATTGATTTAAAAGAAAAAAATGAATTATGTTTTGACTCAGACTCTTGTAAAGGACTCATGGTGCTATCCTTCTTATGTGATGGTGTTTAGGTGCAATGTGGAGATGTGAATTATTAAATGATTAATTTGTTCACCTATTTGACCCATCACTTACAACTGAATTAATTGTCCTGTTTCCACAATAGTGCCATGAGCTTATTCAAATAATTAAACACTTGGTTAAATGTATTCCTACTGGGCAATTGCTCAAGCCTAATTAATTTTTCAGGAAATGACACCATTCCACCTCATCGAGGATAAAAAGCAAACAAGTGCTCGTTTTAAGGAAAGTAGGCCGGAGAACGTTTTTATTGCCATGAATTGAGATGTTGTATAAGGACTTTTATATTTTTTTGTAGTTTTTATTTTGTATGCCCTTGAGGCTCATTTTGTTGTAAAGTCATCTAATTTATTGAACTTGGGGATGAGATTGCAAAGTCTTGAATATGTAAACCATAATGATTGTAAACTTTTGGATCTTAGTTCAATGAGAAAGATGGCTTTTGATAGAATGTTATGCTTGTTGTGGTGGAAGCTTGTATGTAGATTCAAGGTGTTACGAATTCGTATTAGAGCACTAGGTTTGAATACCTTGGGCTCGTGGGAAGTGACATTAGTCACAATGGGTTTCCTAGACTAAAATGGGACACTTAGGTGCCTTATGTGCTTAGTGTATATGTGAATATTTGGGTATGGTGTTAAGCTTCTATGATATGGCTTTTATCCGTTGCATTCATTGAGATCTTTTTGGATAGGCACCTGATCAATGCTCTTTCCGCTAGGAGGTCCTTGATTACCATGGAAGTAGCTAGTATCTTAGGAAGGCGACTCGTGTGTGCTTTATGTGATTATATGTGACTATATGGATCGTTTTGCATAGGAACTGACATAGGTGAATATGCATGTTTAGACTGTGCAAAAGTGCGCAGACCTTGAGTGGGGCACTTAGGTGTGGAAAGTTGGCATTGAGTTTAATGTTGTCTCTCTCTTTCTTATAAGATGTCAGGACGTGTTAGACCCCATAGAAAGGCCGAAACATTCCATCCTAACCCGAGATCCCTCCGCAAAAAGGAGTGGGTCAAAACAACATACCCGCCTAACCGGCCCAAGATGCAATGGGGGCATTGACCAGGGAGATGGAAGGGGCTCTTCGAGAGCCCATGGAGATACTTAGAGCCAAGCAAGTGGCTAGAACCATTGAAGGGGAAACTCGAGCTTCCTTTTTGAAAAAGTAGTTCTTCCGTTCAAACCTCGCTAAGTTCAACAGTGGGCCTGATCCGATGAAAGCAAATGAGTGGCTGGAACAAATTGTCAAGTCTTTTGAGATTTTAGACATTCGAGAGGATGAACTGTGGGTAGCACTAGCAGCCTATCAATTGAAGGGAGAGGTTGGACAGTGGTGGAAATACATCAAGAACATAGTTGAACATACGTGGGAGGCATTTGTGCACGCCTTCCAAGAAAAGTTTCTCTCACCCACTGCTAGGGAGAGACTAAGGAAACAATTTGAGGAGCTATTACAACTTGATATACCGGTGGCTGAGTTTGAAGCCACATTCACTAGCCGATCTCGTTTTGCACCGAAGATGGTAGCAACCGAGGAACGCCGATGTCTAGAATTCGAGAAGAGGCTGAGACCAAAAATCTTGATGAAGGTAGTAGGAAATATGAGTCGTGAGTATGATCGCTTAATAGAAGGGGCTACCCATATAAAGATCATAGTGGAGGCAAGGTAGAAACTAAAGAGGACGGGGTACTCTGAGTCCTGAGGTGACACGAGCTCTTCAAAAAGGTCTAGGGGTTCATCATCATCATATCAACCACCCTCATAACAAGTCAAATCTTCCGGTTCGATGATGGGTGGAAGTTCGGAGAATGTGGGACGAGTTTGTGGTGCTTGCTATAGGTGTGGCCAAATGGGTCACAAGGCTTTAGAGTGTAGGCAAAAGAGTAGAGCACAATCCTAACCCATAGGTCCACAGAGTCAACCTCAGAATAGAAGCGAGACACAGTCTTGTTACCAATGTGGTCAAGCAAGGCACTTTAAAAAGTTATGCCCAGAGAAAACAGGGACTACCGATGTAAGAGGGTCTCGACAGTTGAGAGGTCTTCAGATGGGCCAGGGACAGAGACAGTCTTACCAACAAGCTTAGTCAGGCTAGACGTCTAGGGCAGTTCAGGGGGCTACATATGCCTAATCGACACAGCAGACTTATGCTCATAGGGGTGATCTGGAGGAGCAGAGATCATAGGGAAGGGTATATACTGTCACCACTTCGAAGCAAACCTTGGGACCGTCCGTAGTAAGAGGTACATTTCTTGTTTTCAATACATGGGCCAGTGTACTGATTGACACTGGGGCATCTCATTCTTTTATAGTAACTTCATTTGCATCTTTATTAGGATTAGAAAGTAAACAACTACAATCATCGCTCACTGTAGAGTCACCAATTGGGGGTAGGATTACTTTGGCCCAAGGATGTCAGGGGGCGTATTGTCACGACCCAAACTCGCCCTTATAGGTTTAGCGTCATGACCGGCCAGTAATCATAGATTACCTACGGCCTCCATACAAATAAACTTTTTATAATAAAGTACGGGGCTTAGCGGAAGTCTAAAATGACATAGAAATTGTCTATTGAGTTGTGCGTATATGAAAAGAACTAGTATAATGCTCAAAAATTTGTTCCAAAAGTACATTCATCACAATTCTACAAATTCTTGCCTTGTAATATACAAACCCCAACCATACACAAATACGAAACCTTTGAACAAACAAAAAGAAGGGGGTTCAACAAACATGGCTCCACCTGAACCTGATTTCTTCACTTGGAAGCTCCTTAAAAGGCTGACCCGGGGTAGACTCGTGGCTTTCTTAACTCTGATGTTCAGCTTGCCCACCTACATATATATAAATAAGTAGTGAGCTAGGGCCTAGTGAGTAATAACATAATAAAGAGGTTATATGAATGAAGTTCAATAACATAGATCAATCAAATTTCAATAATCATCTCTCATTAATCAATAAATTTCATCATCGACATCTTTCAGTATTAAATTGAGTGGCACATCCAAGAAGCAATCATATTTCAATAACTATGGACCACGGAGGGTCAAGCCAATGGATCACGAAGGGTCAAACCAATGGATCACGGAGGGTCAAACCAATGGACCACGAAAGGTCAAACTAATGAACCACAGAGGGTCAAACCAATGGACCACGAAGGGTCAACCACTAGAGATCTCTGTGTTTCAAGCAATCCAATAGCCATGGTATTGTCGCCCCCAGGCAAGGGTCTATGCTCAATGGATGCCACATTACAGTTTCATAAGTTAACTTCATTCATCGAAGGAAAGTGACATTATAATCAATCAATCAATTAAACACGTAACAATTTCGAAAACCGTAATCATTCGAAAATAAATATACTTTGAACATATCTTTATAAGGTTACTACTCACAGTGGTTTGTGTTGTCACTAAGCCTCAAACGCCCACCTAAACAAAACACATGACAGAAGCACAATTGAAACGCCAATTCATTTTAATTCAACTCTCCTCATGCATTTCTAACTCATTCTATGATTATATGAGTCCATTTGGTGCTTAAGGATGCTAAAAATGATACAAGAATGCAATTATGCACTTAAAAGAGTTAGTCAAACTTTGTTGAAAACAGGGTCTTCTCTCGAGCGGGCATCCAATAATAAGGGTAGCCGCTCGAGCGCAACTTCTGTCGCTCGAACGGTCTGCAAACTTGACAAAAGTACTGGTTACATGAAATTTCCGCTCGACGGTCGCTCGAGCGGAAGACTGAGTAAAAGTGGTCCTCGCTCGAGCGCCATTTTGGTAGCTCGAGCAGTTTGTAAAACTTTGTAAAACTTTTGGAAGCTCGATTTTCATGGTCGAGCAACACTTTCTTTGCTCGAGCAAACTGTGCGAATTCTAAAATTTCCAGAACTGTGTTTGAACTTCAAATTTGGTATTCAAAGGTTCCAAACTCGTGTTTTAGGTACAAAATCATGGGAAAAGCATTTGGAAACATAGAAACATAGTTAATTTGAAATCAAGTGCTCAAAACCATGATCCATTTGACAACCAAAAGCTTAAAACTCTATATTATGAACCATGCATGCCTTACATTAAACTTTATTTTCCAAAAACTTGATCAACCTATATGATAAGTATGAAACCATGGAAAACCCTCAAACTAAGTTACAAAAGTGTCATGCAAGAAAGAATTTCATGATTCTAACTCAATTTGTGTGTGCATGTACATAGTTCAACCCAATTCTTCCAATTCAAGCTAATTCATGCCTCTATTATATAATTTCTTGCAAATAAACTCAAAACTTGGATGAATGCAACTTCTACATGTTTTATTTACAAAGATTAAGGTTGAAGACCATACCTAGAGCTTGAATTCAAGTGTCTTATAGCTTAATTCTCCAATCTCTACAATTTCCTTCAAGTTCTCCTTCTTTGTCTCTAAATGTTGAGTTCCCTCTTGTTCTCTCTCTCTAATCTCAACTAAAGGATGCATATATGAGCAAATAAGCTTAATTAGAGCCTTATATAGGGTACCATTAACTTAGCCTAATCAAGGTTAATTATTGTTAACTAAGTAGGCTCAATTCTGATTAATTCAATCAGTTTATTCTAATTATTTTGATCTGAATCACTTTTTAATTAAAGTTCCCATAAAATTCTAAATATTCTAATTAGTTTGTTAACCTAATCAATTTCAGTTTCTGAAGCTGTCTAGGTACTCAATTTTCATCTCTAAGTTGTCAATTCGAACAGATATTCCATGTGATAACAGATAACTACGAAATTAAGCATGTAATTACACAATTAAGCACACAATCATGCAATTAAACATATATATAAAAAAATAATATAATAGTTCGGAGGTCGGGGTCTCCACACCTTGTTGCGCATCCTGGAGGCACCAAAATGTATCAGGACCTCAGTTGACAATTCTGGTGAAGAGGTATGAAAAATGACGTAGCTTTATTCGTGTCCAAATGTCTAATCTGTCAACAAGTCAAAGCCGAGCATCAAAGACCTGTAGGACTACTCTAACCTCTTCCAGTTGCTGAATGGAAATGAGAGCATGTTAACATGGATTTTGTTACAAGCCTTCCTAGAACACAAAAAAGTAATAACGTCATATGGGTAATTGAGGCTCACCAAATCAACCCACTTCCTCGCCATGAATATGGGGGATTCTATAGAGTTTCTAGTTGAACTTTATATTTGGGAGATTGTTCATCTCCATGGGGCCCTAGTGAGCATAGTGTTTGATAGAGACCCTCGCTTTACAGCCAGGTTATGACAGACTCTTCCAAGTGCCTTAGGTACTCAGTTAAATTTTAGTACTGCTTACCATCCACAAACTGACAGGCAATCTGAACATACTATTCAAATTTTGGAAGACATGTTGAGGGCATGTGTACTAGATTTTAAGGGGTCTTAGGAGAAGCACCTACCCTTAGTTGAATTTGCTTATAATAATAGCTATCAAACTAGTATCGAGATGTCACATTTCGAGGCTTTATATGGGCGTCCATGTAGATCACTTGTGTGCTGGACCGAAGTAAGAGACTCACCATTGCTAGCCCATAACTAGTTCGTGAGACTACAGAGAAAATAACCCTCATTTGGAAAAGGTTAGTCACAACTCAAAGCCGGCAGAAGAGTTATGCAGATAGACGAAGACGACCCTTATCCTTTGAAGTGGGTGACCATGTCTTTTTGAAGATCTCCCCTAGAAAAGGGTTAATGAGGTTTGGCCAGAGTCGAAAGCTATCACCTAGGTTTATCGGTCCCTTTGATATCATTGAACGGATTGGAGAAGTTACATATCACCTTGCATTGCCTCCACAACTCTCCGGGGTCCATGATGTGTTTCACGTGTCTATACTTCTCAAATACAAACCCGATCCCTCTAATGTGTTAGATTGGACGGAGCTTGAGATAGATGAAGATGTGTCTTATGAAGAGAAACCAATCCAAATTTTAGATACTAGAGAGCAAGTTTTGAGGGGTAAACACAATTTCCTTAGTTAAAATGTTATGGCATCATCACGGTGTGGAGGAAGCTACATGAGAGCGTGAAGCTGAGGTTCGTGAGAAATATCCAGACTTGTTTTCAAATTTGTGATGTAATTGCCCCTTTACTCTTTCTTGTATATGATGAATTGGAAATGGACTATTATTTTTTTCCAAGTCTCCTTTGTCTTTGTTTTGATCTTAAATTGACATATCGTTTGATTGGGAGTTACTAAAGATTGATAAATATGATTTATTGTTGTACTTTGTTATTGGATTGGGAATGAATGCTATTTCGGAGATGAAATTCCCTAAGGGGGAGAGATTGTGACATTTTGTCCAAGTGCCCGCTCGTAGCTCTGCAAAACTTTTGGGACTTGTCATTTTACGCTTGAGCAAAGGATTTGTTGCTCGAGCAAGCCTTCCGAGTTTGTGTCTTACGCTCAAGCGTAGAAAGTGGCGCTCGAGCGAGCTGCGTGATATCAGCAATTTAAAAAGGACCTTCTAGATCATTTCCTCACCTTTTTCTTTTCTATCTTTCCTCATCTCTCCTCATTTCTGAAAACCCTAGATTCTCACTCTAAAATACCTTTCATTTCACTAAGATTTGGCCAAGATTGCTTATCAAAAAGTGAAGAACACTTGAAGATCATCATCTTTACCAATTGAAATTTTGTTTGGTGAAGGATTCTCCTAGAAGCTTCACTACATTGCTCGATCATCGAGGTAGGGTTACTTTTACCTTGTGTTTCCTTGATTTGAAGAGGTATTTGTGTTATTGTTGTGGATTATGACCTAATTTGATGATTTAATTGGAGTAAATTACTATTTCATACCAATAGAGTGCTTTACTCAACTTTTATTGTGAATTTCCTAAATTATTTTCAGAAGTAGGCATATTAATGACAAGTAAACTCACATATTTTAAGAAAGGGAGAAAACCCCAATTTTAATTAAAACCCTAATTTCAAATCAAGTAGAGAATGGTATTTAGCTTGTGGTTTTCTTAAATGTGTGAAAAGTAAAGAGATGAAATACATGATATTGTGGTTGTGATGGGATTGTGGATTGGACATTGGTTCTTGTTGAATGCTATCTTGTTGTGTATTATCTCATGGAGTATTGAATGTTTGTTGACTGAATGATGGTTGGTGAATTGATGTTTGTTTTTGGCATAAGTCCTAGACAAGAGTCGGTTTTAAGGGTAAGTTGTGTTGGTCCCCGCGCGGGGAAAGTCAAGGTACCCTTTTATCTTGGGCTTATCGCCGAACAAATGTAGGGAAAAATGTTTTTGCGTGTCCACCGGTCCCGCCGTATTATAGTCGGTAAAAGTGGAAAAACGAATGATTTAGTCAGTAAATATGGGGGTTGTTTTCAACTTAAAAATGTTTTTGGGTGCCCTCGGTAAATGTGGGGGATTGTTTTAAAAGAAAATAAAAATGAATTATGTTTTGACTCGGACTCTTGTAAATGACTCATGGTGCTATCCTCCTTGTGTGATGGTGTTTAGGTGCAATATGGAGATGTGAATTATTAAATGATTAATTTGTTCCCCTATTTGACCCATCCCTTACAACTTAATTAATTGTCCTATTTCCACAATAGTGCCATGAGCTTATTCAAATAATTAAATACTTGGTTAAATGTATTCCTACTGGGCAATTTCTCAACCCTAATCAATTTTTCAGGAAATGACACCATTCCACCTTAGTGAGGATACGAAGCAAATAAGTGCTCGTTTTGAGGAAAGTAGGCCTGAGAACGTTTTGATTACCATGAATTTGGATGTTGTATAAGGACTTTTATATTTTTTTGTATTTTTTATTTTGTATGCCCTTGAGGCTCATTTTGTTGTAAAGTTATCTAATTTATTGAACTTGGGGATGAGATTGTAGAGTCTTGAATATGTAAGCCATAATGATTGTAAACTTTTGGGTCTTAGTTCAATGAGAAACATGGCTTTTGATAGAATGTTATGCTTGTTGTGGTGTAAGCTTGTATGTAGATTCAGGGTGTCACATCTCCGCTGCCACTCAGATCCAATTCAACTACATTTTTTTTTTTTGGGTGTCTATAGAAGGAGATAATTGTGTGTTTATGTGTGTGTGTGTGTATTTTGTTGTTATTGTTGTTGTTGTTGTTGTTAATGTTCATGATGTTGATGACGATGATGAAACAGATTAAAAAAAAAATTGACAAATAGAACAGATTTGTTCAAAATTTGAATAGATATGTTATGTTCAAAATTTGAACAAATAATACAATTTTAAACAGATATGACGGATTTGTTTTGAACAGGTTTGTTCAAAATTTCAACAGAAAGAGAAAAAAAAAGTTTTAAAATAGTGTTAATTTGAACAAATAGAAAAAATAGGTTATAAAAATTTAGCAGATAAAAATAATTCAACAAATAAAAAAATATTTGAACAGATAGTTAAATTAATTTGAACATGTGAAAAATAATTTAAATGGATAGATATAAATTTGAATAGATAAAAAATAATTTGAAAAGATAGATACAAAGTTAAATAGATAAAAAAATTTGAATAGATAGTCAAAAAAAAGTCAACAAAAGGATTTCTCACCAAACTATTTCACAAATGGTGAATCTCTCACTTCTAAAAAAGTCAACAAAAGGAATTCTCACCAAACTATTTCCCATCTTCGCAGGTTTTACAACAGAAACAGCTTAAAATTTTGAAATCATAAAAGACTGTGCGTTGATATTTCAGAATCCACTCAAACCATTTAGGAGATCCTTCTCAACACTCGAGCTTATTAACGAAATCTCATTCAAAAACAAAAATTCAAAAGTTTCTCATTTTAAAAAGGTCACACATGCGTTCTTGTAGGCACAACAAAATGATCAAAAGCTTGACTCCCACTTTTTATAAAGATGAAGACTTGAGGGTACACGAGAGCAACTCAAAGGAAAAGACTCAATTGACACAACAACGCAAGAAAAGACAAAGAAAACAAAACTCACAACAGCTATTTACAAGACACAACTCAAAACAAAATAAGCATTCTGGAGACAAAAGGGGTTTTCACTCTCCAAGTCCATCTGTAGAATTCAAAAACAACTTCAAGTAGCCCACATGAGGGTTTAAACCAGCCTTCAATTCAGCAATACTAACGTCCACACCCAGTAGGATTTATTTCAAACTTTCGAACTGAGTTTCACAGATTGAGCCTTAGAATTATCTTAATTGTCCCTATACATCTCCTTGACTGTGCTGGCTAGAGTCAATGTTGGTTGTTGGCAAACCATGGATGGGATTTATGCTATGGGGTGGCAATCTATTGCAGTTAGGGAGAAGTTTATTCATAGATTTGGGTTTTAGTGGGGTGATGACCTTATTGTCAATCAAGTCTTGAATTTCATGGTGAAGGTGAAAGCAACAATCAGTGTGATGACCGTACTATTGATGGAATGTGCAATATTGGGTAGGGTCATGTCTACGTGGAAGAGGGTTGGGGAAAGGTCGAGGATTGAGTGATTTGAGATATCCTTTCTCCATCAGTACCCTCAAGGCGAGGGTTGGGCTCAAATGGAGATGGGTGAAGGTATGTTTTTTAGAAAAGGAAGCATCAGGTTTAGAAACATTGGCAAATGGGTTGGCGGGTCTTGGCTAGGTGTTCATGGGCTCGGGACGGGAATCAGGATGAGTGTTTCTGGTAAAGCGTCCCTTTTTCATTGCTTGCCCCCTGATTCAAAATACTCTCAACCTGAGTGATAAAAGTGTCATCCATAGTCTTTGCAACGACTACGAGCACTTTCTGCTTGTTTAACCCTTTGACCTTCAAGGTCTCAACGGCCCACCGAAGATATGCATAGGGATCAATACTTGCCCCGGCTTTATTCTTGCCACTTGCTTTAACTTGGCCAAGGGATTGGGTGGCTATATCGAAGCGAGGCCCACTTGTTGTTGGTATGTCATCACCCGGACTTGAGAAAGCTTCGGGTTGGCCATTTCCAACTGCAGCTCGCCCCAAGATTGGGGAGCTTTTTGACGAGATCGAAACCCCAAATGTTAAATCTACCACTGTTCCTTGAAGGTCTTCAATCATTCTCAACATCTCAGCAGTAGTGGGTTCGGCCATTTGGCACTCTTGGGTGTTTGAACTAGAGTAGGTGTATCCATCATGCAAAAATCGGTACTTTCAACAATGAACATCTCTGGCTTGGGCAAATGGGATGGAGTGATATATATACTGGGATCAAAGAAAAGTGGTAGTGTATGGATGAAGTTAAGGTAAGGATGAGGTACTTGGTCATGGATGGGAGGTGGGTTGGTGGTAACATTGTGTTCTTGAGGTGGAGCTATTGTCTGGTTGTCGATGAGATTTTGAACCTCATGACGAAGGCGATAGCAACGATCGATGCCATGACCGCGTTGTTGGTGGTACGCACAGTATTTGGTGGGATTATGTCTAACAGGGAGTGGGTCAGGAAGAGGTTGGGAATCAAGGGGTTTGAGATACCCTCTTTCCATCAGGACTTTTCGTGCGCTAGTTAGGCTCATATGGAGGGAGGTAAAAGTTCTGCCTTGAGCTCGGGTTAGGCCGGCTGTTTGTGGGTTGGTATTGGCAAAAGGGTCGGCAGTTTTGGGATTGGTGGCAACGGTATTGATTTCAGTGGGTTTGGGAATAGTTCTACCTTTAGCATCGGTACTCCTAGAAAACACCCTCATTGTGGGTTCGCTTGTTCTAGAAATAAGCCATTTGTTAAATGCGCTCTCAATCTGAACCCCTAACTCATGCAAATTTTTTAAAGTGAACAGTGGAGTGACTATTAACTTTTGTAATATATCAAGCTCAAGGTTCTGCACCACTATCCGCACTTGGTCCCTCTCAGAAGGTCGATATGTCATTTGTGCGGCCTTTGCTCTTCACCTTGCAACAAATTCCACAAAAGGTTCTTTAGGGTTCTGGTGGGTTGCTTCAAGCTCTTGGGTGGTCATTTCAATTTGGGTATTGTAAGAATACTGATTGACAAATGCCTCAGCTAAATCTTCCCAATTCTGCTTCACTTTATCCTCCAACTTGGCATACCAAGTGGCCGCTATACCCGATAGGGTCCTTCCATATACAGAAAGTTTCTGAGGCTTAGTCAGACCCATCGATTTCAGGACATCCAAGAAAAGCCGGATATGTACCATAGGATCTCCAGACTCGTCGAAACGGTCAATGGGTGGCATTTTGAACCTATATGGGAGTCTTACGGCAGCCTCGCTATACCCATCCTCAATGTCGGGAATGTAGTTAATTCCCTGTGCCTTTTTGAATTGCTTCTCAAGATTAGCAATTTTTAACGGGGTCAGGTCGAGATCATTAATATCAAGGGGAAAAGCCCCTCATTAGGCTGCACCAGGGGTTTGAAAACTCGAGCTTGAGCCAACCCTTCTCGAGGATTTGGGCCTTGCAAATCTTTAGCTAGCGGAGGTGGGTCAAAGTTCGACTGGGGGCCCGAGACTGGATGTGTGGTAGATGCCCCAGATGAGCGTTGCATTTCAGCACTGGTCTCATCCTGCATGGCGATTCCCTGGTTTAAGGCTGTTTTTCTGGCCACAACTTCTTCTGGACTCTGAGCCATCACGGATCTGCTAGTTGGCAATCGGGAAAATAGATGGGTGTAAATTGAGAGCTGACTAACAAGGATTTTGACCTAGTTTATACTTGATGTATCTAAACTGGATTAGTCTAGATGGGTTTGACTAGATTAAGCTTTTTAGAATCTGTCTTTTGGCATTGGATGGATCTTTTCTAAGTTAACTTGAATGAATCAGATGGACTGGACCTTTGCTGAATGGGTTTTTTCTAGGATTGGATAGACTGTGATGGGTTGGGGCTTTTCGGGTCGTATTGAGCTTGGGCCTTTGCCGAGTGAGGTATTGCTCCTTCTTTGGCTCAGACAAACCTAGCATTAAAACCAATGCCCCATCAAATCAGGATACCGAGTATGCTGGTCAAAACAAAGCAAGATACAATTTTTGGCCTTATTTTTGGTTCTGGTATGTTTCTACCATATCAAACACAAACCCCTGGATTTTGACCCAAATTCTAATTCTGATATGACCCTCAAGTTTGAAAGGAATCACCTCAATATTAAGACTCTCCAAGGATTGTATCATACATTTCCAAAGAGTTCACATTTTGCACAAAAGCATTCAAAACACCCCTATGAAAGGTTAGGGTTTCCCTGTCCTAGCTTTGGAGTGATCTATGACTTTTACTATTCAAACAAGCGGTATCACATCATCCTACATATGGAAGAGTATCCTGTCCTAATTTAGAACAGTCACTAGAGTTTTACTATATGCAGCTAGGCTAATTGGTCCAAAAGGGGTACCTCGGCAAGATTACCTAATATACCTCTCATACCTAACACCGAGAAGTGAAAGGAGGATCAAGCGGTACAGCGATAATCCAGATCTAAGGGTTGTGTTCCCAACATGGCAGAGCCCATGACCGGTCAACCTTTTGGCAAGCTTTTGGGAAAGCCTCCGGCAAACCGTCTAAGAATTGCAGATGGAAAACACAGTAACTTATAAGCACTAATGGAAATGCAATGCAAAGAACATATAACTATAGATAAAATTTCACATCATGGATTTCAAGTCAAGTTCTCTAAATCCCTAGCAGAGTTGCCAAAAACTGTAGTTTGCTTTTCGTGCTTCTTTCGGATACGACCAGCCCTACAGTTCGGACTCCTGTGATTCTGAATATGATTTCACAGGTGCAATATGAAACAGTGAAAAAACAAAAAGAGTCCAAATTCGGCAATTCTTTTTGAAAAATCAATGTTTGAATCAAATGCCAAAAATGGACTGCTTTGCTAGATTACAGAGTCGCCACATAAATATTTTTGTGAAATTTAGGAAACCCGAGACTCATGTCAAAGGCCATGAGTCCGTCATCACCAAAGTGTCTCGGCTCAAGAACTTAGGTACGAGAAGGGAAGGTCATAAATTGAGCACCCTACTCGCCCGATAAAAGATCGGCCTCTACTAATCATAATGTGATTTTTATTTACATTATATGCTCTTATTCCGATTATTAGCTATTTTTACTATGTGATGCACACAAGTATAGACTAATTTGCAAAAGTTGGAACACTTTGATTTTATGTTTGTTTTGAAAATTGTTTTTAATATGTTTCACTTGAAAAAAGTGAGTTTATATACACATTAATCAATTTGTCCCAATTTAAGCAACTAGCCTTCATCCACAGACATTCAAACAGTTATATCATTTAAGCAATTAGCCTCATGGAAATATGCTTGGTATGGCAATACAAACATTCGATGCAAGATGCTAAAACTCAAAATTGCTCACCTAGTACTCCAAGCCAAAACAAAGCAAAATAATTAGAAAATATGCATGCTCCTAACTAATGCAATATGACTAAATGCAACACACACATTATGTAATTTTAATAGGCTCGGCTATGAGCATGGCATATGATTCCATTCAAGACATGCGATAAAGCATGTATTCAAGCAATGAATTTTAACATTGATATTGGGTTAGTATGATGAGCCGAACCTTAGATGCATGCAAGACAATGAATGCAAAGCATAAGAATGCTAAGTTAAAAAATGATGTTCTATATTAACCATCGTAAGCAAGTAAGTAAAAGGGAGAAAAACGTGGGGTTGGAAGACATACACGTTATTACATACTGGCCCTCGTGCAAGAGGGTGTGAATCAATGTCCAAGAGTCCGAATTAAACTAATTATTACAAAACCGAATGAATGAATAAGTAACTAGCTAGCTAAGCTATAATTAACTAACTAGCTAATCTATTACAACAAAATAAACTAATCATCTAACAAAACATTACTACAACAATATTAATTACGACAATCAATAACTAATTATAATACTAATTCAAACAACCATGAGGCACGACGATTGTATATGCAATAACCAGAAGTTCCTCTGTCTATCCAAGTTACTCTGTTCCACCCCAGTCACTGCCCTTTGCTTCTGCAAAAACACACTGCCTTACCAAACATTGATGGCCGGCTGGCCCCCAATGAAGCTCAGTCGGGCCCAAATAAGGCCAACCGTGCCTTAGTTTTATGCAAAATCCTATTTTTGTGCTCTAAGGTGAAAAACAGCGTAGACAGAGTTTTCTGAGCTCTGTTTGTCCTTCTAACACTTCTCTGTCCTAGGAAAGCCCCAAGAGAAGGTTGGAATCGTTTCCAAAACCATCAATGAGCAATTTGATTACTTGATGATTTCGGATACAATTTGGACAAAGATCAATAAATGCAATGAATAATAACCACCCCTTCCTCCTATCATAGAGTGAACTCAAAGAGAGAGATAGAGACGCTTCAAGGTTCATCAAAACATCATGAATTGATGGAAGACAACCCTTGACACAATGGACTTGGCACAACGTCCGGCTGAACCCAAGCAATATACTTTATTTTCTTTATGTGGGTTGATTTATTTTCAGCCAAATTTATTAGTCTTTGCCATTCTTTAACCCATTTGTCCAGGGTGATGATTAAGTTCACTAAATGAGAGGAGAAATCAAATGAGAAGTGCTTCGAAGCATGAAAGAGAGACCACTAAATAAGAGGAGAAATCAAACGAGAAGTGCTTCTAAGCATGAAAGGGAGACCATGTCGTTGACGATGAACCTCCATAGAGATTAAGCCATTGAGCATAGTTCTCTTTCTCATGCTTTGAATAACTATCAATCGGTTAAAATAACTCTCAAACAAAAGAAAAGAAGAAAATAGGGAGGTTGCAGAAATGGTTATGTGAGATTGATTATTTAAAATGAAACTCTTCGCATGAAAACTAAGTAAATAAAACTATCAACTCAAATGACTCGGTGTCTAAGGCCTAAACAACCGAAGGCATGAGGACTTACAATACAACAAGTATGATATTCAAAGCATAAACTATTTAAATGAATTTAACAGCCCCTAAAATGTACAAAAATAGTATCTAAAAGCAAGAGAAAGTAAGTAAAAAGAGTAGAGAAAAAGTTATGGAACAAAGCCTAAGGAGGGGTGGCTAACGCCTCCACTTTTTGCAATTTTAAATCACATGCTTCAAGCCCAAAATAGTCGAAGAACAGCCCCAAAACAGTCCAAGAATAGTCCCAAAACAGCCCAAAAACAGTGGCTAAAAGTGTATTTAAAGAGCACAAAAAGATAGACAAAAGCAAGAGATATAAAGCTAGTAAGCAAAATCAAGGAGAGATGGCTAATGCCTTCACATTTGAGACTTTTAAACCATGTTTTTCAGCCCTTTTAAACTTTGAAAATCAGTGTAAAAAAAACAAATAAAAGAGTGCAAGAACAAAGGGTATGAGCTACGGGATAAGGTGTAAGAAAGGGTGTTAAACTTCTATACCCTTTGGTAGCTCTTTAATTCCAAGTTTCAGCACTTGGAATGGATCCAAAACAGTATAAAAACTCAAGAAAAAGATAAAGAAAAAATAGAAATGAAAGCAAGGAAAATGTGACAAGCTTATACCTCTTGAAGAGAGCAAGCTTTGGTTGTTGATCAAACTTGATTCCAAACACCCTCAAGTTTATGAAACATGGTTTGAAAGTTTAACAAAAATCTTCAAGAACAAGCTCTAATGGTATATGTATTGTGTATGTATAGCTAAAGAAGGTTTGAGGGTTAAAGGAGGAAGGAAGATAGAAGAAGGTCTATTTAGCTTTTCAAAGCTTTTGGAAATTTTGCTAACCTTGAATTCTGAAGGAAGAGGTCCTATTTATAGAATTTGAGCCAAAATGGTCAAAAATATCTTCAAACAAAGATATTTGTTCAATTCCTGCCAGCTGTCTATCTGGCGCCATTGAGACCCGACCGGGCCCCAAAACCCACAGTCGGGCCCAAAAATGCACAGTTGGACCTAAAAGCAAGTCTAGAAAAGTTTTCATTGAGGCCTGGTCAGTTCTAAATGGACCCGACCGGGCCTAAAAAGCTGCACTTCAGGCCCGACTTCAAACAGGCATATCTCCCTCATCTGGACACAATTTTAGGTGATTCTTGAGTGTAAATTGAAGACCCAGAAGTCTAATTTCCAATGGTGGTAGTCACAGATCTAAATTCTAAGTGTCCAAAGAGATATGCCTATTTTAGTGAAGACTGTTCATTTCTATCCTAACGGATTGATACCCAACTTCTTCCCCAACTAATTTTCTTTCTTCTCCTCCTATTTTCTTCAACTCCAAACCTATAATTAAGATGTTTTAAAAAAAATTCAAAGAGTTCACCTCTCTTTCATTTATTTCCACTTTGTCCTTGCTCGATTTACCAAAAAGTACAATATTTGAAATGAAATACGAGCCTCAAAACATCGTAAAAACATTTGAAAAAAATATTTTGAAAAAGAGGGTTTCAAGGTCTAAAATAGTTTGGCCAAAATGGGGTGTAAGGTTTAGGATTAGAGCTTGAATCCAAATTTCTTCATTGAGAATTCAAAAGATTGCACAGTGTAACTTTCATCATTGGGTGTTTAGAATGAAGCGCCCAAGTCTTAAGAGCGGTAAAAAAAGGGGTGTCTACAGGGTGTTAGAGGAGAATTAAGTTGGCCGGTGTGTCCATGATGTAAGACCTAAAACCCACGCGGTTGGTGCCGATCCATCCAAATAATTTTGGTAAAATGGCATAGTGGCTTATATAGCGCACTATTATGAATATTAGCCCTGGAGATTTACCCATTTTATTTATTGTCATTTGTCTTTTGAAAATGATGTTTTGAAAATGATTTTAGCGATGTTGTTGGCTACATATTTTGTATAGGTCAATTGCAGCTTAACACATGGCTCAAAAAGGATAATTTGGGGAGTTAATGCAAGTTTCTAACCAGCGACAGACACGTGGCAATTCGTATTGGTAGTGGTGGGTTTGTGTCGCATGGAAACAATTAGAAGGCGCGAAATGACGTGGCTCAACGGTTACTCACAATTCAAATTCAAATTCAAGAGGGAAGCCCAACTACAAAGAAGGCATCGTGGGAGCAAGTTGTTCAAGGCCATAACCAGAGATCGTAGAAGTGCATTTTGACGGTTAGAAGCCCACTTTGACAGTTACCATTGGAAAGTATAAATAGAGGAGAAGGCCCCAGAATGAAGGACCCAGACTCAGATCCAGAAACCAATTTATTTACTTTATATTTCTTTCCAATTTTTATATTTCGAGTTCTTTACATTTCAAGTTCTTCAATTCTTGTACTGCACTTCATTTCCTAAGAGTAGTTTCAAGTAGTCGCTGCTATAACCTTTTTAAGGCTGAGTCATTTCATTGTGAGTTCTTATTTACTTAATAATAATTCAGTTTCTGAACTATTTTGTATCTGTGATCATTTATAAGTTTTCTCCTAAAAAGCCACCAGTAAAAGTCCTCTTTATTGAGGCTGAAAAAATTGCAACACAATTGTCTGATAAGTGGTTGGTAATTAAAATTCTGTAAGGACTTATTGATCCTTGCTAGCATGCTTTACATTACGTAATTAGCCTTCGAAAGCCAAAAAAGCCAATATATATTTTTGGCACGCCCAGTGGGACTAAAAATGCTAGACGTAGAGCAAGAAGAGAAAATGAACGCCTGGAAGAGAGTGTGAAAGAAGAGGTAGAAATACCTAACCTAGAGGATAATGTAATTGATGCACCTATCCCATCAAATCCTCCGCAAATGGTCAAACAGACCAGCACTTCAGAATATACAACACATGTTCAACACACTAGACAGGACCATGAAACTAGACCTTCAACTACCCCTTCTACCCAATCAATAAATCCATGGAGAGGTTTAGTAGATGTTATGGGGCAACAACTAATGTATACAATGGAAAGATGGGCAACAACCTTTTTGGATCGAATGAACTCTCATCAACCAACTGTTGTAAGATAGGCTGAAGAGAATGAGAATTCCCTTTAGTAGAGATTGGCTCAAGATAAACAACCTATGTAAATTAATGGACAAACTAATGGTCAGACTAGTAATCAAAATCATGAGAGGTCATCACATGTACCTCAGTCATGGTACGAAGCTCCTTCGAGACCACTAGCAAATCAAAATATGCCATTGCCCACCATTGAAACCATACAAATTGGAGGATCTGGGCCAGCACAAGGGAATGGTATGAGGATGTTTTCAAATCCTATGTTCAAAGCCATACCTAACACATGGGGTTTCACTAATCCTGTGATTGAATTTGCACCTGGGGGGTTGGAAGGATTTCCTGCAATTGGAAGAGAAACAACACATGTTCCTCCTCATGTAGTACCTTTCGTAGGGCCTTTTCCAGGACAAATTCCAAGAGGTCAGCCATAGCTCAAACAGCAACCCGTACAACAAGGACAGCCAGTCTTGAATGTACCGATATATGGACCAAGAGGCCCTCAGACACATGGAGTTCCTCCAAACCTTGTGTTTGTTCCTCCGGTAGTGGTCCAACTAGCACAAAATATGGTTCTTAAGGACCAAATTGCTGATATTGTTAGGGAAATGTGTGGACCTATGGCTCGGGGGTCCAAACTTCGGTGTACAAAAAACCTTACCCAGAATGGGTAGATAGGGTACATGAATATCTGAAGGGCTTTAGAATACCACTTTGCCCTTTTTTTATGGAAATGTAAATCAGTCAACAATAGAACACATTGCTAGGTTTACAAGCCAACGTAATGAGTTCGCTAATAATGATTACATCAAACTGAGATTTTTTCCAAACTCTTTAACTAGAGCAACCTTTGCGTGGTGTATATAAACCTTACACCTAGCTCTATCCAAACCTGGCAACAAATAAAGGAAGTATTTCATGCCCAATTTTTCCAAACAGAGCATGAGGTTTCTATGGCAGACTTGGCAAGATTTAGCCAAAGGCCTGATGAGAAGGCTGCTCAATTTATTACCAGATTTAAAAGGGCACAAAACAAATATAGAGTCATGCTACCTGAGCCTGAATTTGTAAGATTGGCTTAAAATGGGTTGGAGCTTAGGCTTCGAAATAAGTTTGATTCAACTGAGTTTCAAGACTTCGTAGAATTAACCTATAAAATATCTAGATATGAAACTTTACTTGAAGAAGAACAAGATCAAAACAATGCATCATATAAGACCTATTATAGAGACCCTAATTATGAAATTGATGCAGCAGAGATCATAGGAAAAGAACCTATGACCTATAAAGCACTAATTCAGCAAGTCACTACAATAGACCAGCAGTTCAAAAAGAAAGACCTTCATAGGAAATATTCTTTTGACTTAACAAAATCAGATGACATTTTTGATCATTTGCTTGCAGCAAATTTCCTAAAGTTACCAAAGGGAGTTAAAATCCCTACTCTTGAAGAACTTAAAGGAAAACTGTACTATAAATGGCACAATTCTTGGTCTCATTCAACTAAAAACTATATTGTTTTTCGAGACAGGATCTAAGAACAGATTCGGAAAGGGAGGCTAAAGTTTCTAACTAAGACTGAGAAAGCCATACGAATTGACACCAATCTGTTTCTAGAGATTGGGAAGGCTGTAGCCAATGTTGGCATGCCAGATTTCGAAAATCTATCCTTGAAGGAATTGAAGAAAGTCACTGTACAGATGCATGTGGCTAGCTAGGCTACCTTCAAGAAAGACACCAGAAGTTCACCAGCCAGTGGGCAGAACTCTGCAGGCCAAAGGGATGTTTCTAGTGAAGAAATACTAGATGATGACTCCCTCGAAGCAGTTGTGGTGCAGAGGATGTGTCCCAGGTGCAGGATGTATTACAAGTGGCTGAAAGGGCTCCCAATTGATGGGAAAGAGTATTATAAAGAGGTACAAAAAGACCGAATAACCAACACCTACAACAAGAGGCCATACCTAACTGGCCCTAGATAGTATTCATCCTTGGTTGCCTCACCAGACACCAGGATGCAATCAAAAAGAAAGAGGCCCTTACATGAAATAAGCCACCCAACTATTACAGGGTGGTCAATCAGCCTGAAAGGAGGCCTGAATTTGGCTTAAGAAAAGGAACCAGGCCTAGTGGTTAGCCTCGAAGTGCTACTTCGAAGCCAGTTGTGAAGACATGAGTAGCAGGCTCAACAACAAGAGCAGTAGGTTCATGGGTCCTTGGGATTCCAAATTGGTTTGTCATACAGAACAAACCTAAAGTAATACTTACCAAAAATAGGACTATCGGAGACAAGAGAAAGATGATCAAGCCCCTTTTGGTGGCTCCAAACAATTAGGTTCTACTCAAAAACCCAAAAACAAGGGAACCAGATATGGTTCCCGTAATTTTCAGGTCCCAAAGGAGGAAGATACAGAGAAGATACACCCAGTATCAGAGGGACCTGAAAGAAGATGGAGAAAGTACTTCTTTGGCACAGTTAAAGGGCCAAGTGGAAGAAGGAGAAAGTTCAAGATCTACTCCTGAGATCAAAGAGGGTGCCAGTAGAGAAAAGTTTACCAAAGTTCATGCTGAACTGAAAGCCAAAGAAAGATCTAGCCTAGCAGGTCTTGAAAAGGCCTTAATGGAAAGTGATAGTGAGACAGAAGAAGGAGTTGAACAAGGCCAAGAGAAGGAATTAGCTGAAGATGAGATGTTCGAAGCCTTCATGGCTAAACAGACCTTCTTGGTCGAAAAGCCAACAGAAGTAGATCCTAAACAAACTATTTCGAAGGAACTCACTAGTACTGAGCTACCAGAGTGTAGTATGACAGTAAACTCATATGGAAGGAGAGTAATCGCAGCCAGTGGTGAAGTTTGGCTCATTCTCTCCAGTGCCAGTAAATATGGTATATGTGTTGGCACAGGAATTTCAGGTTGAAGAGGGAAACCAAGAAGGTCAGGAAGATGACCCCATTCCAATTTCTAGTGAAGATTCATAGGCCAGCATGACTCAAGATGAGTCAGAAATGGCCAAGCCAATGGAAACTAATAAAGAAAGTGAGGAGGTGAGCATTAACCTCTCATACCCCTTCGAGTCTCCTACAATATCTATGACCCAGTACGTTAAGCCCCTGTATATCAAGGCTTACTTCGATGGAATACAAATGAATAGAGTGTTAGTGGACAATGGGGCAGCTGTGAACCTGCTTCTAAGGTCCTCTTTGAAGAAGTTGGGAAAAAGAACCCTAGGTTGATCCCAACAAGTACAACCATTACTAGTTTGTTGGGGATAAGCAAATGGCTCAAGGCATTTTGCCCATCAACCTGAGTGTGAAAACCAAAGATTGCATGACAGCATTCTTCGTTATAGATAGTAATACCAAGTATAATGCTTTACTTGGCAGGGATTGGATCCACACCAACAAGTGTGTGCCTTCCTCTCTACATCAGAAGATGATGATAGCTCTGTGTAATGGGAAAATAGAGGAAATCAATGCAGATCCGCAGCCTTTTATTGCTTGTGTTGATTTTGTAGAGGCCAAGCTATACACTGAAGGGGTTGTACCACTCAGTGTGCTGAGGAAGCCTGATGGAACAGCCGAAGTGACGGCTGATGAGGAAGTAGCACACCTAAAGCACTTAGTGCAAGAGAGTGCTGATGAAGAGTTCGTCACCAAAGATGACAATGATGCCTAGTTGTAGTCAAGAAGATCAAGACCAAGAAGCCAGACCTTTGGCTTTAATCAAGTTTTCAGCATTGGACGTAAAGTCAATAGTCCAGAAGGTACAGGAACAAGAGAGAAAAGCCATGGTGATTGGCTGTGATCAGGAGCAACAAAAAGCTAGATTTTTGGCTCTTGGTAAGTACTGTGCATTGGACATTGAAACAAAAGTCCAAGAGATACAGAAAGAAAAGGCTTTGTGGATAGATTTTGTTTATGAAGAAGAGAGTAAAGATGTAGAACCAGAAAGGATAGAGGTAGAACCAGACAAAAAAGTTGCTTTGAAGACAGAAGAAGTTAAGGGGGAAGCATCAGTGAGTATCCAAGTGCAAGACCCCTTGGCAAAAGTTAACCTCGGTGAAGGTTCAGTACAACAACCTACCTATATCAGTGCTTGGTTAAATCCTAATGACAGGAACTAGTTGTTGGCTGTCCTGAAACAATACAGGGATTGTTTTGCTTGGTCTTATAATGAACTTCCTGGGTTGGACAGATCATTAGTGGAACATAGGTTCCCAATGAAGCCTAATTTTAGGCCACACAAGTAGAAGCCAAGATGGATGAGTCCTAAAGTGGTTCAAAAGGTAAAATAGGAGATTGTTAGGCTCCTTAAAGCAGGCTTCATTAGAACAGCCAGGTATGTTGAATGGTTGTCTAATATTGTGCCTGTAATAAAAAAGAACGACAAAATGAGGGTATGTATGGATTTTAGAAATCTGAATTTGGCAACTCCAAAAGATGAATATCCCATACCTATAATTGACCTGTTGGTGGATAGCTCAGCAGGTCACAAGATTTTGTCCATGATGGATAGGCATTCTGGCTATAACCAGATCTGCATAGCAGAGGAAGATGTCCACAAGACAACTTTCAAGTGTCCTGGAAATATTGGCACCTTTGAATGGGTCAAGATGCCATTTGGGTTAAACAATGCTGGAGCAACATATCAGAGGGCAATGAACACCATCTTTCATGATCTCATTAGAGGGTACTTAGATTGTTACATTGATGATATTGTTATGAAGTCTCAGTCCATGGAGAAGCACCTAGTTCATTTGACAACAGCCTTTGACAGGATGAGAGAGTTCAAGTTGAAACTCAACCCTCTCAAATGTGCTTTTAGTGTATCAGCTGAAAACTTCTTAGGGTATGTAGTGCATAAGAAAGGAATACAGATTGATCAAAATAAAGTCAAAGCCATCATTGAAGCCAAACCTCTATCAAGTAAGAAAGAATTACAAAAATTCCTTTTCGAAGATTTATTTCTAACACTACAAGGAAAACTAAAGTATTTTCTTCCTTGTTAAAGCTAAAAATGAAGAAGAGTTTGTGTGGACAGTTGAGCATCAAGTTGCTTTCGAAGGAATTAAAGCCTACTTGTCCAAGCCTCCAATGTTGATGCCACCAATGAGGGATAAACCCTTAAAATTATACATTGCTGCAGTAGAAGATTCATTGGGAGTTTTTCTGGCTCAGGACAACGAAGAAGGTAAGGAACAAGCAGTTTATTACCTTAGTAGGTTTTTAAATTCTTATGAATGTAAATACTCGGCTGTAGAAAAGTTGTGCCTAGCATTGTACTTCGCAGCAATGAAATTAAAATATTATTTTTTGCCTACTATTGTCTTAGTGATTACAACCACAGATTTAGTTAAATATATGTTATCTAGGCCTATGCTAAGAGGAAGAATTGGCAAATGGATATTAGCTCTATCAGAGTTTTATCTAGAATATGTTCTCCAAAAGGCAATAAAAGGACAGGTTTTGGCTAACTTTTTGGCAGATCATCCATGTCAAATAGAAAGCCAGGAAATAATGGACCTTAGAATGGTCAATGTTGAGCCTTGGCAAATGTGGTTCAATGGATCAAAAGTCAATGGTCTGGTTGGAATTGGTGTTGTGATTAAGTCACCACAGGGAATAGAAACCATGCATGGTTTCAGAATTGATAAAGCTACTTGTTCTAATAATCAAGCTGAATATGAAGCTTTAGTAATAGGACTTGAGATACTTATTGGATTACAGGCTCATACAGCTGATATATTTGGGGATTCCCAATTGGTAATCAACCAAGTGAAAGGAATTTTCAAATGTCAAAGTGCAAGCATATTACCATATTATGCTGCTGCATTGCATTTGCTTTCTCAGTTTCAGATAGCCAATGTGACTTATATCCCAAGATTTATGAATCACAAGGCCAATGATGTAGCTCAGAAGGCCTCGAATTTCAGAAGAAAGGGTGACACCCAAGTGGACATAAGTCAAGCAACATATCAAAAGTTAATACCACCATTGGCCAAAAAGGGTATCATGGTAGAAGTTAACTAGAATAAATTAGAAGAACATGATTGAAGACATCCAATCATCCAATATTTGACTGCCCCTTCTTCGAAGGCCAGCAGAAAGATTAAATTACAGTCCATGCAATATATAATATATGGTAATGCTCTTTACAAAAGAGGAGCAGATGGATTGGTATTGGAATGTTTAAGGCCAAAAGAGGCATTGACTGCAATAGCTGAGGTGCATGAATTTGTGGTGCCCATCAACCTGGTGTGAAAATGAGATGGCTGCTTCAAAGGCATTCCTATTATTGGCCAACCATCCTTAAAGATTGCATAGAGTATGCAAAGGGATGTCAAGCATGCCAAAAACATGGCATGATAAGACATGTGCCAATAACTGATTTGCATACAGTGGTGAAGCCATATCCATTTAGAGGATGGGCAATGGTTATGATAGGAAATATATATCCACCCTCTTCGAAGCATCATTGCTTCATTCTAATGACCACAGATTACTTCACTAAATGAGTCAAAGCTAAGCCTTATAAGGCTGTGGATCAGACTGAAGTTATTGGGTTTATCAAAGAATTAATCCATAGATTTAGCATCCCACAAACCATAATTATGGATAATAGGACTGTGTTTGATGGAAAGATGGTAAAGCCTTTCGTAGCAGAATTTGGAATTAGTCTTATCAATTCCACCCCTTATTATGCATAAGTAAATGGTCAAGCTGAATCATCTAACAAATCCTTAAAAAAAGGAATACAAAGAGTTGTGGAAGACAATCCTAGGGATTGGCACAACTTGTTGTTAGATGTGTTATGGGCTTACAGGACTTCTCCAAGATCAAGTACAGAAGTCACTTCTTATGCTTTAGTATATGGGCATGATGCAGTGTTGCCTATAGAAATTAACATTAAGTCCTTAAGGGTAAAATGCCAAGACCAATTAACTACTGATCAATACCATCAAAGCATGTTCTTGGAATTAGAGAATATAGATGAAGCTAGAATTTTGGTATTAAATAATATCCTCTTCCAAAAGAAGAAGGCAGCCAAAAGTTATAATAAAAAAGTCAAGCACATTAGCTTTGATGAAGGTGACTTGGTATGGAAGACAATACTTTTAATAGGTATTAAGAGCCATAAATTTGGCAAATGGTCACCTAATTGGGAAAGATTATATCAAGTTCATAGAGTCTTGCCTAGGGGAGCCTACCATCTGAGAAATCTAAATGGTTATGTGCATTCCAAGAAAATTAATGGCAAATATTTGAAGCCTTATTATCCAACTATGTAGGAAACACAAGAAGCGTAGAAAGTGCTAAGTAAGAATAATAAAAGAGCATGAAACACTCAGATAGATAATAAAGGGTTTTCATTTCATAAAGAATTGAGTACATGCAGCTATAAGTTGGCCCAAAAATCAGTACAATGTTTCAGTTGTTCCCTTACAATTGATTCTCTACTCCTAAGGCATGGGAACAACTGAATGGCTGCAGCCATATCTTGCCTTCTGTCAGCTAATCCTTGATTAGTAATCTATAGTTTTTTAGCATTTCGATCCAAGGCTAGGTTGACTGCTGCTAGCTCCTCTTCTAGTTGGGCCTTCTTCTCCAAATGTTGGGTTCGAAACTGGAAGGCATAGGAATGTTGTCCCTTTAATTCAAACACTTTAGCATGTATATGGGAAACAAATTCCTTGTCATTCAGCAGCTCCTCTTCTACAGCTGTCACGACCCAAACCTGCCCCTATAGGTTTAGCATCGTAACCGGCCAGTAATCCAAGGATTACCTACGGCCTCTGAACAGATTAACATAATATTAGGGGCTAGCGGAAGCAAATACGAATATACAACGTCCATTGAGCTGTGCAGACTTATATGAGACAGAAAAATTTTAAACTTTTTATATACATATATACACAACATCTTTAAGTCATAATATATATACAGATTAGGCAGAAAGGGACTTAGTCCCCTTTCTCAAAATACACCTGACTTGAAGAACCAAACAAGAAAATATGACTTAAACTTGAAATTACATAACGATAACACTTAACATATCCGGAACCTCCACGGGAGGCACATAGGTTGGCTGACAAAACAGATTCTAGACAGAAGCCTCTAGCCTGGTCACGCGCCTGATCACCTACACACATAAATAATAGAGTGAGCTAAAGCCCAGTGAATAATAACAGAGTAAAGGGTTTAATGAATGATGTCCATCACAGAGTTAGAAATCAGAGTTTATATCCAAAACATAATCTTATCAGAAACAGAGTCTTATGCATTTTCAAATTTCAAATCAGAAACAGATTCAGATACATGCTCATATTCATATTCAGATTTTGCATAAGATCATATGTGGTACACCCATTAGCTAACAGATCAGATAGGTCCAGAGACCACAGACAGAGTTGGTACCAACAACCATAAAGGTCCATATCTTGCGCGCAAGTAGCCACGGTATTGTATCCCCCGGGCGAGGGCCTTATGCCACAGTATTGTATCCCCCGGGCGAGGGCCTTATCGACTAAGGGTGCCACAAATACTTTTCAGAAAAACTGGACATTCATTCATTCATTTCCAACATATCATAGCTTTTCAAGAATCAATTATTTCGTATCATAGTACATTGAAAATACATAACATCGAACATAACTTTACAAAGTTATTACTCACAGAGGGCTACAGAGGCAAATCAGACAGACTGGATATATCAGATAAATTGGCAGACAAAGGCGCGTGACCTACACAATCACATAACATATACACATTGTAACACCATATTACTCCCTTGATCAAATTTGACTTTTCTTGTTTTCTTTCTGAATAATTCGAAGGTCCACTATGCTTATTCTTTCTTTAGTCAGATGAATCGGGTTCTCATTCCGCATATTCTTTCATTACTAAATCATTCTTTCCCAAATAGATTGATCCTTCACTTGGCTTCTTAAATAATTACCACAAGATCCATGATTCATTCTTTAACTAACTAATCTATGTTGATTAGTAGCTTATTATTCTTTATTGAGTCATAAATTGCTAAATCATTTATTCAAAAATCATTTATTCAAAATCATGCCCCAATTGCCAAATTTAGTTTGAAATCATTTTTTCCACATCAAGCCAAATTCCAACTCAAAATGATTAACTTCCAACTTAATCTCCATAAATTGAACATGGCTCCAAACTCTCACTTTCTTTTTAGTTACATAGAATTGATTTCAAGCCCTTTCTACTTTCCTACCAAGCATGAAATTAAAGTCATAAATTCCTTAGAAAATTATTCACATGTATGAAATTGACATCAAAATTACTAGTTTTATATTCTTATAAATTTTCCAACTAATTTCCATAATCTTAATCTTAACTTAATTCATAACCTCAATTTAATTCTTAACCATAGATGTCCCAAAATATGTTTAATCTCAAATTACAAGTATGGATTAAAATCTAATTATAAAATCAACACTTTATCTAATATTAGGATTAATTCTAATTTTCCATAAACTTGATGTTCATAAAACATTTTATTTTTCTCTTCAAAATATGAGATTGAATTAATCCAAATCCTTCAAAATCCATGATGTATGCAATACAAATAGGTCCAATTTTATTAGTAATAACAAAATCAATTTAATTATGAATTACACAAATCAATCTCTTAGAAAATCAACTTAACTCAATTTCCAACCAAATATATAATTCATAATCATGGGTGTTCTAAAATGTATTTAAATTGAATAAAACTTTTCAATTCAATTACATGCGTGGATTAAACAAATTCCTAGTTTTCATTATAAAATCAAAACTTTAGGATTAGTTCCCAAATTCCATAGACTTAATTTTAGTTCCAAATCATCATTTCCTTTACCAATTTCCTTCCAATTCCATAAAATCGATTTCTAACTCTTTTCTCTCTCCTTAAATTATGAAATTGAAATTATAAAACTCCTAGAAAAATATTTGCATGTGTGAAATCATAATCAAAATCAAACCATCTACATCAAAATCCCTTTTATTCCAAAATTAAGCTCAAATGTTCATGAATTAATTCTTTAATTTCTCTAAATTACATGCATGCAACCATAAGATTCAAATTCATATAAAAATAATTAATTTCGAAATTAATTTCCATAATCACTAACCTAACCCATTTGCATGGACCAAATCTTTAATAAACCTTATTGCATGTAATTTATAGAACCCAATTTATGAATGATTCTCAAAATCAAACTCAAACATAACAAATTTAAAGAACTATAATTCATATTTTCAACCCACTACTAAAAAAAACACTTTTTGCGACCGCTATAAACCGTCGCAAATAATAAAAAACAGTCGCAAAAAGACTTTTTGCGACGGCCCATGCGACGGCAAATGGGGGTCGCGAATATGGGGGTGGCAAATACTTTTTGCGACGGCACCTAAACTACTTATGGCGACTGGTATTTTGCGGTCGCAAAAAACAAAAAAAAACACTAACAAAAGAGCTGGGCAACAACATTGTCCAGTACAAAGTAATATGCAGGGGTGCCAACAAGCAGTGAGCTAAACACACCGGTAATCCAACAATAGATGCATCTTAAACAGAATTTATTAATAAAATCTACTAGAATCTGAATATGATTCTAACTGTTCTGCAAAACTGGTCTCTAGCAACAACTAATCCAAAAATATGATTGAAACTAATAGGGTAGAATAAGACTGGCAAGGTGCAAAGAATGTACAGTCAAAAACCAGTTAACCAAAACTAATGAAGAAAGAAAACAAGACAAAGGGAGAGGCTAATCAAGCATCATCAGGATCGCTTCCACCAATCTGAGCTTCCTGATCCATATAGTGACTTCCATCAGGACCCAAAATCTTAAACCTGCTCAACCAAAAAAAAAAATAACACAGAGGAATCAGTGCATAAATATTTTTTTTTTAATAAACTTGAAACCAGCAGAGCAGAAATTACTCACAGATATGAGATTTAGAAATATTATGTGGGATTCCGGAACTCCTTTCTGTATAAGTAGCTCGATTGCTTGGTTAGCAGAGTTGCCTTCAAAGAAGCCATTATGGTTTGTTAGGTCACAGAAATGCAGAAAGATAGAAACGAGACAACCAAGTCCATTTTGCACTACATATATTGGACGATATGCAAAAGAGACAACCAAACAAGAGAAGCAAAAAAATGAACAAGTTTGATTAGTAACCTGTAGCAAGAACTGGATCAAGAAGCAAGACATGCGTTTCCGAAATATCCTTGGGAAGCTTTTCATATATAAGCTGGGTAAGAGATGACAAACTGTTATAAATCAATCATATGATCCTTATATGGGAAAGCAAGTCCCCGAGGAAGGGGGCAAATAATACTTTTTTTGTTTGAAAAAAGGGGGCAGGACAGGGAAAACCACCTGCTCTGCTTCCCATTATCACCATCACGGTGGATCAGAATTTTTCCAATTTTTATTCCTTTGCAACAAGCACGCAATGCGTTCTCCATACTTTCACCACTGTCAAGACATTTATGCAATATAACCAGTTACCCAATGATAAATCACCCAATTAGGCGGGGTTAGATACCTGAATCCCAGTACCATTGGCAAGAAAATTGGCTCCCTGTAAGATCTTTCTTTTCCATTTTCATAAGTAATTTAAATAAAATTCTTTCCAAAAGCATGAGTGCACCTCTATTAATACCTGATTTAATTCTTACCTTCGAATAATGGAAACTCCACACAATTTCTTGCAAAAGTCAACCCCAGTATACATTGACCCTGCATTAGTATGCCAACAAATCAACAACATTTCTATTTTTGTGTAGACAATCTAAGAAACAACATTTTGCAGTCTTTCAAAACAAAGACACATCTAGACCTCCGTTTTTTTCTTTTTTCTTTTTTAATAGACAGCAATGCACTTTTTATTCATGTCCTAGAAACAAACACAAACAAGAAAACAATAGGAATCTTTCCACGATGGATTGAGTCCCTATTAGTAATTTTTACCGCAGCATGAACAGTACAGCCACTACAGTTCTGCTACGATACTTGTGGGCATTCTTCTGTATTGGGTCAAGGAGTTAAAATGGGAGGAAAAAAAATTCCATACATCATAGGAGCAAGAAGTATTGGATCAAGAACTCGATATACACATATAAGTCATTACTTTTCTTTACAATATGTGAATACAGCATTTATAAATCAATTATGTGAGAGCAGCAGAGTAAGATTTTAGCTTTAACGCAGAGGCCATTAGGAAATCAATAAATTTCAGATAGAATGTCCTGTACTAGACTGGTCACTGATAACTGAGAATCATAGAACACTGAATGTAATAAACCCACATAACAAACAGACAATCTAGATTTATTGACCTTCAACATTGAAACAACCCCAGTCTCAATAAAATAACATGGAATAATAATTGGGTAGAAACTATTTAGTTCTTCATAATGGATAGTAAGAAAAAAAGAACCCAAAGTAAGAAGCATACCCAACATAAAGTCGATCTTTGGCAGCGTCAAAGTAGAAATTTGACAGATCAACGATCACAAACCGTTGAATGATCTGAAGAGGGGAAAAAAATCAAAAAAATACAAAAGAGCATATTAACTGTTTTCAAATTTCCAATTAAATTATATCTTAAAAGAAATGAAATAGAATGTACTTAGCAACGACCACATGAAAAAGAAAAAGAAAATCATCTAACATTCCTAGAAGTTAACAAGGAGCTTCAGAAAATAGATGCTATATCAGATTCTGGCTGTTATGGTTGTTGCAGCACCCTATGTGATGTCAGATCAATATAACACAACAGAAAACAAGCAAAATCTATAGGTGGCTTACGCTAAAGAAGGCTTGAGGATCACAAGACCTTGCTTTCAAAATCTAACCACCACTTGATCGAGTGTGAACCTCATATACGATCACAATATAAAGCTAATCAGAACAAGAAAATACAAACCTGAAATATTTTGAAAAACTGATAATTTTCATAGCTCTCTTTGATGTTCTTTACAACATTTTCAAGCTGAAATAGAGCATGCTGGTCAATCATGGGAAGATCATTACAAGGAACAGCATAATCAGCCCGCAAATAAAAGACTATAAAATAAGAAAAAGCTACAGCAGATCAAAACTATATAAAAAAATATTCTCATCCATATCAGATCTGTAAACTGAAATATATAAGATTTTAAATGTAGAGCCACAATATTTTAAATTATTTTTCATCCAAAAGATGACCTGAAAACTTTTTCTTCCAAACGAACCCTATATATGTATATTAGTTACCGTATGCATTTCCGATCTTGGCAATAGTTCTGAATACAGCAGTGACGACAACACAAGCCAGCATGAGGAGATAATTGATTTCGGGTATGTAAACTTGTCCTTCAAACGTGGCCGATGTGTGAATGATTTTAACCCGAGGGAAGCAGCCTAGTGAGAGGGATTGTTGGACAATTGAGAAAGTTCCCGAAATCATGGCTTGACTTGCTATGATTGCTGCCAAAACAGCCACCACAAACATTGGCCAATACATAGGACCTGCACCAACAATTTGATATTGCATAAATAAATCTGCTAATTGAATGAATGAAATAGCTAGAAAAATCTAATTGAATAAAACAAAAAGTATGATGAAGAAGAAAATTAAGCACCTACCTGGTATGGACTTGAAAAAGGCATCTGAAACGTAGTCGTACTAATTGGGCTTCCTAAGGAAAGAGGCTTGTCCGGTGTAAGCTAGTATGAGTGCTGGATAAGTCACAGCGCACATACTTATTTGTATTGAACTAACAGAGAAATGACCAACATCCGCAAACACATATAGGAACCAAACACATATTATTGGTGAAGAGAAAAAACACTTAAGCAGGACCATCATCTAAGCAACATGTATTAAGACTCACCAAACTCGTCTTCTACATCTTCGGTGAAGAGAAAAAACAACCGTCAAGGAAACAAAATATAAAAGTGAAATCTAAACAGTTTTCAATCTCCTCCAGGTCAAAATCAGAACAAAAATTCAAAAACAAAGAATCGATATTGAAATAACACAATCTATCAATAAGATTTACACACTACATATTAATGATAAAACAAGGAACAACCAGATGGAAAAGCAAACATTTGCGTTTAAATTTAACTTGCAAGCCAGTGGAAAATAATGGAAAGGGAAGACAAGAAGTTTAACATGAATTGGTTTGTAAAATGAATTTCCAGTATATCGTTAATGCAGCAAGCAAAGCCCTAGGACACTTCATACTTCAAATTCAAGGACCAACATGAAAGTGTACAGTAATGTGTGAGACTCTAAAGAAAACAAATCACAAATTCAAATTAAGACTCGTCTTGAAGCTCAGGCCGGCATATCTCACTAAAGATTGATATAAAGACATTGATAGCAGCAAAAGAGAAATCAATAGCACAGGAAACTAGGAACAAACGTAAAGGATATTCAAACTGATTATCTGCCGAATATCCACAAAAGTAGACACTCCCATCTTTCCAGTCATGTGACAGCTCAAATTCTTTCTCAAACACCAAATCAAATGAAACTTGAGGGAACTTCTCTGCAGAAAGTGATCCTAGAACTAATTTCTTGCCATTAATATTCACCCAAAGAGGGACAATGTCATTTCCTTTTCCCTTCTTTCCTTCACCCAGTGCTGCCTGAAAAAATAGCAACATCCCAACATTTCTCAAACCAAAAATAAATAGACAAAAATAAAAATGGTAGACATTTTATTGATCCTATAAATTTATAGAACAAAAAAAAAATGGAAGAAAGTTAATCAATTTCAACGATAGTAGATGCATTGATTATAACCTGGGAAATGTGTATGACGCTGCCTACTTCAAGATTGACCTTAAGAGGCTGCCCAGCTTTTACTTCAACACCTGGAAGAAGCATGCATAAATTATACTCAAAACTAATGTATAAAGCAAAATTAAAAACTAAATGCACTGTAATTAAAAAAAAAATGCATAATATACAACAAAACCCATTAAATTGACAGCAAGTGCACAGTTGGCAAAATGACATAAACAATAATGGCTGACAATGCTTGTTGTAAAAAAAAAAAAAATGTACTTCATTGATTACATGATTATAAGCGAAAAGACCCAAATGACAATGTGAAAAACACACAAGACAATAGTCAAATAACATTTGAAATATTCAGAAGAAAAAAAAGGAAACTTAATATGTAGGTAGGATATCAATAAGTCTAGTATTACCTACCAAGACAGATGAATGAACAGAGTATCATATCAAAGCAGGGCATGTTTATTAACAACTCCACACTCAAACAAACAAATGTAGCTTACAGTTTATGCAATATAAATGTTTTAAGATTGATAATCAAAGAGAGAAAAGTTTAAGATTGAATTTACCGGACTAGAAAAATTTTTTGGCTTCTTGTTACATTGTCTTATTGTATCATTAGAGGTCCATCCAAATCCAATTATCATTCGGCATATCACATATGTACCCTTTCTATTACACATTATTTGGGTAGTCAATGGTATATAGCCATAGCTAAACAATTATTGGCATATAAAAACAAACTAAAATATAGTGTGTGTCAGATCACAAAAGGTCAGCACAAATATATCAGACAGGGATAACTGTGACGTGTTTTTTTTATCGTCATCCACAAACACTAAAGAAATATATAAGCAACAAAATTAAAAAGCCAAATATTTTACAAGACAAAAGGGACACCAATGGGAGTTGTTTATTTCCATTAAAGTTTTGAAACTTTTCTATCATAAGATAGAAATGAAAGCCAATTTCAAATGTTTTATGTTCACTTAATTTAATCGATAAATACAAATATACAAAGTGATACGAATGACAAATAAACAAATGTATAATACAAATGTATTGCAAAGTGCAAAGCCTCAGACCGTCCTAGTTCAAGAATTTCAACACCATGGCAAATATTAAAAACTTGAATTTCGGTCAATTTACGATTTGTCATCATTGGCTAGCAGCTTTAGATTCAAAACATCTGGGAACATAAAGAGGAAAAGAATAACAATACCATAGTTCTTACCACTTATCTGAACTTATTTTTAAAAAATTATACTGAATTGTAATTTCCCAAAAAAAAGCCAAAGCAAGTTAACAGTAAGAAAGTTTTTCACCTAAAAATCTTACTTCAACTGGAGAATGGACTACAGAATTGGGGTTGTTTGGCGACATATCATCTGCAACCAAAATGTAGAATAGTCCCATAACTCCACCGTGGCTTTGGCTTCTATTGTAAATAGATTCCAGAACAATAGTCTCCCCATCTGATATCTTGACAGAGCCCGGATTAGGATACCAAGTTGACATTCTTACAATGTAACCTTCTTCACTTCCTGCTTCCTTTCCTTGTCAGTATGTTGGTATTGACGAGCATAAAAACCGTCCATCCTGACTCAAACCAAATGCACATACAAACATTGAAATAGACATCAATACCATAAAGTGTTCATTCTAGAATGATTTCATTGAGATTTTGATAAGATTAGAATCAAATGCATCGAATTTAATAGTTATTTAAACAGAAAAAAAGTTCAATTAAGTGCATAGAACACAAAAATTTAGAGAAAAAAAGGAAGAAAGATTTGCAGTGCACTACATACCAATTTCACAATCTTAGATAGCAAGATCATAGTTTTAGAGTATATTGTTACAGATAGATAGAATTGTCAATCTAGTTCATATCATACAGTATGTCATGACACATAGAACTCTCTAATTAATATTGTTTTCACGTGATTATGTTCTTTTCATGATAATCTTCATAGAAGTTATTAACTCTATGAAAACCATCACCGTTGGCAGTTAAAGAGGCTAAATCAAACCAAAAAAAGAGAAAATAAAATAAAATCTGATCTATTATTGACTAAAAAATCAAAATATATAAGGTGAAAAGGACACGAATGAAAAAATACCTCTCCATAAAGAGTAGAACCAATTCCACCGGTATGCTGGTGTGCAACACCATAGATGACATTGCCACCAGTGGGCATACTCAAGCTTACTCTTCTATTGTCAATGCAACCTTCATTACTGATACTAGTACCAGAGCAAGCCTCAACATCATACTCTATCTGTATTTACACAATTTCAATTACTTTTTACTATCTAGAAACAAAGACAAATTAATGAATGAAAGAAAAACCCAAAAAAACAACACAAGACTACACGGTTTTCCAATAGAATTTCACATCCCCAGAATGAAAGGGAGGTTCATTAAGAGGGCCAATTTTGCAGGACCTGGTTTTCCTTTGCTTAACAAATGAAATGTCAAATTATCTATCTAGTTTTGCATGTTAATTACGCCTTTGTAATGGTCTTGTACATATTTGCTATTAAGGAAAATGTTAAGCTTACAGAAATTTTATACAAAAAAGTCATACAGAATGTTGTGGTGGTGACATTTTTGCAGTTATATAAATCATAGCGATTAGCTCTTTGAATGGCTGTAAATAAGCCAAATCATTTTGCTTGAAATTTTTGTATAGTTTGTATAGCATTATTTATCTAGTAAATAAAATTTAAGCTCAAAAGCTTACCTATTACATGCATAGTTCTCAGGAGCAAGTAGATCTGTTATGAACTAAAATATTTCTCAATGTTGAACCAAAAAAATGCCTCAATCAATCATGATACATGACATGGATATATATATATAGAGAGAGAGAGAGAGAGTACCGAAGAGTTAGATTACAGAGAGAGACAGAGAGATTTATTCTATTATTATTCAATCAACCTTCCAACATTACAGATTAATCAACCATTACAGAGAGTAATCAATGAAGATGAAGATTGCAGATTAATCAACTATTGCAGAGAGTAATTCATTTTCAATTTACACATCACAGATTAATCGATGAAGATGTGTCAAACATTACAGAGAGAGTTGAATCGATGAAGATGTGTCAAAAATTACAGAGAAAGACAAAGAGAAGTGTTTAGGCTTACCGATTATGAATCGATCGAAATCTTCATCAACAGCGGATTGAAAACTTCATCAATAGAAGATTATGAATCGATCAAATCTTCAAATCTTCACTGTTGAGCGAGAGAGACAGTGAGATTCGAGCGAGAGAGAGTGGAGATTCAGAAGAGAGAGTGGAGCGAGAGACAGATTTTGAGAGAGAGTTCAGATTTGGGAAAGAAGAAAAAAAAGGGTCATAGGTCAAAGTTTTACATGATTTGGGCTTCTTTTTTTTTGGGTTAAGAACACGTCAACTAAAATGAGATTTTAATATAAAAGTAATCTTTTTGCGACGGTCAAGTAATCAGTCGCAAAAAAATAGACGCAAAAAGTCCTATTTCTAGTAGTGCTAATTTGATTAAACATGCAAGACCCAATTTCTATGAATTTATATAATAATTCTCAACTAAAATCTTGAAAATTCACAATGCATGTAAGAATAAACTAAAAATATGTGAAGGATGAAAAATATCAAACCCAAATAATTAATTTCTAATTTATTCCATAACCATGAATCTAATTTAATTTCATCATCTTTTTACTAATTTCCTTCATCTTCTTGCTATTAATTCCACATGCAAACCCAATTTCTTACAAATCCATGGAATTAGTTCCATAACTTTCTTAATTTTAGCTTTTAACTAAATTATCTACAAAAATTAAGACAAATATTTACCTAAATTATTGTTGAATTCTTGGGTCTTCTTCCCAATCTTCACTTCTTTGAATTTCCTTCAAACTTCCAACAAGTTCCAGAGGATTGAACTCCCTCTCTCACTTTCGGCTCTATCTCTCTCTTTTCTTAAGTTCAACACACATGCATCTCCTCTCCTTTTTTGATCTCATTTCTTAGTCAACAACACAACACACGTGCACCCTTACTTTGATTCCAGCACATCACTCTCACATGCACACACACACAAACAGATTTCTCAATACACCCACCTGAATTTCTCTGCACACACACCCACATAAATTCCTAACTCTAAATCATTTTACAATTTAATTTATGGTTATGATTAATTTAATTAAATAACACCTAGTCTTAATAAATTTCAATCAGCACATCAGTAAATTAATTATAACAAATCATAGATCTCTCATAATTTAATTGATCTAATCGACTTCCATTAGGGTCCAATTAATTATATTTAAATTTATCGGTACGAGTAAGATTATTAATCAGACTCCCAAAATGCTCCAAATAATAAATCGAACTTATTCCCAACCTCAATTCTGGTTTCTTAAATCATTTAGGTCTTCAATTTCTGATAAGACTCCAAGTTTCCGTCAATTAAATTGTATATTCAAATTGGGCACACCATAATTAAATTTAATTTGCAATATTCATAATCCTCAATCCTCATAATTTAATCAACTCCAACTAGAACCTAAATTAATCGAATCTCAATTTCACTAAACTGAATCGAATATTTAATTAAACTCCCAAATGGGTCCGTAATTAAAATTAAATTGATTAACTTCTCAATTTCACTTCCTTAAGCCATTTGGACCCTTAATTATTAATTCCAAAATATACCTTCGTTAAAATCATATACGAGTCAGATTCCACAATTCTCATAAATTCCAAATAAATTATAATACGCGGCAATTAAATTTCAAATCCTCTTAATTAATCAAGTACTAATCATTATACGTGAGGGGGTTATTACAACAGCCTTGGCCACATGGCAAATATTGATATAGAAATCTATGGTGCCTGCTGCCTAGGATAAGTGGCTTGAGAAAGTCATGTTGGATTGCTCGAAAACTTTGCAGGACTTAAGGAAACTATTTTTAATAATAGGCTTTTGTAAGGCTTCAAATGAAATCCTTGAGAATAATTACAGCAGATCCAAGCAAATGTTTAAGTCCACCTGGGGCAAAGAGGCTTCAGTAGCAATTGAAGAGCTCTCAATAATCTCTAAGAGGGAGTATGCAAGGACCAATGGCTCAGACTCACTGCTTGGTGGTCGAATTGGTGAAGATAAACCAAATAAGCTCGCCAGTTGAGCCTCGAAGATGTCCATCTCTTCCTCTGACATTGGCAATATAGAGGAGTCACTGGTTGAACGAAGAGATGGAAACATGGGGACAGGAGAAGGAGTGGATGATTCCCCAGCAGTGCCCATGGTCCTAGCTACCAACAAGTCTAGAGAAGAGGGACTGGAGCTGGATGGTAGAGAGGGAATTGGTAAGCCACCGGTGTCTTCTTTGGGAGTACCAGCTACCATTAAAGATGAAGTGACAACTGGAGTTCTCTCAGGTGATAAAAGGGTAGCCAGGACTATAGGAGGAGTAAAATGAAATGAGATGAAAGATAGATGGGGTAGATATGGAGTTAGGCCTAGGCATAAGGAATGTGGGATGCTTTGCTTCAAAAAAGAAAGGGAAGAAGGCATGGGGAGTATAGAATTGGGAAGTGGAAGTATCATCTGGATGGGCTCTACATTCATTGGCACTTCAGTGTTGATCTTCTTTTTCCCTTCTGAGGCTGCCTTTAAGGGTCTTTCATCCATAGGCAAAGAAGGAGAAGTCAGTGTCAAAGGAGGAAGAAATGGACCAACTGCTGCTGCATTCCAGAAAACAGAAAGATGTGAAGTGCATTCTAAATCCTGAAAAAAGAAATTGGTAGAAGGGACTAAGAATAATTACCAGCTTCAATGGTTGCCAAAGTAATGGTTGGAGAGTTGCGAAGGGCATAAAGCTCAGCAGTTTGTTCCTTCCTTGCAGCCTCTTTTTGTAGTGCTTCGGCAGCAGTAGCTTCTTCTTTTTGTATCTGTTGCTGCCTCCTTTTCTCAGACCTCTGGAAAACAATAATCTTTTTAGAATGCTCATTCTCCACTGCCTTCGCAGCTGCCTCATGGATAGGGTCCTTGGTGAAATCAGAAGGAGAAACTGTCATTTTCTTCCTTTTCTTAAATGGTGTTTCCTTTTCCTTTTCTTTTTATTTTTCTTTTTCTGCTTCCTTCTCTTCTGCAGGAACTTCAGGTGCCTCTTCTTCAGGATCAAACAAAAACTTTCTTTTCTTTTGTTGTTGTTGCTTAAGAATGGCTAAAGCTTGAGTCCTCTTAGGAGATTCCTCTTGTGAGGATCCTACACCAAATATTATGGCCATGGGTAAGACAGATAGTGCATCATAAAAGGAAAGGGGAGAGCAGAAGTGCATACCTTTCTTCAAAGTAACCTTGGTGATTCTAGGAAAAGGATGTGGAACAACAGCAGCAGGAGCTGGAATGACAAGGACAGTAGAGGCAGTAGTAGTGATCCCAGTCTCCTTGGGCTTGGCTAAAGAGAGCACATCTAACCCTACCAGCAGATCTTTGTGAGGGATTGCCAGGTCCACCTCCATATTGGTTGTCCACCAACTTTGAAATCTTTTCAAAGCTGTGCCATATGGGATGAAGAGAGTGAATGTAATCTCACTCAACTCTTGTAATAGTTTAGATATTGATTCATCCAACTTGGCTTTGGCACTTTCAGATCTCTGACTGTAAGATTTATATTGAAGAGGCTACAGAGAGGAAAATGAATCGCTTGAGTAAGCCCAAACTGCCTAGTGAATTGGGAAGGACAATAAACCTCAGAGATACACTTATAGGCTCGAGGGTTTAAAGTACCAATAAAGAGTTCCCTTGGCAATAAGATGGAGGCCTACATATCTTTGTGCAAAGGGCTAGAGCATTTCTTATTAGCCAAAAATGTCCTTAACCAGGCTGGCCTTGTGTTGGCTTCGAAGTGACAAAAGAAGGTAGGAAGTGGAGAAATTGGGAGTTGATGGAAGAAAGTGAAGTAATAGACAAAACTAGAAGGGTAGAGGGAAACCCTGAAAAATTTCTCTCCATAAGTGGTAGGTTCTTGCACTAAGAATTTCAAGCACTTAGAGTGTAGACCAGTGAAGTATATAAAAAGCCGGAGTTGCAATATCCAAAGTGGGCCTCCTTGGTTAGTATCCAAAGGTTTCTCACAAAATTGAGAGCGGGCCCTATAAACGTGGCCTAAAGCATAAGGAGCCAAGGCAATGTTCTTCTGCAAAACAAAAGCCTTGGCCAGGGGAGCAAACTCAAGCATAATTCGCTGAGATGATGTGCAAAAAAGGAACTTACATAACCAGCAGAGAATAAAAGAAAAGAACTCCGGTCCGTAACAGGACCTTCCTTCTTATTCTCAGTTTTTATAAAGTCACTGAAAGAAGAGTTCAAAGATGGAATGATAAAACTAACCAGAAGGTCTGGATAACCAGGGAAGAAGGGATTACCAATGGGTGAGAACCCTAAGAGGTGGCAAATATCAAGAATGGTGGGGACCATCATGCCACACCAAAATTGAAAAAAAATTGAAAGCTAAGTTCCAGAAACAAAGGGCAATACGGATCAAAAAAGGATCTTCGGGAATAATGAACCTGGAGAAATGGAGAGTATCAAGGATGCAGAGCTCTGGCAAGTCCCATTCTCTGGCAGGCACTACTCTATCATACCATTCCTCCCATTTGACTCTCAATGTGGGCTAACAGCGATGGGGTCAATTCAGCCTCCAGTTCCTCCAGTTAAGCCCCCCTTCGTAAAAAAGGCAATGATCCTCCAAACGAGGATATAAAGCAGGAAGTTGGGCAGGGGCTTCCCTGAAGATAGGTCTCAAGACATATTCTTCTTGAGCACTGTGGCGAGGAATAAAGAGGCGTCCATCTATGGCACTCGGTCCACCAACTCTGAGCTTAACTAGTTCATCATCAATGCACCTCTTCAAAGCCGCAAACAGGCTTACGTGTTCAATAACTGGCACTTTTAGAGAGGAAGACACCATTAGCGAGGAATTGAAGGGAAGGTGAGGAAAGTGGGTGAAAGAAAAGTAAGGATTCAAAGCCAACAGCAACGAAGAGTCAAAAATATTGGACAGATGAGTGGGTTAAAACGAGAAGAAAATGGGTTTTAAACATTTCTGTCCAAAAAGTAACCCAGTCAACCTAAATGGGTCAAATAGATCCAAAATAAGTACTTAGTTATTTTGGACCCATGTGGAGATTTTAAAACACAAAAGGGTCCTGAAGACACATCATGGGGAGTCTCTTTCAGGAGTAAGTTTTGAGAGGGAAGCATATTTCAAATACTCAGCCTGGCTTCGAAAATATGTACTTGGCTTTGAAGCCAGTTTCTTCCCAAAGTCTTTAAAACAAGGGATTGGCTTCGAAGTCAATTGTCAAAACACTCAACTGAACTTCGAAAGTAGGAAGGTGACTTCGAAACAAAGTTTTACGTCTTAAACTTAAGTATAGTTAAGGCCTGTTTTCTTCGAAGGTTTTGAAGGTGTATTCCTAGGCTATCTCTATAAGGTAATTTCCTTTGAAAGAGTTTTGAAGTACTCATCTTGCCTAGTTTTGGATTTTGAGATAAATAAGCACTTCAAAGCCAATACTTGGTCAAGGTAGTGTGAAAAATTTCAAAGACCAAAAGACTTACCTATATATAGGGAAATGGTCTTGGATCTTCTGTTTAAGCAAACTCTTTTGAGGACAAGTATGTGTTACTTTTAAGATAGACTCCGTACTTCGAAGTACTTAATCCTGACTTCGAAGCAAGATTGGTCAAATCGAAACTGTTATTTATACAGATTATATTAACCATATAATTGGAGTGTGAAAACCCAAGACAAATATAGACACTCCTATAAGAAATTCCATGCTTCGAAGCACTTAAAACCAAGCATCAAAGCAAGTTGGTTGCTTCGAAACTGTTATTCACATATTACATAGACAGAGTAAAGAATAAAGTCATATTTGCCATGCAAGCGATCATACGATTGGAATATAAAACCAGATCATGACAGATGAGATTTGAAGAACCCAGTTTTATTGGTGTGCAATATTTACATTAGGAAAACCTACTTGGCTACATTCTCAATTTCATAAAAATAAGGAATGGACAAAGTTACAAGATCGTGAAACTTTGTCCAGCAAAATTCAATAAATGCATACTTTTTTTCTAACATATCTTCTATCCTATCTAAATTTGGTTTATCTAACTGGTGAGCCCTTAGTTGGAAGAAGAGTTGTTGGGCCTTCATTTCAAATTCTGTTTGTTTAAGAGCCTTCTCCGTTTCGTCCATTTCTCCTTCCCCCGGTGCATCGCCCATGGTGGCATCTTCTTCATACTCTGAACCTTGGTTCTTAAAATCTTCATATTCTTCAAGAAGATTCTCTGCTTTATACTGAATTTGAATACGAGTAGCAGAGGTGTTCCCCAACAACTCACTGGTAATAGAAGCATTTGTGTGCCAATTGAGTAGAAGAGGAAGTTGATCCAAGAAAGTATGAAGCTCTGCCTGGGCCACAGGGTTGAGGATGTGGCTTCAAGAAATAATATCACAGGACCATAATAAGTTCTTGTGAGGAATGTCATCTCGAAAGACCTCAAAGGATAAATGGGAGAAAGCGGCAAGTAGAGTTTGGGCTCTATACTGTTGGTAAGCAGTAAGAGGAACTAGAGCTTGGTAGGGAGCAAAATGCTGGCTCTCAAAGAGGGTGAGTTTTAGATCTTTAATCCAATTAGGATTGGAGGGCAGGGAAGAAACAATTGGGTCCCTTCCAAATGAAAGTTGGAACTTAGGCTTGTTCATACATTCTAGCTAATCAGAAGAGCAAAGTTTTGCTTTTTTGGCTAGGAGTACAAGACTGACTCCCAAGGCTTCAATAGGGTGTGGAGTCCTTCGCACTATTCTAGATGGCAAGGTGGAAGTATACCATGCCAAAAGCAAGTTATCTTCAAGGCTGCGAAGATGGTTGAAGGAAACGTATGGATATATTACAAAACTGCGCATAGAGGGATGAATTGCAGTGGGATCATCAAATTCAGGAAATCAATGATGGATTCGTTCCCTTGTTTGAGGTTGAGTGGGTATGGGCCAAGCATCCCAGCCAGTATTTCTAGAAGACGATGAAGCAACTTTATCCCATGCAGAGAATTTTGGAGTAGATGAAGAGCTTCCAAGATCCATTTGTGCAAATGTTTGGTCCAAAGGTTCATATGATGCAAAAGCTTCCATAACTTGTATAAATGGGGGTGGATAAGTGTGGCCAATAAATGCATGAAGGTTCTTTCGAGGACGGTTGTCATTATCAAACACCTCCTCGTATGCTCGATCAATGTAAGAGAAAGCTTAATCGGCCATTGAAGATGTATCTGTCTCCTTGTATTCGTAAATAATGGATGGAATGGAAGAATTGAATGAAGTTCAATGCTTCATTTTTAAAAATATGGTTATGATTTAGCCAAGTCCATACACGTCTTAGGACGTGGATAGAGTGCATTGATCCACTAATATCGCCAAGTATTGGGTATATTAGTGTGGGAGGTAATGTTGGCTACATATTTTGTACAGGCCAATTGCAGCTTAACAAGTGGCTCGAAAAAGGTAATTTGGGGAGTTAATGCAAGTCTCCAACCAGCGACAGACACGTGGCAGTTCATATTGGTAGTGGTGGGTCTGCGTCGCATAGAAGTAGTTAGAAGGCGCGAAGTAACATAGCTCAACGATTACTTACAATTCAAATTCAAGTTTAAGAGGGAAGCCCAACTGCAAAGAATGCGTCGTGGGAGCAAGTTATTCAGGGCCATAACTAGAGATCGTGGAAATGCATTTCGATGGTTGGAAGCCCACTGCGATAGTTACCATTGGGAAGTATAAATAGAAGAGAAGGTCCCAGAATGAAGTACCCAAACTTAGATTCAAAAACCAGTTTATTTACTTCATATTTTTTTTTCTAATTTTTATATTTCCAGTTCTTCAATTCCTGTACTGCACTTCATTTCCTAGGAGTAGTTTCAAGTAGTCGCTGCTATAACATTTTCAAGGCTGGGTCATTTCATTATAAGTTCTTATTTACTTAATAATAATTCAGTTTATGAACTATTTTGTATATGTGATCATTTATAAGTTTTCTCCTAAACAGCCACCAGTAAAAGTCCTCTTCATTGAGGCTGAAAGAACTGCAACACAATCATCTAATAATTGGTTGGTAATTAAAATTCTGTAAGGACTTATTGATCCTTACTGGCACGCTTTAAATTACATAATTAACCTTCGAAAGCCAAAAAAGCCAACAGATGTATTCACGTTTGGTTTAGCAATGTATTTGCTGGTTGGTATTGTGATATACCAAACTTGTTTTGGAAATGGATTTTATTTCAAACGGATGTTTTGAATAAACAATTGGTTTTGGAGGTTTGGAACGAAAATGATTTTGTTGAGAAATCAGACAGATTTTGAAAACTCATTGGACATATTATATATATGTACTATATCATGATCAATTATGCTAGTGGAGCATGTTTAGTTTTTGAAATATTCTCTATTGGGCTTTATACTCACCCTACGTAGCTGAAAATGTTTTTCAGGTGTGCAGGTAAAGATGTAGACTGAGACGTAGAAGTTGTGTTCGGAACCGTGTGGGGTGGTTCCTTTATTTCTAGGCCACGGGCCAATTGTGTTGTTTATTAGGCCGCATGTCATTCTTGTAAGGGTTACACCCTTCATAAATGATGTAAGCCTTTAGACATTTTAATTTGATATATATATCATTTGTTGTATGTTTTAGTCAATGAGCCTTCATTCCACGTAGGATGTATGAAATTGGAATAACACATATATTGTGTGACACTATTGTATCCATTGCATGGGAGATATTATTTATTTCTATATGATTATCATCTTTTTACTTATCAATTTTGGGGTATTTTCACATGAGCCGGACTTTGAAAAGCCGGGGCATTACAAAAATGTTGTCCCAAAAATATAGTTATTCGTCATTGAATTTCCAATTTTATTGCTAAAAATACAATAATGACATTTTTGCTAACAAAAATACTTCGTTCCTAAAATGTGATTTTATCTCTAAAACCTTAATTTATTGTAGAGATCATACCTAAAAACTATTTTGTCGTTAAATTTTTATTTCTAAACTTTTAATTTGTTGTAGTGTGTACTGAATAAAGTATGCAAAATATTATTTTGAATAGGGCAAATCACACTTACCTCCTCTGAGATTTTTGACAATTACAAGAACCTACCCTGTAGTTTCAATAATTACAAAAACCTCATTTACTTTTGAAATTATTATTAAGATTCCCCCACTGTTAATCTTCTGTTATTTTATTTAACAGAATATGCTGACGTCATGCTGATGTTATGTACTATGAGTAAAAAATTTTACGATTGCCCTTATATATTCAAATAGTAAATTTTACTTACCTCGTTTACAAAAAAATTAAAAAAGAGGTACCCATACATTATTTTAATAATGTTGAACAAAATTATTAAATTCTATACAATATTTAAAAAAATTCTAAATTGTTAAGATAAGCATATATAGTAGGATAACCAAACATTACCTTATCTATAAAATAAAATAAAATAAAAAAGAGCTAATAAGTTGATCACCGTCAAACCTTATACTAGATTAAATATAATCCTTTGTTTGAAAATTACAAAACAAAATATAAAAGATGTTTTATTTTTAAAAAAGACCACCAATTTATGAATAACTATTTTAAGAAATTAGAATTTGAATAAAAATTTAAAAATACTTATAGGTATTTGATTTTTTCTTTTTTTCCGTATAAAAAATACATATTTGGATAAATCATCCCTCTCTTTCCATTTTCTTTACTTTATTTCTTTCATTTCTCTTTCTATTTATTCTCTCATTCATTTTTTCATAATATCACTATAACTAATAACAACATCATATAATTTATTATTATTATTATTATTTATTCTCTTCTCTATGCTTTTTCCTCAATTTTTTCATCATTTTTTCCCTTTCATCAATGTTAGCTAGCATCACCCTATACCATAACAACTTACGAAATATGAATTTTTCTTTTGTTTTGTAAACATATTTGTGTATTAAATTTTTTTTAAGAAAAATAACCATAATAACATTTCATATTTATAATTAAAAAAAAATTTGACTTATAAAACTTACCAAATGTTACCTCATAAATATATATAAAAAAAATTAAAACAATTAATCATTTTGTTCTTTTCACAATCCTATATTATTCTCAAATTTTAATTTTCATCTTTGAATTTTTCAAATTCCAATCGATGGATACTAAAAACAAAAATGAGTCAATATTTCTCACCTTAATAATAAAATTTTTAAAAATAAATTTAAAAGTTAAAAAATATCTAATCACGTTACAATAAATTAAAAATAGATGATAGCAAATGAAAGACAAAGAAATTATTTGAGAATAATAAATTATTTAAATTTTCCATTTCTTACATCTAATTAAAATAGAATTTTACTTGAAGAAATAAATTATTTGAAAATAATAAAATACTCAAATAATTTGTTATTTATTACATCTAAAATCTATATCTATATCTCCATCTTTATTTCTTTCATTTAAATTATTTTTATTAAATCTCAAAATTAATTCAAATAAGAAACATGAATATTCTTTCTTAATTTCATTAATAGTTGATTTTATTTTTTTTTTAAACTTATAAAAGTTCAAAAACTTATAGTGGAAAAAAAGATACAAAGTCAAGGAAATATAAATAATAATAAAAAAAGAAATTATGAGAAATAAAATGATAATTTAATATATAGGTAAATTACACTTAAAGGGTATTATGGTCATTTGCATAATCAAGTTAACACCGTTTGGGTTAAATTAATGGAAGTGGGGAATGTTGACAATGTCAGAAAAAGTAAAAGAAGTTTTTGTAATTATTAAAATTACAGGAGAGGACCCTGTAATTGTCAAAAATCTCAGGGGAGGTAACTATAATTTACCCTTTTTTGAATATGATGATGGTAATAAACAGGGTAATCAAAGCATCATATCCATCAAAACTAACTTGGAACAGATAATGCCACGGGATTTACATGTTTCAAAATTCCTACATAATCTAATAATTTACGGTGCATTCAGATAGGAGATAAAAGAATTAGAGGACAGAGGCTTCTTTTTGCGGGAAAATAAAATCATTTGCCCCAAGCTTTAGCACAAAAACGTGAGCTCTCATCAATTTCCTTATCTTTCAATCATCTTGTAGAAGAACATATCTTTCCTCGTCTATGTGATGCAAAAACACTGAAGTAATTAAGAATATTCACGGATCAAGATAGGCAAAAGAAATATTCCTCAAAAAAAATTTAAATATGTGCCCAAAATTATAGACCAATCAAAATTTGTATTTTGTTCACACAAACAAAATCAGATTCCTTATCTGTTGATTCACGTAAACTTCTCAGTTTCCAAAATAGCATTTCAACTAACAAAGTGATTTTGTTACTTCAAAGTATTCTCATTGCAACGCATACAAGAGTCCATTGCCATCTTCTAGCTATTCAATATGGGATTCAGAAGAAAGATCAAGATAGTGTCATCATTATATAAAATAAAGAGAGAGAACTCTTTAACAAACTTTATTATTATTGAATTATAGGAAAACAGTTGTAAGGAAATTAACCGTAACTAACCCGCTTATTTAAGATATATTACATCATATTTATTTAAAGTTTAAAAAACAATAGATTCATGAGTTCTCTTCTCTGTTTATGTATCTAGTTGTTAGGCCACCAGAACTGAGCTTGAAGATGGTCCACCACCTTCTTGTCCACTTGGAATGCCTTGGCAAGAACATCATCAGAAATCTTTGGGTTCGACCCAAACACCGCATTAGCAATGGTAATAACACCAGGGTTTTGGCTACTTAGAGCAGCAATGGCCACTGCATTGGTCTTTCCTTGATTGAACTGGAAGTGAATGAGACCCTCAGGGAACACAAAAACATCTCCTGGATAAAGGACTTTGGTAAAGAGACGGTTTTCTGGATTGGAGGTGACGAAACCGACGTAGAGGGTACCCTCTAAGACCACGATAACCTCAGTTGCGCGAGGATGTGTGTGGGGTGGGTTGAGGCCGTAAGGTGCAAAGTCAATGCGAGCTAAGGAGATACCAAGAGTATTGAGGCCTGGTATTTGCATGACGTTTACAGGAGTGACAGTTGACCCAACTGGATTTGATGTTTTTCGTGGAGTAAGGAGACCAGAAAAGAAGAAGTCCTTGGCTTTGGCAAGCTTTGGGTCATTGCAAAACTTGCCATTCACGAACACTGCATGCAAAGGAAATGATCTTGTACTTAAGTAAGAATTGAATGAAATGATATAATAATATGAACTAGACACAATTTAAATGGGTTCTACGTGATTATCAAAGGAAATGATCTTGTATTTAAGTAAGAATTGGATGAAATGATACAATAATATGAACTGGACACAATTTAAATGAGTTCTACGTGATTATGTGAATATTGACGACATCAGCAATGGAAATTACTTTAATGCACATTTTGTACTTTGGGGATGAGATTGAAATAATTAAAATATTGGTGACTAAAATGCCAGAAAACATACTTCCTTTGGCTACCAAAAGTGTAGAAATAACCATTGAATAAATGACTTCAAAATGAAAAGGCCATATGGAATACACTTCCATGAATAAGCTAAAGTCTTAATTATATCATCAAAATGCAATCGAATCAAATAAAGTTGTCATTAAAATCAAATTTCAAAATTTGAGTTTGGAAAGCAAAAAATTTTGGAGATAGAGATGAGGATATAGTATACCTGCAGATTTAGAATCATTAACAGCAACACAGAAATCTTGTAGAGGACTAGGGTCAGAAGCATAAACAAGCGTCGAGGCTAAGGCAATGACGGCTATGGTTACAAGGAAAAAGTGAGTGCTCATCTTTATCATCAACAAGTAACAAGAAATTGTTATTTGAAGCAAATTGGAATGTTTATGCCTAATTGCTTGAAGGAGGGTGATAGACCTAGCATGGAAAAGCATGTCTATTTATAGATACAGATAGATAAGAGTAGTTGAATTTGTAATTTTAAATTTTATATTACCAATCAAATCAGACTTACCAAGTCTTAAATGGGTAAGTTTTTTTCTCCATTCAGCTTTCAAGGATGAATGGTTCTTCATAACAACTACACACGTTTCTAATTTCTTTTTCTTACTGCTCCTATTATTTTGTTTTCTTTTTTTTTTTTTTTTTTTTTTTTTTTTTTTTTTTTTTTGTGACCAAAAACTATCAAGATTTTGTCTAGTGAACAGTTATACCAACGATTACATGTTTCTGCATTTACTAATCTCTTTTTTTTTTTTTTTTTCTTTTTTGTAAGTAAATTTTTTATTATGAAAATAAAAAATAAAATGCATAAATTTTTTTTTTTTTTGATCGGCAAATATTAGTTATTAGATTAGCACCTATTGGAAAAAACCTTCCACCCTTGGCAAAGCACACCTAAATGTTTGCACTCCTTTAATTCAACTTCCACTACAACAGATAAGAGTTTTAGAGACCAAATATTTTAGTCTCTAAAAGTGAAACTTTTGTTACAAAAAATATTTAGGGACCAATTTCTATCATTGTGAGAATAGTCACTAAAAGGTCGTCTCGAAAAGTTAAAAACAAGGTTTTCAGTAACAAAATTTTGAAAATATCACTAATAAATAGACTTTTTGGAATAAAATAATTTGGTCTTAAAATTGTTTATTTTTTGAGACAAAAAATTTAGTCCCAAAAAGATAATAATTCATTACTAATGTCCAATTTTCGTTGCTAAAAATATAATAACTACACTTTTCGCAACAAGAATATTTGATCCCTAAAAAATAATTTTATCTCTAAATTTTGGTCTCTAAAATCTAAATGTTTTATAGTTTTCCTTAAGAAAAGTTAAACCCATGACCTTTCTATAAACTAAGCCCTAAGAAATGTATAATGGTCAAATAGACCTAGTCTAGTTGGTTAAATAAAAATACACGATGATGCTTGAGACATACCCAAAGCGCACATAAAGACTCGGCCAAGAATGAGACACCTCCACGGCAAACCTTACCTAGCCTAGAAAGAAAGAAACTCTCAAACCCCTAAAGAACAAAATAAAATAAGAGATCACAATCTCACAATCCCAAAGATAGTCAAATATATATATATAAATTATTAGAGGAGTCATATGTACAATCCGGCATGGCATCCTTTAATTTTAAATTTTTATATTTGTCTGCTTCAAAACATTCTTATTAATTAGATCATGTTTTGAGGTTATCACAACTCAAATTTTTCAATGATCCAGTAATTATGAGTATTTTATAATAAGAAGATAAAAATATTTGAAAACAGAGAAACATTGGCATACAATTATAATGGTGCAGATTATTATTATTATTTTATTTTTTTTGGTTGGAAAAAAATAAATTTATTAATGCAAAACAAAAGTCAAGGTGTACATATGAATTACATCAATGAAAAACAGCCCAAGGAAAAAGCATCATTATTTATGATTATCGAGTTGATTATTTTAAAGTTGAAAAATGAGTATTTTTAATTTTTATTTTCTGATTATTGACTTTTTTCTTACAATAAATTACACCAAATAAATCCAATATCATCTGTGAAATTTTTGCCATCTCTCTGTTGAATAAAGAAGCTCTACAACAAAAGCAAAAGTGGAGCACGTAAATATATCACTGGAATAAGTACAGTAGCCATGTTCTTAAGGGTGAACTTAGGGGTTGGGTTTGCAAGTTGGTGTCATCGTTATTCTTATGATTTAAAAAATAATAATAATAAGAAAAGTATTTTTGTTATATTAGTATTAGTTATTGTTTTTTTAAAAAATTATATAGACTTGTCCATTCTAGATTTTTATTTTTTTTTTTAAATTAATATTAAGTGATCGCGGCTCTATATTTATGTATACCCAAACTTATTAACATAGTTAAAATCTTCTTAGTTATAAACTATAGCTCAAATAAGTAATTAGCAAGGTCTTTTCCCTTATTTACCATCATTGTGTTAGGTATGGTTTGATAAAATTAAAAGCTAAAAATTAAAAGGTGAAGATAAACTTCTGAAAACTAAATGATGTAATTTTTTAATTCGAAATATTATTTAATAAAAATTTAAGTGTTAAATTAAATTAAATGAATCAGTACAAGAATCTAACATCTGAAATAAAAAATTGTTATTATTAATTTTTAAAATTTATATATTGTGGTGGTGACGTTGTGGTGGTGGTGTGGCAATGTCAGCAACGGTAGAGAGGAGATTGGTTGAAGTATAGAGATGACAGTGGGATCGGCATGGAGAAGGTGGAGTGGTGGTGGTGGTGCTTTGGTGGTGGGGAGGTGGCGTTGATAGTAGAGATTTGTCAAGAAAATATTTGATGGCAAAAAATTATATAAAAAATAGGAATAAGTAGCTACTTAATTTTTTTTCATTAATTTCAAGAGAAACTTATGAGATTAAGTGATACAAGTTTTGATTATCAAATCAATTTATTTTATTTTTAATTAATTTAATTTTAAGTGTTAAATTAAATTATCAAATAAATCTTAGGGCAAGTTGTAATTCATTATCACGCTATCTTTTAGTTTGATTTAAAAAGTCAAAATGTTAGGGGCATGGGTAATAATCTCGAAGAAGGAAAAAAGGATTAGTTCAGCATAATTTTTTCAAAGCTAGCATGGGATAGCTATCTATATGTTCATATATAGATAAGAGTCATTGAATTCGTCTAATGTTTTCCAATACCAAGCCCATAGATAATGCCTAGTCTTTTCGGAACTGGGGAGGGTGTTGTGCCTACAGTATGTTTAGTGGTATTTTTCAAATCTATTTCGATAATTTAAATTATTCATATTATAAGTTACGTTGGGTAGGTCATTCATAAAAAAAAAAAAAATAAATCAATTAGGCATGTATAACTTATAATAAGACCATATTTATGTTTTTAAAAAATAAATGATTAATATAATTTTGATAATTTTGTAAAAACAATTATGGTCTGATCATGGAACTATATATGTCTAATTAATCTTATTTTTTTATATGAATAATATACTTAACAAATTCTATAATATGAATAGGTCGGATTATCAAAATTAAATTGAGACATACCTCAAGCAGGGCGTCACATCGGGGTGCTATGACATCAGCCTCCCCAAGTCCAATCTTTTTTGTGGTTAGTTTTTTTATTTTTTATTATTTATTAGCACCCTCCCCAAGTCCAGTTAGTTCTTATTTTATTTTATTTATTGTCTAATTCAACCAGATATGTCAGTGCACATCATTTAAAGGTTGGTGGCATAGTATTACCCTAATTTTTTTATAATTTTTTTTGTAATTCAAAAATTATTCGATAGAAAATATGTAAAATTATTACAAAAATAAGTTATATATAATTATAAAATGTCTAACTTTATTTTTGAATCGTAAATTACTTAATATTTACTACAAAAATATGTAATATATACTAATGTGTATATGGTACACACTATTTGCGAACTGAAGGGATTTCGCAATTCAAATAACAAATTAAGGCTTTAAAGACAAAAATTTGGCAACAAAATCACTTTTTTGGAACCAAATATTTTGTTATCAAAAGTGTAATTGATGTAGTTTTAGCGATGAAGTTAAATATTTAGTGATAAATTACTATATTTTTGTAATCAATTTTTTTTTTTTCTCAAGAAGTGCATCTTTTTTGCACCAATTGTGTTGTCCTACTGTATTTTTTGCAACATTTTCAAAATTTTGTCACTAATTTTTTTTTTTTTAAGATCACCTTTTAACACGACATAAATTGATCCCTAAATATTTTTTGTAATAAAATTTTTACTTTTAACGACAAATTTTAATCCCTCAAACTTCTATATATTATAATAAATTAAATATATACAATGAAAAAACCTTCACGTGATTTTAGGCAAAAATATATATTTTTTTATTTTTAATCGGCAAAAAAGAAATTTTATTGATGTAATAGTAAAGAACAAGATGCAGAACAAATACATCAATAAAGAAAGGAAGTGCAAAAGTATCTCGATGAGAATGTAAGCTTAGTGAGTGGGATTAATAGCTCATTCATTGCTTTAATTCCAAAAAATGATAGCCCATCTTGTTTGGATGAATATAGGCCTATCAGTCTGATTGGTTCCATGTATAAAATTCTAGCCAAGGTATTATCAAATAGGATGAAACAGGTGATACCTAAGATTATTGGTCAGCTTTTCTGGGTGGTTGAAATATTCTAGATGGAATTCTTATAGCCAATGAAATTGTTGATGGTTGGAAAAAAAAAATATAATACTAAACATGTTAACAAATGTATAAACTAATTGTAATGCCCTTTTTGTCACCTTGTCTTACTCTCCCATCTCTTATAAATAATTTCTAACTTAATCATTTATTATCAAAAATTAAGCCACCAAACCATATATTAACACACGATTAAAAATCCTAATTTTTAATCCATATATAATTAATATTAAATTATACATATATTCTGCGCAGAGCACACCAATTGCTGCAAAATCCTTCAAAAATTAATTGCAATGGATCCCTTACATATATACTGTGTGAAGATCTGCAATGCTCTCTTTTTTTTCATTTTTAAATCATATTAAGCGCAAAGAGTAAAATTTTACTGTGTTAACAAAGAATATTAATAAGAAGAAGAAAAATATCTCATATTATTGAGTATGCTTGTCAAATTTATACTATTGCTTTAATAAGTTAATTAGTACTCTTGATGTTTATTTGAAATTTGTGTTAGTTACATTACGCATTGTGTGACTTAACCCAATTATTCCTTCGTGGTTGAGAAATATATATACCCTTGTGGTTTAGGGTTAAATGCAAAAATAATAAAATCCATTGGAGTTAATAACGCGTGTTACACACATACACTGAATCGAACATGTATGACAAGGTGGGAAGACATTGGCACCAAAATAGACTAAGAAAAAGAGAGCTGCATTTTTTGGGGTGATGTTTCTAGTTATATATATATATATAAGACCTCTCTTTCTCTCTCTACTCTTGAGAGCTTCTCTCTCTACCCGTTTTCTTCTTCTAGGGTTTCACTTTCTGAGTGTCGTAGGAGATAGAAGAAGGGGGGGCTCCTACCTCCGGCTGCCTCTCTCCTCCTCTCTACCCCCTTTTTTCCTTTCTTATCCTCTACTATTTATGGTTCAATAAACTTTGGAAGCTTTGCTTTCTCATCTTCTCCCTCCTTGTGAGGTGTTTTTCCCTTTATGGTGGATTTTCAGTCTGTTTCTTCTCTCTCCTTCCCCTTTACCTTACCCCAACCAAAGCCTTCACCAGATCCATCATCTCCCTCCTATTATGTTTCACAATGGTGTCGCTGCCACCACACTGACACCAGATCTGCCACCTCTCGCCGAATCTACCACCTCCACGAACCGGCCTCCTCGGATCTGGCGTTTGGAACTAATGTCAGATTTTGTGTTTGTTTTGTTTATTTGGTTTCTGTTTGTGTGTTCTAGAGTCCATCGGTGTGATGATTGTAGCTTACCCTCTCCATGGTTAGAACATATGATTTATCCCAGACTTGCTCTATTGCAGAGCTCTTATGATTGATTTCTACATTGCAATACAAGATTTGTGTCTAGATAATTTCATAGTTTTTTTCCTGGTGGCTTCCTTGTTGATTTTTATTTTGTTTGGTGTAAGTTTTGTCTTATTGGATGGATTCTTCTGTAAGTGCCATTTGGCTTACATCAATGGACATTCCTACTATTCAATATATATATATATATAAGAATTTTGGAGTCTGTATAAGTAGCTCAAAGGTGGTGTGATCAGTGGAGTTGGTGAAATAGTCGTATAGTAGTGGTGGTGATGGTGATGGTGATGGTGGCTCACAAAGGATACTACTGGGTGGTGTTTTGCAAAGTTCAATCAACATTATTGATAATTTTGTTGCAAAAAATTGTGAGATTCATATTTTCTAGTGCATTGAAAAACCTTAAGTAGCATCCCTTGTATGTCAAATTTACATTAGTAAATTATAATTTTTCATAGCAACACTTTTACTAGTGAAGTAGGAACCATAAATGGTTCACACACATGGAAGTTCCTTTAATGTATCCTCGTTGTTGCCTCCTAGCTATTGGTATCAGAGACTAAAGAAAGATCAAGAGACTGTCATCATTATATGAGAGACATAGAGTACTATTTAACAAACTTCATTGTTATTATTGTTTTATAGGAAAACAATTGTAAGAAAACCGTCCATAACCAACCCATTTATTTGTGATATATTAAGTCATATATGTTTAAAGTTTAACAAACAAACAATAGATCCATTCTCTTCTTTGTTTATTTCACTAGTTGTTGGGCCACCAGAATTGAGCTTGAAGATGGTCAACCACCTTTTTGTCCACTTGGAATGCCTTAGCAAGAACATCATCAGAAATCTTTGGATTAGACCCAAACACTGCATTAGCAATGGTAATGACACCAGGGTTTTGGCTACTCAAGCCAGCAATAGCCACTCTATTAGTCTTTTCGTTATTGAATTGGAAGTGAATGAGACCCTCTGGAAATACAAAAACTTCTCCGGGATAAAGGACCTTGGTGAAAAGACGGTTTTCTAGATTGGAGGTTACGAAGCCAACGTAGAGACTACCCTCCAAGACCACAAGGATCTCAGTTGTGCGAGGGTGGGTGTGGGGTGGATTGAGGCCGTAAGGTGCAAAATCAATGCGAGCTAAGGAAATACCAAGAGAATTAAGGCCTGGCATTTGCATGACATTTACAGGAGTGACCGTCGACCCAATTGGGTTCGATGTTTTTCGGGGAGTAAAGAGGCCAGAGAAGAAGAAGTCATTGGCATTGGCGAGCTTTGGGTCATTGCAAAACTTGTCGTTCACGAACACTGCATGGAAAGGAAATGGAGATGTGCTTCAGTAAGGATTGGATGAAAGAAAATATATATATATATATTACACAAACTAGTAAATTTTGAATAATATTACAATGATTTGTTCAAAGAAAATAAAAACCAACCCTTTATAGACTAGGGACCAAAGTGTAATTAACCTTTTCCTTAGCAATACATATTTAAAATGACATAAAATATACACTTTTGGTGCCAAAAGTATAATTCATCATTCAATAAATGACTTCAAAATGAAAAACCCACATAAACTATATATACTTCCATGGAAAAGCTGAAGTTTTAATTATCACAAAAAGGCAATTGGAAGAATCAAAAAAAAAAAAAAAAAAAAATAGGAGATAGAGATGAGCATAAAGTATACCAGCAGATTTAGAATCATTGACAGCAATGCAGAAGTCTTATAGGGGACTAGGGTCGGAAGCAGAAGCAATTGTGGAAGCCAAGGCCATGATTGCTATTGTTACAAGGATAAAGTGACTACCCATTTTTATCACTCGAAACAATATATATATACATATATATATATATCAAAATTGCACAAACTTGTTATTTCAAACAAATTGGAATTTCTATGCCTAATTGCAATTGATTGAAAGGAGGGTGATAGATACAGCATGGCAAAGAGGCAGTATATTTATAGATATAGATAGATAAAGAGTAGTTGAATTTGTCATTATATTTTCCAATACCAAGTCTTCAATGGCTGACTTTTTCCCTCATTCACCACTCAAGGATGAATGGTTCTTCAACAAATACACACGTTTCTTATTTCTTATTAATAAATAAATAAATAATTACATAATTAAGCTGGAGACATACCAAAGTGAAGACAAAGACTCTGTCAAGATGCCAGACACCTCTAAAGCAAACCTAGCCTAGAAGGAAAGACCCTCTCAAACGCTTAAAAAAAACAATAAAACCACTATCTCACAATCCGAAAGGATTATACACGATATAATACATCACAGCCCAAAAAAATAAATTACTAGAGGAGTCACATATAGAATTATAGTATGGAATTTTCTATCTTCAAAATTTTATATTTCTCTGTTCCAAAGCGTTTGTATTCCTCGGATCATATTTTTAAATTATCGCATTTCAAAATTTTCAATAATTCACTGATTATAAGTGTTCTGGGATAAAAGATAAAGATATAAAGACAGATGATCCTTCACGTACAATTACAATATCATATATGCTATTTTTGACATCTCTATGTTGAATAAATAAGCTCTACAATATAAAAGGGGAGCATATATATCCCTGGAAATATGTACTCTAGCAACGCTCTTAATGATTAATTTAGGGTTGGGTTTGTAATTTGTTATTCTTACGATTTAATTAAAAAAATACTTACTACACTAGTGTTAGTTATTGTGGGAGCCGAATAATTAGCAGAATCAGAAGCGTACGCTTTACAAGATAGACATTACTCGGCTCTAACCTGCACGATTATGAGGCCGAATATAATAAATAGGCCGAGTAACTATTGAACTATGGGGCCGAATAAATAAGTAGATAGTGAATGAAAAGTGGACCAGGCCCCGAGGCCTTGGAAACGGGTATAAATAAAGGAATAGCAGTCAAAGAAAGGTACGTGAGAATTAATATGCTTAACTTAAACTACAAGTAACCCAGAGAAAGTAGAGACTGACTTGTCCGTCGGAGTGCTAATTCCGGCACCCCCGACCGGAATGTTCATTTCCTTTCAAGTGTCTATTCGAGGATCAGGAGCGTCCCCCAGGATCAGAAGAGTATTCTCAAACCACTTCTCCACAGTTATTAATTATTTTTAAATTATATAGAATTGTTGATTTTAGGTGGGAGGATCGAAGGTGCAATTCAAACATCTGGATGGATCAAAACCTTGTGTGGGCCTAAAAATATGGGCCGGGGGATTAATTTAGTAGTGGATCTGAAATCGACCCATGAGTATAATGGATCAGATGTGGTTTCAATTTTGAACCATTCGGTTGTCGGCCCAAGTAGGCTAGCTCCTCTCACTGCTGGGTTGGCCCCTATAGATTTATGTAACCCAATTTTACCTACTGCTCCGATCCTCCAAAGTGTAAGGGATTTGGGTCATCTTCATCCCAAGCAAATAGGGGGGTTGAGTGTCACTAGCTCACCTCCAAATAGTTACACTTCATTAAGCTTACAAAGGAAAGCAACAAGAAGAAAACATCGGCAGATGAAAAGCTTATAGCTTGGATCTTCTAGATTCAGGAAATCAACATTGAACCTGCGAAAGGGAGTTGTCTTCAGATTAGCAACAGCTGCCATTTCACTCTCCATGGCAAGCAAATCCAATAGAGAGAGGATTGTTCTGTCTAAGACAGAAGCAACTTTGGAATTGGGTAAAACTCTCGGCATTGACTTTGAAGGCAAGGATGAGGAGGTTATTAGCAAACTACAGCAGCTGGAAGCTAATGATCTAGAGAAAGTTAGAGCACGGGTTGCGGATGCCAACTAGGCTACTGATGTCAGGGGACCAAGAGTGTAAAATTTGTTTACATAAAGATTCAATCATGGAATATAAGAGAGATTGGCAGATCAGAGAAAAGAAGAAAGATCAAGAAAAGTATTCTCGAAAGAAAAGTGGATATCATCTTTGTACGGGGACAAAATATTCACTGCTTTCCGTACTCCTTGTGTTCCAAGCTTCTCGTGACGGCGTTTAACCTGGCAACACAGAACGGAGATCTGCCCGACGGGGGTGATGCCGGAATCCGACGATCAAGTTAGGGCACTGGAAGAAGAAGGCTGTCAGAAGGAGAGTTAGTGATCGAGTGAGTTTGCATACCTGTAACGTCCGTCTTCTCCCATATTTCTAGGCTGGCCATGCAGCCCCAAGATTGTGCGCGCACTACCTCTGCTGTCCTTCCCTGGACAGGTGGCAGTGCTCGCCTCTCACCACCTTACGCGTGTAAAGGCTTAGTCCTTCCACCAGTACACTCAGAACTGTCTAACGGAATTGAGGCGTGCGTGGAGCAAATGTCCTCTCCCTCACGCCATTGGCCCAGGTGGCGCACCTAACCGGAATACCACGACGAGCCTAGCCCTTGTGAAGAACTGTCACTACATGCACTCAACCGAGCTATGTGTCGCCGACCTATAACTTGGAATCAGGCGACAGCCTAACCACCTCGGCCGAATTATTCTTGATCGGTTCATCAGGTCCAACCGGTTGCAAGGCATGCCGGCCTCAAACCGTTCTACCTTCAAACTCGGTCGCACGAAGCCACTTCATATCGACTAATCGGTCCAAGGCGTACCGGCCCCGATCGCGGCTCGGTCTAGCTCGAGCTACCCTTTAGCTCGGTCAGCACCGCTAACCCGAGCTCCGTCCAATACGTGCAAGGCGCAGCTCGGCTACGCCAGTTGGTGCCTGACCGGTCAATATTTTTGACCGTGCAAGTCAGGCCGCTGGCCATGTCAACAGAGAGATTAGCTCGGCGCCGCGCGGTCCGTCACGTCTGACGTTATCTTAGCTCGGCCGTACAGTCAGGTGCAAATCTCCCCTCTCAATCTTAATTCAAGAGACTAAAAAGTCCGAGGTAAACATAGGTCTCATAAGATCCATATGGCCCGGTGATCAATTCAAATTCATGGCAGTTGATGTTGTTGGTAGAGCTGGGGGTTTGCTGTGCATTTGGAATCCAAAGGTCTTCTAACTCAATGCTTTCTGCTGTAACCATAGCTTCTTGTTGCTGTCAAGTACATTATTTTTCAGCTTTTCTTGTGTCATTGTTAATATATATGCTCCTAATGATGTAGCAAAAAGACAAGAGCGCTGGGTCAGTTTAGTGAAGCTTAAACCCAATTTCCCAGGGCCTTGGTATATGGAAGGGGATTTTAACGAAATCAAGAATTTATCTAAGAGAGTTGGGTGCTCCAGCAGGGATAGAGGAATGAGGGACTTTAACACCATGATAAAACAAATGGATCTAATGGACATGCCCATGCTTGGGAGGAAATTCACTTGGTGCAACTCTCAGGATAGGGATAATTGGAGTAGATAGATTCCTAGTCCATGAATGGATCCAAAACTTTACTCTCAAACTCTGGGGTCTTCCTAGACAACTGTCAAATCACTGCCCAATTATTTTGATGGAGAATGATAGAGATTAGGGCCCTTGACTATTTAGATTTCTCAACGCTTGGCTCTTACATCCTAAGTTCCTACCATTTGTGAAACAAAGTTGGTCTGGCATGAACGTAAATGGGTGGGCAGGATATAAATATCTTATAAAATTCAAAGCCCTGAAACAGGCATTAAAATAATGGAATTTGGAGGTGTTTGGGAGGGTTGAATCTAGGCTAAAAAGTATTGAGAATGAAGCTCATGCCCTGGATTTGCTAGCTGAAGAAAGGCCACTGTTTGCCACAGAATCATGTAGAAGAAAGGAAGTTAGGGGTGAAGCTTGGCGATTGAACCAAATGCTAGAATGGATCTTGCTGCAGAAATCTAGACTTAATTAGGCTCTGAAAGGAGGCAGAAATACAAGGTTTTTTCACATCATGGCATATAGCAGAAATAGTAGGAACACCTTGGGCTCACTGCTTGTGAATGGTTCTCGGATTGAGGAGCCTAGGGAGGTTCGGGCTACAGTTTTTAATCACTTTGCCAGGCTTTTTCTGAATCTTGGGGAACCAGACCCAAATTATCTGGCCCTTTTATGAACATTGGCGGTACACAAGCCATGGCTCGTTTGGAGGATAAGTTCACTGAAGAGGAAATTAGACATGTTATCATGACCTGTGAGGGTAATAAAGCCCCTGGGCCTGATGGATTTAACATGGCATTCTTTAAGAAATGTTAGAGCATTGTGAAATCTGATGTGGTCAATTTCATGAGCGAGTTTCATCGTAATGCATGTTTTGTTGGTGGTATAAACAGCCCATTCATTGCTTTGATTCCAAAATCCGATAGCCCTTCTTCTCTCAATGACTTTAGGCCAATTAGTTTGATTGGTTCCCTTTACAAAATTCTTGCCAAGGTGTTATCTAATAGATTGAAACTGGTTATGCCTATGATCATTAGTGAGGTCCAATCAGCTTTTGTGGGTGGTCGGAACATACTTGATGGGGTTTTGATTGCAAATGAGATCGTTGATGAGTAGAGAAAATTGAAAAGTAAAGGCCTTATTCTCAAATTGGACTTTGAAAAAGCGTTTGACGCCATTAATTGGGACTTTTTATTTGCCATGCTCTCTAATTTTGGTTTTGGCGTTAAATGGATCAGAGCCTGTGTGTCTTCTGCTAAGATTTCAGTCCTGGTCAATAGATCACTAACCCTTGAATTCCATCCGCAAAGGGGTTTAAGACAAGGCGATCTTTTGTCACCTTTCCTATTTAATATAGTAGCTGAGGCCCTTAATATTCTATTGTCTAAAGCAAAAGAGTTGGGTTTTTTAAAAGGAGCACAGTTAGGACCAACTGGATTTTCTATCTCCCATTTACAATTTGCAGATGATACTATCTTATTTTGTGAAGCTAATTGGGAGGAAGTGGTGAATATCAAAAGAATTTTAAGATGCTTTGAGATACTCTTAGGACTAAAAAGTAATTATCATAAGAGTGTAATCAGTGGTATTGGGGTGGACGAGGGTATGTTGCATAACTTTGCTAGTAGACTTAATTGCCTGCACCATAAATTACCTCTCAAATACTTAGGGATGCCCCTGGAAGAAAATCCAAGCCGAAAAAACACTTGGAAACCTATTCTTGAGAAGCTCAAGTTGAAGCTGGCCTCATGGAAGAAGAGACTGCTCTCCTTTGCTGGAAGGTTAACCTTAATTAAATCTGTTATGTCCAGTTTGCCCACTTACTATCTTTCTTTACTTAAAGTACCTATTGGAGTGGCTAAGGAGATTGAGAAATTGCAATCCTCTTTCCTCTGGGGTGGATCTGATCTAAGAAGAAAGGTGCATTTCGTCAAGTGGGATATGGTCACATTAAACAAAAGGTTTGGTGGCTTGGGTGTGAGAAGAATTAGTATTATAAATGTTTGCCTTCTTCTAAAATGGTGGTGGCGATTTAGGGCTGAGAAGCACTGTCTATGGAAAGTAGTAATCTGTAACAAATACAACTTAAGGGGTGGCAGCTGGATTCCCAGTTTGGGTGACAGTGGCTCCAGAATCTGGTCTGATATATTAACCTCTGTTCTATCAATAACAGAGCTACCTAACTTTTATATTAATAATTCTATCATTGTGTTGGGGGATGGTAGGAGGGTTTTGTTCTGGTGGGATAAATGGGCAGGAAATGTTTGTCTTAAGGAGGTCTTTCCTAGGCTTTTCTCCTTATCCAATGATAAGATGAGGGTGGTTAATGTCTACTATCAGAGAATAACTGAATCTGCTGACTGGAACCTTGGATTTAAAAGAGCTTTACTGGCTTGGGAGGAGGAAGAGGTGAATAGGTTATATGATTTCCTTAGAAATGCACCTGTTTTATGCAATTCCCAAGCAGACAAACTATCTTGGACTGCTGACCCTTCAAGCTTTTTCACTGTGTCCTCAGCTTATAATTGGTGGGAATCCTTTCTTGGGTATGCTCTGAGCTGCACTAATATACTATGGAATAACTGTGCCCCTCCCAAAGCCTAATTTTTTGGATGGTTAGCTTGGCATGGTAAAGTCAAGACTGTCAACTTTCTCTGCAGAATTGGGGTCCTGGGGATAAATGCCAATCAAGCTTGTATTTTCTGCCATAATGAGATTGAATCTGTGAATCATACTCTTCTATCCTGCCCATTTGTTTGGCTGATTTGGTCTAACATAATATGTTGGTAGGGTCTCCAGTGGGTCTTACCTGGTTCTGTGCCTAACCTACTGCATTGGTAGTCTGGCTGCAGGATGAAAAAAATGGAAAAGAAAATATGGTTCGTTATTCCTTTTGCTGTCCTCTGGTCCACTTGGAAACATCGAAATGAATGTGTTTTCAATGGCTCTCAACCTAACCAAGAGGTGCTCTGTGATCTTGTTAAGGTGAGAGTAGCATTGTGGGTTAAGGCCTCATCACCCTCTTTGGTGTTTTCTGTTTGTGACATTGTATCAAACCTGCAGCAGGTCTTATTTTGCCTTAGAAATGACGGCTGATCTAGTGTGGAGCTGCTATGCTCTGGCTGCTGCTGTGCTAGTCTGGTTGCTGCTGTGATGCTAGTATGCTTTGCTCTGGTTGCTGTTGAGTTAGGTTATTGTGTGGGTAAGTCTGCCCTAGATGTATGGTGTAGACGTCCCCGAACGCATCCCGGGGAAAAGGAGTGCGAGTCCCCCCCCCCCGGGTTCTGGTTCGATATTGGGTCACTACAGTTCGAAGGACTCAAATGTCACGGTTCTTAATCTTGAACCAAAGAGTCCAAATCCGGCAAATCGTTTTGAGAAAAAAAAACAGATTTTTGAAAGAAGTGCCAAACATGGACTGCTTTGCCAGATAACAGAGTCGCCACCTAAATATTTTTTAAATGGGAAATTTAGGAAACCCTAACTCGGTGCCAAAGGCCACGTGTCCGTCATCACCAAAGTTGGCTCGAGAACTTGGGTACGATTGGGGAAGGTCACATCGTGAGCACCCCCGCTCGCCCGATCAAAGACCGGCCTCTACTAACCATGATATCTGCTTTTGAAAACATTGTATGCTCTTATTCCGGTTATTAGCCTAGGTTACTATGTGATGCTCGCAGCAAACAAGTATAGACTGGGCCGTCTGAATTGGAACAAAACATTTCATGTTTGTTTGTTTGAAAATGGTGTGATGGTGCTATCCGCAGGTAGGCTAAAATACGGATTTGCCACCCTCAGGCGGGCTTAGAAAATAGTGATGTTGCCACTATCTAGTGGGCTTAAAACAAACAGTCAATGCATTGTCCCAGTTCAAATAACTCAACCTCTACCCACAGGCATTCAAGGCAGTTATATCACATAAGTATATAGCCTCATGGCAAGCATGCTATCATGGCAACACTCACACGCATGCAAGGATGCTAAAGCATAAAACTTACCGAGTACTCCAAGCCAGAACAGGAACCGGTTAGAAATCATGCATGAATCCTAAATATGCTAAAATGCCTAATGCAACACATGCAAAATGCAACTATAGCAGGCTCGGCTATTCTAAACATGGTATGTGAAATGCTACAACTAACATGTATTCAACTTGGAATTGAAATACGATGCAGTTTGTATGATGCGTCGAGCCCGGTGCATGCAAAACAGATGAATGATGCAAACATGCTGTCATACTGTATGCTAATTGAAATATGCCCTAATCTACCATCATAAGCAGATAAATAAAAGGGAGAAAGAAATGGGGGTTGGAAGACATACATCACACACACCCACACTTATTACAATTATGCCCTCGCACCGAGGGTCCAAAAGAATAATATACAGTCCCAAATGAATAAATAATACAGTCCCGAATAAACATAAAAATCCTAATTAATTTACAAATTAACTAGGAAAGCTATAAACTGGCCTGCAAGCCCGGGATTGCCTCGATTATGATGAATGATGTATGTTTGGGCTACCTTGTGCGGAAATCCACTGGGATGCCCCAATTAGCCTCTGTTTGCACCTGTTCTTGAAATGCGCGCCAAGTCCCGGAAGAGTGCTGATTCTTGATTTGCTGCAACAGAGAGCAAGAAAGGGGCATAGCAATGTATTTTCACATATGTATGCATACCTCGATCCTCGTGCCACCAATCACGCATATCGATGCATGATGGCCGAGGAGCCGAATTGCACAACTCAATATAGGATGAATGCACATGAATACTACAACAAAACCTAACTCCATCATGGGTAATCCGGAGTGTCGGTGACTTGGGAATTGAGACCCGTTCCGTCACTCGGAGTACGAAACGTGCCTCGTTTCCCGTGCCCGGGCTAACTCCTATCCCGAACACGATGCAATATGCATGATATGCATGAATACAACCTAAGATACAACCTAGTATGCACAATGCAGATGAAAATGAGATGCCTCGAAACGCGTGCACACGGGCACGCGAACCGAGGTAATGCATGAATGCAATCTAAGATACAACCTAGTATGCACTATGCTGGTGAAAACGAGATGCCTCGAAATGCGTGCACACAGGCACGCAAACCGAGGTAATGACACACGCGATATAATGAGACTAAAAATGGCATGATAATGTAATATGGGCTTATACCAACATGAGTGAGCCTCAGCCACACTCACACAGGAGGCCAATAGATGAAAAGTGAAGTGCCTCGAAATGCGTGTACACGGGCACGCAAGCCGAGGCAATGGTACTAAAGCATGAAATGGCACTCCAAATGCAAATTGGGCTTACACTAACATGAGAGGGCCTCAGCCACACTCACATAAGAGGCCGTGAGATGAAAAAGATGCGCCTCGAAATGCGTGCACACGGGCACGCGAACCGAGGCGATGATATAAAGGCATGAAAATGCAAAATCGGGCTTACACTCATATGAGAGGACCTCAGCCGCACTCACATAAGATGCCGTCGGATAAAAAAGAAGTGCCTCGAAATGCGTGCACACGGGCACGCAAACCGAGGCGGTGGCATACGCAATGCAAATGACATGGAAAATGCAAATTGGGCTTACACTAACATGAGAGGACCTCAGCCACACTCACATAAGAGGCCTAGAGATGAAAATGAGATGCCTCGAAATGCGTGCACGCGGGCACGCGAACCGAGGCAATGTCATACGAAATGAAATGACATACATAATGCAAATTGGGCTTACACTAACATGAGAGGGCCTCAGCCACACTCACATAAGAGGCCGAGAGATGAAAATGAAGTGCCTCGAAATGCGTGCACACGGGCACGCAAACCGAGACGATGGCATAAATCATGAAAATGGTATACAAATGAGATGTGGCATATGGCATATGGAAAATGCAAATTTCAGCAGCCAAAATGATGCAAAAACAGCCCCCGAATTATAGCAAAATTACACCCGATGCCCGAAATGCTATGCTAAGCACCCGAAATGACTTGCAGCTATGCCTAACATGCACAATATGGATATGAAGTGTAAAGACAGATGCTAGGCAGTCCCTAAACTAGCATTTTTCCAGTACAAAGCAGGGCCAAACAACAGCCACAAGTATGGCAAAGTAGCATGCAAAAATAGGGGAAAAGAGGGGAACAATGAAACAAGTGATATGTACAATGCCCAAACTGAAAAAAACAGTTCTACAACATTAAAGAGGGACTAAAAATATGCACATTTACAAGAGATGACATTCCCCAATTCAGTATGTAGATATGCTCAAAATAGCATGCAAAATATGAGCCAACAAAGGCTATAACATGTGGTATCAAAATGATGCACCAAACAGCCTAAGACCCTTAACAAAACATGAAGAATGAGTTATTTTAAGACTCTTTCAAAGCCTGATGAAGGCTCAAAAACAGAAGCATGATGAGCTAGCAAGGCATGCAAAAATAAGGGGGTATAAGAAGGTATAACATGAAGTACCAAAAGTATTCACCAAATAGCATAAGACCCTTAACAAAACATGACAAGAAGGCAAAAATAAGGCTCTTTTCAGGCCTGATGAAGGCTGAAATCAGAAGCCAAATAAGCTTAAAAAAGACATGCAAAATGGGGCCAAAGAGAGGTACAAAGAGAGGCCATGCATGGAGGCCCCAAACAAGATTGATCCCTTCTACAATGTTGTAGAGGGACCTAAAATAAGCTCAATCTCAGTTAATGGCATGCTCAAAATCAGACTTCAAATAGGCTGAAGAAACCATGCAATTTTACGGTAAATTGGAAGAATTACAAAACAAGTGCATGATAGAACCACCAAACATGGTTGAGCCCTTCTTCAATGTTGAATAGGGGCTCAAAATAGGCCCACTCACAGTTTATATCAGGCTCTAAAATGAACCACTCATAATCCAAACAAAGCATGCAAAATATTGGCACAAAGAGTAATATTGAAAGAGGTGCATCATAGAGGTGCCAAACAAGGTTGAGCCCTTCTAAAATGTTGTAGAGGGGCTCAAAATAAGCCTAAAATCAGTAGGGTTTGGAGCCCAAAACAGAGAGCAAGTAGGGTAAAGAATTGATGCAAAAATGTGCTCAAAAGGGGGAAATAGTGACTTACCCTTGAAGATCAAGCTTTTGTTGCTTCTTGGCTTCAATTTGTTGCTTCTTAGCCTCTGAAAAATCCTCCTTTGCTGCTGGAATGGAGGTGGTGATGGTGAAGCTTAGGATTGATGAACAAGTGGGCTAGAAACTTGAAGGTTTTTGGAGCTTTTGGAGAGGGAAATTGAGGCAATGGGAGATATGCTCTTGAGAAGAAAGTTGCTAACCCTAACAAAGAAGGAGGTCAGCCCCTTAAATGGGCAAGAAAGGGGTGTAAAAGGGAGGGAAATGCATCCAAGCTTTCCCTCCCAAAATATCCCTCGGAGGCAAAAGATATTTGGAAAAACAGCTGGACAGCTGTAAAGTGGTCAAAAGCAGGAAGCAGGCCGGCCAGGTGCTTTTCTTGAAGATGGCCGGCCGGCCACTCCACTGGTCGGCCAGCCACTCCCCATGGCCGGCCGGCCATGGCCAAAAATGAAGTGAACAATTAATGGCCGGCCACCATATTTTGGTGTCCTCCCAAGTGTGTAGAACAAGACCCCATGGTTGGAATTTGTCAACTCTAAAACAGGAGGCACAACATTCAACTTGAAAGAGAGGCTCAAAAATGAAAATAACAATTACTGGCCGACCACCACCTTTTAGGGTCCTCCCATGTTCCCTCATCACAAATATGTAGTCTCGGCTCGAAGAAAATATCCCTAGGGTGTTCAACATTAGCCCGGAAGTGAGCAAAACGGACGCCGGAGGAGCGAAACTGGTTTTCTGAGACAATTGCTGTCCTCCCACCCTCCAGTGATCTTCCTGGTGCTATAACAGAGGTACCTGCCAAAATTGAACAAAAACTAATGCAAAATGAATGCTCGGGGCCCAAATCACGCAGTTTGGGGTCCCGAAAATAAGCGGTAAGCACCGAAAGTGACGTTCAGCCACGAAGTGGGTATCTGAGACCCCAGTGTCCCTCGGTATGATAAAACAAAGGTACTCGCCGAAAATGAACAAAAACCGATGCAAAATGAATGCTCGGGGCCTAAATCACGCAGTTTGGGGTCCCAAAAATGGGCTGTAAGCACCGAAAGTGGCGTTCGGCCACGAAGTGGGTCTGAGACCCCAGTGTCCCTCGGAAGGGAGTAAATGAGATGCATGCCAAAAACCGGAGAAATCGGAGATGGTTGGGCGGTCCCGAACCGAGGCAGACGGCCTGACGGCTCCGAAAAGTGGGAACCGGGCTCCGAAATGGGCAAAATGGCCTACGGCCACGAAATGTAGCCCACGGCCACTGAGAGATGGTCTACGGGACCTCTCCCTCCCCTCAGGAAAAGAAACAGAGAAAATCGAGTCTGGTTCGCAAACCGAGACAAGGCACAGAAGAGAGTTCGGGAGTCCAGAGGCAGGGCGCATGGCCGCGACTCTAAGACTTCTGAACGAGCACGATATGCAACATCACCGAGCGCTCAATCGGTGACGTCTGAGTCTTAAGGTCGGTCAAAAATGGGGTGTCTACAGTTGCCCCTCTTTGACAGAACTCGGAAGTCAAGAAGTGACGGGAGTGAATGTCAAAGCCTAGAGACGATCCATTTTTGACAAGGCCGAAGACTTAGACAATCATACAAGATGAACAGATATATGCCCGCAGGCGCGCCCGCAGGCAAAGGGGCAAAAATGCAAAATGACATGCGCAGAGCCAGGTAACCATGTAAATGCAGCAAGCTGTAATGAAGCAAGTATTGACAAATAGATGCAACAGTTTTAAGCAGGAATGCAAAGCAACAACTACATTTCATGCAGTTAGGAATGCGGAGAATCATTCAATTCTCGTCGCGTCTCACACGGAGAAGATACGATACCTGTGCGATTCGTCTGGTCGCACCAGCCTCAAATGAACCGTACATACAATATCGTGCCTGCAAAAGAGAGAAATTCAACAAGAACAATATGCTAACAACATATATTCAATGCGATTCCTATGATTCGAAAAGTTTGACACACACAGTGTCGGTGAGTGAATGCATCGCAATGTAAGAAAAGATAATGCGTGACAACGCATGTTTAAGCACAGAAGTATGGTACACCAAGAAATAATGCATGACAATGCAAAATGTTCATGAGAATACGAGTTAGGTGCATAATAATGCAAAACGAGCACAAATCGGGGTGCCCGTTTGTTGCGCAACAACGAGCTGGGAAACGCACATTTCGGCGAAGGCAACTTGATCGCAGTCTCTGATTCACCTCCTGGAGAGATTATAATGTGTTTAAAAAGGATACACTCTGATTTTGACGAATGATGATGAGACACATGTCAGAAACTGCAGTTGAAGTTCCGGTGGAGTAATTCGGTGCCAGAAAGCGCACTTTTCTTGAACTTTTTCGGGTCCCGGGAACTCCGATTTTCCTCAAAATTTGCAGAGAGGTAGGGGAGGGTGTGGGGACCACCACCGGCCAGGTGGTTACCCTTGGAGAAGCCACCGGCCAGGGGCAAAAAAGTAAATGGCCGGCCAGCCAGAAAAGGTGGCCGGCCGGCCACCTGCCCAAAAGCAGGGGCATTTTGGTCATTTTGGTTATTTCTATATATAGGCTCATCCAATGCCTCCGAAATCACTCCCCCAAGTGTGAAATTCTCTCCTCTTGCTTCCTAAGCCATTTTCTCCTTCAGATCTGCATTTTATACGCGCCCTCCGGCCTTCCACACAAGTTGTTTTCGCGAAATCTTCCAGTTTTAAGCACTTTGAGCCGACTAAATTTTGATTTCGGGGCTTCTCTTCTCATTTTCACCACTTGAGGTAATTTTGTCTCAATATTTGGAAGATTTTCCCGGGAGTTGACTTTTGTTGACTTTTTCATTTCCCGAGAGTTGACTTTTGTTGACTTTTTCCAATTTTGGCTCATTTTTGCTCCTTTTTGCTCTTTTTGCAGATTTCTCGAAATGGCGGGTCATTTTCCTCACGGTGGAGGTTTTCCGGGTGCCGGAGATGATTTTGACATCATGACATTGCCCCCGAGGGCTCGCCCTTTTATCCCCGATCGATACGCCCCACCGGCACATAGACTTCCACGGGCCATTTTCTGTCATTTCACTGAGTTCAATGATCGGGTACCCGGGGATCTTCTTCTGCGGGAGCCGGAGCAGCACCTCTCTCACGATGCACAAGGGGTATTTTACTTCATCTTCTGTATTTTCCGTGCATTTCATTCCTTTGCCATGCTTAGACACATAGTTTTAGCTTATGACATAGAACTTTGCTTGCAACTTGAACATGTGACTTAAACACTTGAATTTCTTGAACACTAGGCTCATTGATTGATCGTGAACACACGGCACACATTAGTTAGGAATTGAACACACAGCTCAAAGACTGATTTGTCGAACACACAGCCCAAAGTTGAAAACGAGTACACAGCACACACATGACTAAGAGTAGAACACATAGTCCTAACCCCGGTTTTCTGAACACACAGTCCAAGTTGAAAGTGAACACACAGCCCACACTGATTAAGAGTAGAACACACAGCCCTAACCCCGATTTTCTGAACACACAGTCCAAGTTGAAAGTGAACACACAGCCCACACTGATTAAGAGTAGAACACACAGCCCTAACCCCGGTTTTCTGAACACACAGTCCAAGTTGAAAGTGAACACACAGCCGACACTGATTAAGAGTAGAACACACAGCCCTAACCCCGGTTTTCTGAACACACAGTCCAAGTTGAAAGTGAACGCACAGCCCACACTGATTAGGAATTGAACACGCAGCCCAAATACCAAATTTACTGAACACGCAGCCCAGATTTGAGGTGAACGCACAGCCCACTAATTAGGAATTGAACACGCAGCCCAAAACACGGATTTACTGAACACGCAGCCCAGATTTGAAGTGAACACACAGCCCACTGATTAGGAATTGAACACGCAGCCCAAAACACGGATTTACTGAACACGCAGCCCAGATTTGAAGTGAATACACAGCCCACTGATTAGGAATTGAACACGCAGCCCAAAACACGGATTTACTGAACACGCAGCTGTAGACACCCCATTTTTGACCGACCCTAAGACTCAGATGTCACTGCTTGAGCGCTTGGCGATGTTGCATACTGTGCTCATTCAGAAGTCTCAGAGTCGCGGCCGTGTGCCCCGCCTCCGGACTCCCGAGCTCTCTTCTGTGCCTTGTCTCGGTTTGCGAACCAGACTCGGTTTTCTCTGTTTTCTTTCCTGAGCGGAGGGAGAGGTCCAGTAGACCATCTCTCAGTGGCCGTGGGCTACTTTTCATAGCCGTAGGCCATTTTGCCCATTTCGGAGCCCGGTTCCCGATTTTCGGAGCCGTCAGGCCGTGTGCCTCGGTTCGGGACCGCCCAACCATCTCCGATTTCTCTGGTTTTTGGCAAGTGCCTCTGTTTTATCATCCCGAGGAACACTGGGGCCTCTGGTACCCACTTCATGGCCAAACACCATTTCCGGTGCTTACAGCCGGTTTTCGGGACCCCGAATTGCCCGGTTTTGGCCCCGAGCATTCATTTTGCATCAGTTTTCTCCGATTTTTGGCAGGTACCTCTGTTTTGACATCAGAAAGATCACTGGAGGGTGGAAGGTCAACAATTGTCTCAGAAAACCAGTTTCGCTCCTCCGGAGCCCGGTTTTCTCGCTTCCGGGCTAATGTTGAACACCCTAATGATATTTTCTTCGAGCCGAGACTACATATCTGTGATGAGGGCACATGGGAGGACACCAAAAAGTGGTGGTCGGCCAGTAATTCAGATTTTCATTTTTGAGCCTCTTCTTCAAGTGTAATGTTGTGACTCCTGTTTCAGTGTTGCCAAATTCCAACCTTGGAACCTTGTTCTACACACATGGGAGGACACCAAAAAGTGGTGGTCGGCCAGTAATTCAGATTTTCATTTTTGAGCCTCTTCTTCAAGTGTAATGTTGTGACTCTTGTTTCAGTGTTGCCAGATTCCAACCCTGGGGCCTTATTCTACACACTTGGGAGGACCCTAAACCATGGTGGTCGGCCAGAAATTTTTGACTTCATTTTTGGGCCATGGCCGGCCGGCCAGGGGGAGTGGCTGGCCGACCAGTTGGGGTGGCCGGCTGGCCACCTTCCAGAAAGTTACCTGGCCGGCCAGCTTTCTGCTTTCCAGCCCTTTACAGCTGTCCAGCTACTTTTTGAAATATCTCACCCCTCCGGGAGATATTTTGGGAGGGAAAGCTTGGATGCATTTCCCTCCCCTTTTACACCCTTTCTTGCCTATTTAAGGGGCTGGACAATTCCTTCCCTAGGGTTACAAGATTTCATCTTAGAAGCCTCTCTCCCAAATCCTTCATTTCCATAGCCAAAAATCCAAAAAACCTTCAAGTTTCTAGCTCTTCTCTTCATCAACCCTAAGCCTCACCATCACCATTACCATTCCAGCAGCAAAGGAAGGTTCTCCAAGGGCCAAGAAGCAACAAATTCAAGCCAAGAGGTAGCAACAATTGGATCTTCAAAGGTAAACCTCAAATTCAATCTTTTGTGCCATTTTCTTGCTTCCTATTTCTACCCTACTTGCCTACTGTTTTGGGCTCCGACCCCTACTGGTTTTAGGCTCATTTTGAGCCCCTCTACAACATTGTAGAAGGGCTCAACCTTGTTTGATGCTTCTATATACCACTTGTTTCAATATCAACCTTGTATATCATAATCTTGCATGCTATTTTTGGCTTATATACATTTGTTTTTTGGGCTCCGACCCCTACTGGTTTTAGGCTTATTTTGAGCCCCTCTACAACATTGTAGAAGGGCTCAACCTCATTTGGTGCTTCCATGCATGACCTATCATTATAGCCTTCTTTTGGTCCATATATTGCATGCTATTTTGAGCATATCTACATACTGATTTTGGGGATGTCATTCACTGTAAATATGCATATTTTTGGCTCCTCTTTAATGTTGTAGAACTGTGTTTTTTAGTTTGAGCATTGTAGATACCACTTGCTTTGTAATTCTCCTCTTTTTCCCCATTTTTGCATGCTATTTTTGCCATACTTGTGGTTGTTATTTAGCCTTGTTTTGTACTGGAAAAATGCCATATTTGGGACTGCCTTGCTACTGTTTTTTCTTTCATGTATCAATTTTGCATGTTTAGTATAGCTGTAGGCCATTTCGGGGGCTTAATATCGCATTTCGGGATGATTTCATGCATTGGTTGTCATTTCGTATCATTTCGGGGCTGTTTTCCCCTTCATTTAGGTGCTGAAATTTGGTTTGCATGCTTGCATATCATTTCCCGTGCCATTTCATGCCTTTGGGCCATGCCTCGGTTTGCGTGCCTGTGGGCACGCACTTCGAGGCACCTCCGTTTTCATCCGACGGCATCTGATGTGAGTGTGGCTGAGGTCCGCTCATGTGAGTATAAGCCCAATTTGCATTTCCATCTCATTTTATCATTGCCTCGATTTGCGTGTCCGTGTGCACGCATTTCGAGGCACTTCGGTTTTATCCAATTTGCATCTCACATCATCGCCTCGGTTTGCGTGTCCGTGTGCACACATTTTGAGGCACTTCAGTTTTATTCGATTTGCATCTCACATCATCGCCTCGATTTGCGTGCCCGCGTGCACGCTTTTCGAGACATCTCGTTTTCATCTCATTTTCCCAGTATAGTGCATACCAGGTTGTATCTTACATTGCATTCATGAATTTTCTCAGTTTGCGTGCATGCGGGCATGCATTTCGAGACATCCCATCTTTTCATAACATCGTGCATGCTAGGATCGTATATTAGTTGCATTTCATGCATATCATGCATATTGCACGGGAAACGAGGTATGTTTCGCACTCCGAGTGATGGAACGTGTCTCAATTCCCCAGTCACTGACACTCCAGATTACCCATGATGGAGCTAGGTTTTGTTGTAGCATTCATATGTATTCATCCTATATTGAGTTGTGCAATTCGGCTCCTCGGCCATCATGCATCGAGATGCGTGATTGGTGGCACGAGGATCGAGGCATGCATATATTTGTGAAATACATTGCTATGCCCCTTTCCTGCTCTCTGTTGCAGCAAAATCAAGGATCAGCAACTTTTCGGAGTCTGGCACGCATTTCGAGAAACATTGCGAACAGAGGCTAATCGGGGCATCCCAGTGGATTTCCGCGCCAGGCAGCCCAACATGCATCATCCGTCAGAAGCAAAGCAGTCCCTGGCTTGCATGCCAGTTTTACAGTTTTCTTAGTTTAATTTGTTAATTAATTAGAAATCTGTATTATTTTTATTCGGACTGTATTATTTATTTGGACCCTCTGCGCGAGGGCATAACTGTAATAAGTGTGGGTGAGTGTGATGTATGTCTTCCAACCCCACGTCTTTCTCCCTTTTATTTACCTGCTTACAATGGTTAGATATAGGGCATATTTCAATTGGCATACAGTATGACAGCATGTTTGCATCATTCATCTGTTTTGCATGCACCAGGCTCGGCGCATCATACAAATTGCATTTGTATTTCAATTCCAGGTTGAATACGTGTTAGTTGTAGCATTCCATATGCCATATTTAGAATAGCTGAGCCTGCTATAGTTGCATTTTGCATGTGTTGCATTAGGCAATTCTGTGTATTTAGGATCATGCATAGATTTTTAATCGGTTTTTGTTTTGGCTTGGAGTGCTCGGTGAGTTTTATGCTTTAGCATCCTTGCATGCGTGTGAGTGTTGCCATGAACAGCATGCTTGCCATGAGGCTATTTGCTTATGTGATATAACTGCCTGAATGCCTGTGGGTGAAGGTTGGGTTATCTGAATTGGAATAATTCATCGATTGTTTGTTTTAAGCCCACTAGATAGTGGCAACACCATGTTTTCTAAGCCCACCCGAGGGTGGCAAAATCTGCATTTTAAGCCTACCTGCGGGTAGCAAACCGTCTTTCAAACAAACATGAAATGTTTTGTTCCAATTTAGGCGACCCGGTCTATACTTGTTTGCTGCGAGCATCACATAGTAACCTAGGCTAATAACCGGAATAAGAGCATACAATGTTTTCAAAAGCAGATATCATGGTTAGTAGAGGCCGATCTTTGACCGGGCGAACGGGGGTGCTCACGATGTGACCTTCCCCAATCGTACCCAAGTTCCCGAGCCAACTTTGGTGATGACGGACACGTGGCCTTTGGCACCGAGTTAGGGTTTCCTAAATTTCCCATTTAAAAAAATATTTAGGTGGCGACTCTGTTATTTGGCAAAGCAGTCCATGTTTGGCACTTCTTTCAAAAAATCTGTTTTTCTTCAAAACGATTTGCCAGAGTTGGACTCTTTGGTTCAGATTTAGAACCGCAACAAAATCGAGTCCGAACTGTAGCGAGGTCCCTCGCGGGCTTGTTACAGTTTCTGGCGACTCTGCTGGGGATTTAGAGAACTTGACTCGAACTCGTGATATCTGTTTTTGACTACACCTGTGTGTTTCTTTGCATTGCATTTGCATTGGTGCGCCTAGGACACCGTGTTTGCCATATGCCATTCCCGAACGATTTGCCGGAGGCTTGTCTTGTCAAGGCATGACCATAAGGCTGATCGGCTCTGGGCTCTGACAGCATGGGAACACAAACCCCGGTTTTACCGGGGCACCCTTTTCGACCATTCGACTTAGTGCATATTTGGATCCATAGTGACCATTCCAAATTAGGACAGGTTGCTTACCCGTTTATAGGTTGTTTGAAACCGCTGTGTGCGTAGTGAAACCCTAGTTCCTGACAAAATAGGACAGGGAAACCCTACCCCAACATAGGGGTGTTTCGGCTCTCACTTATCTGCTATGTGCTTGTTGGAGTGCGTCTCTACAGGGAATGCATGTATCAGTTTATGAGTCACATCAGGCCTGCGGGCATCAGCTTTTGAGATTGGGCGTCAGGCCTGCGGGCATCAGTCAATATCTGAGAATCAGTTGTCTGCGGATATCCGATTCAATTTCGGGGAACAGTGATACAGGAATAGTGACCAGTGGTTGAGGACAGTGTATTTTCAGCTTATCAACTGCGTGTTGTATGCCCGACTGTGTGTTGTGTTTATTTAATTTAAGCTGTTATGCTGCCCGTTTTTCTGGTTATTTATCTCCTTTTCGCTTTATTTATCGTTTGTTAGGGCAGTTTGTGGCACAATTGCTTCCGAACCATCAGATATTCCCCAAGCATTTTGGACACGAGGTCGCCGACTTACTCAATCCGAGGATCTAGTTGACGGACATCCGGTGTTCCATTCACTACCCCCGGTTATCAGAAGGAGGCCGAGGAAACGCAGTCCATCAGAGCAGAGATTACTGGTACAGCAGTCTACTTTAGTAACAGACAGTCGAACTGAGATTTCTGTGTCCGCTATAGAGATACACTTGCCAGCCATTCAGATGGAACATCAGGATACATCAGGGATGGAGGCGATGATGCGCCAGATGAATGAGAGCATGAAACAAATGCAAGATGATGCTATCCGCCAGGCGGAATTTTCTAAACAGCAGGCCGCTGTCATGGCCCAGCAGTCTGAGCTGATCACCAGATTACAACAGCAGAATGCAGCATCTGCTTCACACCAGGTCCCTCCTCTACTAGGGGCGCATCAGATTCCCCCTCCACCAGCGGCTCCACTGCCTGAGCAGGCACCCACTGGCCAGAATACCCTGCTAAATCCTCAGAATGCCCCTCCGAATCCTCAGAATACCCAGAACACCCAGAATATCCTCCCAAATCCACAGAACGCTCCGCCAAACTTCCAAAACACTCAAGAGGACACGAGTCTTCCAACGGGGCTGGCTCCGCCCCCGCTTCTACCGCAACTGTCCAAGAATCTTACACCTAATCACCCGGACTCTCCATTTGAGTTCGAGGTAGACCAGACAGCTCTGAAATTGAGCAAATTGGAAAAGCTCTTCAAGAAATCACAGGGGGTGAAGGCCATCCCAGATATTGAAGACGGCTACACTGACGTCGCCGTGACACTGCCGGACAGATTTAAGATGCCGCAGATTGATCGTTTTGACGGATCAGGGGATCCTATGGTCCATCTCCGGCTATTTTCAGACGTCTTGAGGCCGATGGGCCTGACCCGACCGCAAAAGCTTTCTTTATTTGGCAGAACTTTGTCAGGGGTTGCGGCCATCTGGTATGCAAAATTGGAAGATGATGTGAAGAGAAATTGGGATGAGCTAGCCGAGGCCTTCGTTGCACAATATTCATATAATACTCAGATCGAGATTACAACACGTGATCTCGAAACGACGAGGCAGGAACAAAAAGAGACTTTCTCTGATTTTGTAACTCGGTGGAGAGCAAAGGCATCGATGATGACCTTGAGGCCAACAGATAAAGATCAAATCCGGATGATTGTGCGCAATCTCCAACCTAAGTTAATGCAGAAAATGATCGTACTCCCTTTCCCCACCTTCTCAGATTTACACGAGATGGGGGTACAGATCGAAGATGCGATGAAGCAAGGATTGATTGATCAGGATCGGGAGCAACCCCGAAGAACATTCAACCGTAATAACAACGCGGGCCCGAGTGGCTCCGCCAACACAAGGACTTCAGAGGTTGGTATGGTCACCACCACTCCCCCTCCCCAACCAAGGCCCGCAGCGGCCACACCTTTTTCTGATGCATCTGGGAGCAGTAACCAAGCTTCAAGATACCAATCCAAGGGTCAACGAACCTTTTCCCCACTACATATGCCTTTGTCCAAAGTCCTCGGGGTTCTAGTCAGAAAGGGGCATCTGAAACCCTTGGAACCGAGGCCCCCTCCAAATCCACTCCCCCCTTCCCACAACCCAACCAAATATTGCAAATACCACCAGCAGCATGGTCATGATACCGACCAATGTTACAGGCTGCGTCATGAGATTCAAGACCTCATTGACAAAAACATCATTCTACCTCCCGAGAGACCCAACGTCACAACTAACCCACTCCCAGCACATAACCAAGATCCACCCAAAAGAATCAATCTCATCCAAACTGGGGACGTGTCTTACGACCCTAGTATCTACATTACTCCCTCCCACCTACCCAAGCCAAAGGTGATCCTTCCTGATAGCACTGACTTGTGCATGATGGACACCTCCACAACCCAACCTGAGCCAAAGGTGGTGACCACCGAAAATGGAACGGGGCAGGCTTCAGAGGAGAGCAAAACTGTTGAGTCTGGGGTGAAGCAGTCTGAGAGTTTAGCTGGCAGAGCTTATGATCCGAGTGAATATATCTTGTCAATGGGCCAGCCTAAGCTGAGTGTGGGGTTGCCAGAGAAGACTGAACTGTGCATGATCCGGGGGGACAAATTTGAATCAGTGGGGGATGATCTGACAACGATGGAAGAGGACTTCGCCAACCTCCAGTTTTTTAACGACCAGGAATCAGGGGATGCATCAATCAACTGGTTCGAATATGAGGAGTCGACGGAAGTCGTCGGGTGGTTAGATGATCAGCCAGACATCGTGGAATTTCAATCAGAGCAAGGCCCGGCAGGGGCAAAAGTACCATCTGTGGCCGGAAGGGCCGAGAGCCAGATCGAATTGCCGGAGAGCGCCGGTACGAAGAATTTCGCTCAGGAGCAAGACATTTTGAAAACCGAACAATTAACGCTGGAGGAACAAGAAAAGAAATGGGATTCTGAGAGGATCCGAAAAGCAAAGAACCATGAGGAAGTTGAAAGTGCTGTAAGCACGAAAACTGAACATGCTGTGAGCATGTGGGAGGAAAATGCTGAGAGTGCAAACATGCCCGAACCAGACAAGTGCCTGTTAGATGCTAATGGCATGTGGTGGGAAGATGACGACTTGTATCTCGCCCACACAGACGAAGATTGGGCGGGTGGCCAACCAGACAGCACCTGGTACCTCGAAGAGGTAGACCATATGACTAGGAGTGGGCGGTATTTCAAGCCTCCACACCTTGATCAACCCGAAGCATCGGGGAAAGATAAAGAGGCGGAGAAACAGAGAGAGAAACAAGTTGAAGAAGAGGCTGTACTGAAGCAGTTAAAGAAAATACAAGCAGACATCTCCATCTGGGGACTGCTTATGGCTTCAAGGGTGCATAGACAGGCTGTCCTATCTGCTATGGACAAGGCCAAACTCTCCATCGAAACTACGCCAGAGCAGCTGGTTGGGCTGGTTTTTTCCGGGAGGAGGTTCCCCGGCATTGACTTTTTCAGACAAGGAGCTGCCGCCTGAGGGCGTGGATCATAACAGACCCCTCTACATCTCTGTAGAATGCAGGGACAAATGGATTCCGGTGGTACTAGTTGATACCGGGTCCGCTATCAATGTCTGCCCAGCCAGAACGGCGTATGCAATTGGGCTGAAGCCTGCAGACTTCACACCGACCACTCAGGTAATCAGAGCCTACAACAATACAAGTAGGGATGTCCTAGGGACAGTAAGAATCCAAACCAAGATTGGGCCTGGACAACACGAGGTAGATTTTCATGTCTTGGAGGTCCCAGCATCCTTTAACATGCTTTTGGGGCGACCCTGGTTGCATCAGGTAAAGGCCGTCTCATCCACTCTACATCAAATGGTGAAATACCCCTATGGAAAGGGAGTAGCCATTGTGTTTGGGAATTCATCAATCCATCCCCCTCCGGAGATATCTACGCCAGTCTTAGAGATTGAACACGGCATGGAGGACGTGTTTATATCGGGATTTACTTTGGCTGAGGCCCGGGTGGTTCAAAACATTATGGCTGTGAATGAGGGTGTGTACGTCAGTGCTCAATCCGTCTACCTCATGAACAAGCTACAACATATCCCTGGGATGGGATTGGGAAGAAACGGCAGGAAAGGAGTCGCAGCGTTGGCCGAAGTGCCACACAATCCACATACCTTTGGACTGGGTTATCTGCCCACCAAAGAGGACTGGGTGAGAAAAGGTAAGGAAATGGCCGGCAGAGCCAGAGCAAAACAGGCTGGGAAGCCTTTTGATTTAATGCATGGGCCCATTCAGGGTACCCTGAACGGACGCTTCGTCCGGGAGGGGAAAGACTTTCCATTTTGCGGCTTCCCAGAGCCATGGTTCAAGGCGGAGAGGAAGCGCGTGCCAGGCTTCGAGATCTTTTTCGACCTGCAACTATCCGGGGATGATGTTGCCACAGAGCAGACAGACCCACCAGCTGAGGTTGAGCAGTATAAAGCAGTGGATCCTGAGGGCATTGAATTTGAAATGGGGGTAGCACTCGCATGTCTCCTCTCTGATCCTCCGATCGACCAAGAGTGCTTGGGGGATAACTTTGTGGTTTCCATGATTGGGAATGAAACGGCTGCGAGCCGACCAGCAGCTATCTTGGATGCATCAATCGCACCCTCCCTCACCTGGCAATACGATGAGGGATTTCTGTCCAGCAGCACCGGGTCAGGTAGTGAGCCGGAATCTGATTCCACCGAGTCTTGTGAGTCGGAATCAGGTTCCAGCTCGACTGAGTCTGAGTCTGGTACTCCTGGGGATGTTAACCCGGATGCCACGGTCTTGTCCAGGTCGTCTTTTTCTTTCTCATTTGAGTCTATTGTAACCGAGGACGATTTGGATGAACTTATTGAGAATCAGGCAACTGTGGTTTCTGAGTACTTTTCTGTGCCCCTAATTTATTGTATTAATTCAGACTTTCAAAACTTTGATGAAAACGAAGAGGACGAAGTTCCTCCGGTTTTACAACGTCTAATTGAGCAAGAGCAAGAGAGATTTGTTAAGCCATTAACGGATGAAATCATTTCCGTGAACATTGGTACTGAGGAGGACCCGCGGCTGGTCCAGATCGGGTCCACGTTGTCTTCGGAGGAACGCGAGCGCTTAGTCGCTTTATTAAAAGATTTCAAAGATGTTTTCGCGTGGTCCTACGAAGACATGCCTGGAATCGATCCTGAGATTGTACAGCACCGGATCCCCCTTGACCCCGAGGCCCGACCTGTCAAACAGAAACTCAGAAGGATCCGCCCGGATTGGGCTCTCAAGATCAAAGAAGAGGTCACCAAGCAAATTGACGCAGGCTTCCTGCTGGTGTCCGAATACCCGACTTGGTTGGCCAACATTGTGCCGGTGCCGAAGAAAGATGGCAGGATCCGAGTGTGTGTAGACTTCAAAGATCTGAACAGAGTTAGTCCGAAGGACGACTTTCCCCTACCGCACATCGATGAGTTAGTGGACTTCACAACAGGGCATGCATTACTCTCATTCATGGATGGCTTCTCAGGGTACAATCAGATAGTGATGGCACCCGAAGACCAGGAAAAGACTGCATTCACCACCCCGTGGGGGGACATACTGCTACCGGGTAATGCCGTTTGGGTTGAAGAACGCTGGAGCTACTTATCAACGGGCCGCGACCACAATACTACATGATATGATCCACAAAGAGGTTGAGGTGTATGTGGACGACATGATTGTCAAGTCCAAAGAAAGAGAGGGCCACTACACCGCCTTGCACAAGTTTTTCCAAAGGATCAGGGAATTCAGGTTGCGGCTAAACCCTCAGAAGTGCACTTTTGGTGTTACAGCGGGAAAAATGCTGGGGTTTCTGATTACACAAAGGGGCATCGAGGTCGACCCTTCCAAAATCAAGGCCATCTTAGAAATGCCACCACCAAGGACTGAAAAGGAGGTGAGAGGCTTTCTGGGTAAAGTGCAATTCATAAGACGGTTTATTTCAAAACTAACCTTGACTTGTGAACCACTTTTTGGTCTTCTGAAGAAAGGCAAGAAGTTCCAATGGGACGGCCGATGTCAAGCTGCATTTGAACAGATTAAAGAATATCTACAGAACCCACCCGTTTTGTCGCCACCAGAACCAGGGAAACCGTTGATTTTGTATCTGTCAGTGACTGAGACTACAATGGGCTGCATGCTTGCACAAGAATCAGAAGATAAGGGGGAAAGAGCCATCTATTATTTGAGCAAGAAAATGCTGGAGTATGAGACCCGGTATACGCCGCTAGAAAAGGCTTGCTTAGCTCTGGTATGGGCTACCAGGAAGCTGCGGCACTACCTGTTAGCTCACTCTGTAATGTTGGTTTCACGACTTGATCCCATCAAATATCTCTTCGAGAAACCAGCGCTTACAGGTAGGCTAGCCCGTTGGTTGCTGTTGCTCTCCGAATTTGATCTCACATACGTCACACGCAAGTCAGTGAAAGGAAGAGCAGTGGCAGAGTTCCTTGCCGACCATCCGATTGAGGGAGATGAAACAGTTGAGTATCTATTCCCAGATGAAGCAATTCTGTATATCGACGATGAAATTTGGACGATGTACTTTGATGGAGCGTCAAATCAACATGGGTATGGGATAGGAGTGTTGCTAATAGCACCCGACAATTCCCGTATCCCTCTAGCCTTCAAACTCCGGTTCAAAGTCTCGAACAACGAAGCTGAATACGAAGCGTGCATTGCTGGTTTGGAAGCAGCCCTGGAACTAGGGGCAAAACGGCTGGATGTCATTGGGGATTCGAACCTTGTTGTGTCTCAAGCTAAAGGAGACTGGAAAGTAAAAGAGGAAAATATGATGATGTATCACCAGACCTTGGATTCGCTGATTCCTCGGTTTGAAAAGTTAAGTTTTACTCATCTACTGAGAGAGAACAACAAGTTCGCAGACGCTTTAGCAACTCTATCATCTATGATAGACATCCCGTGTGGAGTCCGAATGCGTCCAGTCATTATTGATCAGAAATTTGCACCTGCCTATGAGTCGATTGCAGCCATAGATGAAGTTCAGGACGAACACCCTTGGTATCACGATATCTGGAATTTCTTGGAGAAAGAAGCGTACCCGCCAGGGGTAAATGCCAAAGACAAAAGGGCAATAAGAAGATTGGCCGTTCAGTTCATCATCTGCGGCGGTAAACTGTATAAAAGGGGTCATCTGGGAATGCATAAACTGTGTGTTGATGCAGAAGAGTCAAAGCGTCTGATGGAAGCCATCCACGGAGGAGAATGTGGAGCACACATGAATGGGGTAATGTTAGCAAGGAAGATTCTTAGACAAGGTTATTATTGGTCCACCATGGAGGAGGATTGTATTGGTTTTGTTCGGCGATGCCACAAATGTCAGATCCATGCAAACCGCATGAACATCCCGCCGTCGAAGTTGTACAACATGACTTCACCATGGCCTTTTTCAGTTTGGGGGATTGATGTAATCGGGGCTGTTACGCCAAAGGGGTCGAATGGGCATGAGTTCATCTTGGTAGCGATAGATTATTTTACAAAGTGGGTCGAGGCCCAATCTTATGCGGTGTTGAAGGCTTCGCATGTAGCAAAATTTATCAGGAACAACATCATCTGTCGCTACGGAGTCCCAAATGAAATCGTTTCAGACAATGGTTCCCACTTCAAGAAGGAAGTAATTGACTTGTTGGAGAAATACAATGTGGCTTTTCATAAGTCTTCTACTTACCGGCCGCAGACCAATGGAGCGGTTGAGGCTGCCAACAAGAATATCAAGCGCATACTGCAGAAGATGGTGGAAACCTACCGGGACTGGCCAGATAAGCTACCGTTTGCTCTATGGGGCTACCGGACTTCAATCAGAACTTCTACAGGGGCGACTCCGTATTCATTAGTCTATGGGATGGAGGCCGTTCTACCAATTGAGATTGAGGTTCCGTCGTTGAGAGTATTGGCCGAGTGCCAAATAGCCGAGGCAGATTGGCAGCAGAATAGATTCGAGGAACTCATGCTTTTTGATGAAAGAAGGTTGAAGGCACTGTACCATGTTCAGGGTTATCAACGCAGAATCGCCCGGGCTTTTAACAAGAAGGTTAAGTCCAGGAATTTGAAAGAAGGAGATTTGGTGCTCAAGGACAACCGAGCTCCCATCCACGACCCAAGGGGCAAGTTCAGACCCAATTGGACTGGTCCTTACATTATCAAGTCAATCTGGTCAGGTGGGGCTGTGGTTCTGATGGATCTAGATGGCTTGGAGTTCTCACAACCGATCAACATGGACAAGTTGAAGAAATACTACCCCTGAGAGGCTCGCTAGGCCGAAAACCCGAAAGGGCGACCTAGGCAAAACTCAGAGCACAAAAAATTTGAAAATATAAAAACTGAGCTCGCAAGGTTGAAAACTCGCAAAGGGCGGCCTTGGCAAAAGTTAGAGCGCAAAAGGAGAGTAAAAATACCCGAGCGAACCTAAGCCTGAACTACGTAAGGCTTGATTCCCATCTTCGGGATACGTAGGCAGCTTCATCCTGAAGTTCAGCCACAATCTTTTCCCCGATCAACTTTGTCCATATTGATCATCTCAGTCATCTCTATTCATCAGCATTTATCGCAATCTCTGGTATAGTGCTATTCAAACTAGGGGCAACTTTCCGTTGCAACGGAGTGCTGCGGTACCATTTCAAACTAGGGGCAACTTTCCAGTTGCTAGGATCCGGGGTTATGCATCTCAGTGACAGATCTCAGGCGTGTCCAGTTCTGATCCATATCGAAAATAGTTTTGAAAAGTTTTAATAAAAGTTGACCTTGTTCAAAATTAATCTTTTTACAACTAAGACCATTTTTGGACCAAAGCGGAAAATTTTCAGTACCACAACCTTCAATTTCATTGATTTCAAAATAGAGTTCTCCTGCTCTTGCATACAATTGAAGTTGTTTTTTATTACATTCATAACGAAAACTTGAAAGTACTAATAAAGCAATAAATCTGGGGCATAGTCAAGTCAGGTGTCCCTGCGCCCCCTCCCAGAGCTGGTTGAAGCCTCTGATGCCAGCCTAGGCCCAACCTGTGCTTCCTCGTTGAGCCAATCCCAGCACTCGTCAGATAAAGTGCAACTAAAAGTAAGGGCAGGGGCCAGAAGCTCTCTAATTCTCCATGTTGTGGCCTGTCGAGCCAGCTGTGCGCCTCGAACTGGAAATGTAGCCGGATACTCAATCCCCTCCGGAGGGCAAGTCTGATCACGGCCAAACTGGCGCAGAATACGGAATGGGAAATAGAACACACAATGAGTCAAGCCGATCAGTCGAATCCCGACCTGCCGGGACATGCTATAACTCATCGCCGGGAGATTGAGCCAAGGACAACGCCACGCAATGCGATCCGCCGACAAGTTGCACATCCATTCAAACCACCAGCTCTCATCAGGAGCATGCACTAGGCGTTGCCGAAAGAAGTAGCCACGGGCTGAGTAAGCAGGACAAGAGTCCACAACTTGCAATTTATCCATCAACCATATCTGGGGAGGGATGAAAAATGAGAGAATAAAGAATAGAGAGATGTGCGATGAGAGAAAAGTAAGATGAGGATTTTGTGAGAAAAACCGAGCCCGAGGGCCGAGTGATGTGAGCAAATATACATGTGAGCTTGGGTGGGAAACATTACCTGTAGCAGTAGTGGACTCCCTGCAAACCTGGTGGTCTCCCGGCGGTGGAAAGCATCCAAGCCCATCAGTGTCTCGGCCAGAATCATGGCAATGCAACTCTTTCCTTCTCTCAAACCTTGGGCGACTTCAATCAAACGAATGCTAGCTCCTCCGGAGCCCGAGACAAACAGAAAGTGAGATAGTAGGCACAAGCAGAGGGCGTGCTGCCGGAAGCCTTGCCAATAGTGGTTGCTGCGGTCACCGGCATCAGAAAATCGGTAAATCAGGCTCGGAATATCCAACATGCCATCACCAATCAGAGATCTAGCATCATGCGCATTAAGGCCGCACATCCGCCCTAAGGTCTGGGCATATCCAAAATTGAGCTGGGGCAAGATCTCCTCGCCTCGCTCGGATTCCATCAAGGCTTGAAAATCTTCAAAAGTAGGACATACCTCTTGCCCGCCAAAGCTAAAGACGTGCGTCACCGGATTCCAAAACCTTGCCGCGGCATAGAGGAAAGGAAGATGCAGTGGAGTCCGGCCTAGCGTGAACAGTGCATTCAAGCCAAAACCCCGGAAGTTCAACTTCTCCGAGCCATCTAAAGAAGAGATCCAAGATGTGAGATTTTCTGCGAGAAATGCCTCCATTTTTGTGAGGAAAGGTGATGAAATGAATAAGTTCCAAGAGTGGAGCTTTTATAGAGGGGCAAAACACTATTCAAAGGACACGTGTCAACATTTCGGTGGTTGTGGTAGAGGTGGCCGGTCGGCCCTCTTTTCTAGTAGGCCGGCCACCCTCTAGTTTCCAAATGCAAAGTGTTTTCGGCCGCGCGTTGGTCCTGTTTTGCCCGCCGGAAGGAAGTTTGAGGCACTTTCATGCATCGGGAATGTCGAAGGCCTCCATTTCTCTCGGTTACGGGTGCGTTCCATCATCCGGATTGTCCGTCCGAAGTATGTTCTGTTGTATTTTGCTTATCGAGTTGTTGTTTTGTTTATCGAGTTGTAAGTTTTGTCGAGCTGTCGCATTTTGTGTTTTGAATTGTTACTTTTTGGTTACACAATTTTGTTAAGTCTTGTCTATTGAGTCGTTAACATTGTTGTACTTTGTTTATCGAGTTGTAAACTTGCTAAGATTCTGTTATTTCTTAGTGAGTCGAGTTGTTTTGATTTGTCGCGTCGGTTCATTACCTGACCCGGTAAATACACAAGGCACATTTCCATTCAATTCCATTTTTGTGCAAAATGATGCGATGCGATGTTAGGAGTTTCAAATGCAAGCACATTTTCAAAAGCTGTTTCATTCCATCATGTTTTACAGCAAAATAAAGGTACAAGTTTTACAGGAAATAAAACTGCCTAATAATGTGCAAAGTGCTACAAACTACTAGCCAAAAAGTAAAATAAAGCAGGAAATAACATCAGTATCCTCGGGAACGGGAATGAGGAGGCCCTCTCATCCTCTTCTGCGGGATAATCTCTGCACCATCATCACCATCCGGATCAGAGCTGTCATCCTCCGGATCCCCCTCAGCCTCGCCTCCACTCCCGGAACCAAGACCGGAACCTCCCTCCCCAGGAGATGTCTCGGACACACGGTCTGCGACCTCCTCCTCCTTATCCTCGACAATGGGTGCCCTGCGTCTGCGAGACGACCCTGCTCCTCGAGCTCCTCGGTAAGGCCTGGATGGCCCAGCTCCTCGAGGCCCAGTACCTCGAGCAGGTCTAGCACCTCGACCTCTCTGGGAAGGCCCGGGTAGCCCACCTCGTGTCGAAGCATATACGGGAGGCATCTGAAAATGAAAGTGCAATACATCAGTTCAAACATAAAAGCAGGTGCAAGTACAGTATGTGAGTGGGGTGTGTGCCAGATGTGTTCTACACAGCCTATCAGTGCAGCAGAATGCTCAAAACCAGCATTAACAGAAATATGATAAATACAAGAGAGATGATGGGTACCTGGAAGCCCATGATGGACATCTGTGCCTCTCTACGCAGGACCATCCCCTCAAGTGAGGCTACCGCCCCGAGCATCTGATCTATGTACTCCCGAGGTGGCTGCAGATACAAGCTCAAGTCATCAATAAATAAGCAACTGCCGAAATGTCTGTGTGATAAATGAAAAATGGTAGAACATTCCGGTGGTGAGTCAGGATCACTAACATATCTGTGACCAGGCATCGGAGGCTCTATAGGGATCGGAATCGGAGAAGTAGTCCCATACTGCCAACTCGTCAACTCAGTCGGCATATCTGGCCATCCAGGATGATCGAGAGTCGGAGGGATCGGAGGAATCGAACTGCCTCTACCTCTAGATGCACCAGCCCTGCTAGAAGAAGGGATGTCTGCAGCACGAGCGCGACTCGAAGATGGTGCGCCAGTGGGCCTCAGTGGTGGAGCCCGTACTCCCGTCAAGGGGGGCATCAGATATATGCGGCGATAGGTGGCGTAGTTCCCCTCAATGAGATGTAATAAAGCATCGGTGCCCTGCATGTCCCTAGTGACCTCCTCAGTAGATAGCCTGTCGGCAGTCCGCATAGTGGGTGGAGGCACAGCAGGAGGGTCCTGAGAATCATACCCCCACACCTGACGCTGAAAGCGTTCCCCCAGGAACCAAGCCCTGCCGACTGGTCCCTCGAGCAGGAACCTATACTGGGAACTAGTCGACCCTCCGGGGTACTGATTCTCGAGATCGTCGCCAAAGACTGCCCAGGGTTGCCAGGTGATCTGCGGATAACCAGTGTACAAATCAATCAGAAATCAAGAAATACAAAGCAAATCAAAGATGAAAATGAAAGGAACTGAGAGTTCTGAAATACCTCTGTCGCGCGCACGGTGTCGAAGTACTGTCACAGAGCAAAGAGAGTCTCTCGAGGCCTCGATAGGTGCTCGCCCTCAAACATCAATGAAAACGGAGTCATAGGAGGTCCTGCCACCTCCATCTCCGGGGCTAATGTGGGGAAATATGCGTATACCCATAGCTGAGAAAAGCAGTGCGGGATGTGAATACAATGTGCTAAAAGACAGAACATAGAGTGCAAAGTGCGCCGTGTGTGCAGTGAACGAGTAATGAGGAGCAAAAATATAAATCAAGAGGACAGAATGTACCTCCCAAGCTCTCCAGTAGCCGCCGAGTAAGTCCCCCCGCGTGCGAGAGACTGCGCTCATGTAGCAATAAAGGGTAGCCAGGCCAGCGCCGCCCCAATCATACTGATTGACCTGTGATAGGTCTACTAGGGCACTCAAGAGATACAGCCCGACCATGTTCCCTCTATCAGCAAACAGGGTGGTGCCGAAGAGGAACATGAGGAAACCACGAGTATACTGCTCGACCTCCTCGGGAGACTCAGGCTCCATCTGTGGCCGCCGGAAATGGGAAGAGAACCAAGTATACCGAACCCTCCCTGTACCTCTGTCTACAGGCGGGCGGGCCCCCAATAGATGCATCCAAGCAGCCTCCCACTGACCCATATCTTCGTCGTAGGGAATGGGTCCACCGCCTAGGTCTAGGCCGGTGAGCATAGCGAAGTCCAGTGGGGTCATGGTCATATCCCCAGTCGCAGAAAAATGGAAAGAATTGGTGGTGTCCCACCATCTCTCCGCCAGAGCAGCAAACAATGTCCTACTGATAAGACAGTGAGATAACCCCCTGCAGAACGGTCCGAATCCTGCAAAGTCAACCAAATCCCGGACAGCTTCCGGAAGCTCAGCATACCACTCCCTCGCGGCAATGGAGCCATACCCTCGCACGGTGCGAGAACCAACCTGCATTCAGAATGAATAAACGTTTCAGCAAATCAAATGAATGAGCTGTGTGCAAATCAAATGAATGAGCTGTGTGCAAATCAAATGAATGAGCTGTGTGCAAATCAAATGAATGAGCTGTGTGCAAATGAAATGAATGAGTCGTGTTCAGTGGGCTGCGTGTTCACTTAAATCTGGGCTGCGTGTTCAGAAAATCTGAGTTAGGGCTGCGTGTTCTACTCTCCATCTATGTGGGCTGCGTGTTCACCTTCAAACTGGGCTGCGTGTTCAGTAAATTAGTGGGCTGTGTGTTCACATCAAATCTGGGCTGCGTGTTCAGTAAATTTGGTATTTGGGCTGCGTGTTCAATAAATTAGTGGGCTGTGTGTTCACATCAAATCTGGGCTGCGTGTTCAGTAAATTTGGTATTTGGGCTGCGTGTTCAAATTTCAGAAAATTAGTGGGCTGTGTGTTCACATCAAATCTGGGCTGTGTGTTCAGTAAATTTGGTATTTGGGCTGCGTGTTCAAATTTCAGAAAATTAGTAGGCTGTGTGTTCACATCAAATCTGGGCTGCGTGTTCAGTAAATTTGGTATTTGGGCTGCGTGTTCAAATTTCAGAAAATCAGTGGGCTGTGTGTTCACTTTCAAATCTGGGCTGTGTGTTCAGTAAATCAGAGTTTAGGGCTGTGTGTTCTACTCTTAATCAGTGGGCTGTGTGTTCACTTCGAATCTGGGCTGCGTGTTCAGTAAATCAGAGTTTGGGACTGTGTGTTCTACTCTTAATCAGTGGGCTGTGTGTTCACTTCAAATCTGGGCTGCGTGTTCAGTAAATCAGAGTTTGGGACTGTGTGTTCTACTCTTAATCAGTGGGCTGTGTGTTCACTTCAAATCTGGGCTGTGTGTTCAGTAAATCAGAGTTTAGGGCTGTGTGTTCTACTCTTAATCAGTGGGCTGTGTGTTCACTTCAAATCTGGGCTGCGTGTTCAGTAAATCAGAGTTTGGGACTGTGTGTTCTACTCTTAATCAGTGGGCTGTGTGTTCACTTCAAATCTGGGCTGCGTGTTCAGTAAATCAGAGTTTAAGGCTGTGTGTTCTACTCTTAATCAGTGGGCTGTGTGTTCGTTTCAAATCTGGGCTGCGTGTTCAGAAAATCTGAGTTTGGGACTGTGTGTTCTACTCTTAGTCAGTATGTGCTGTGTGCTCATTTTCAACTTCGGGCTGTGTGTTCGGTGAATCAATGTTTGAGCCGTGTGTTCAATTTCTAACTAATGTGTACTGTGCGTTCACGATCAGTCAATGAGCTGTGTTCATGAAATTCAAGTGGCTAAGTCACATGCTCAGGATGCAAGTACTATGTCATAAGCTAACTGTGTGTCTAAGCATGGCAAAGGTACAAAATGCACGAAAGATACAGAAAATAAAGTAAAATACCTCTGCATCGTAGGAGAGGTGCTGCTCCGGCTCTCGCAGAAGGAGATCCCCTGGTACCCGATCGTTGAACTCGGTGAAATGACGAAAAGTGGCTCGCGGAAGCCTATGTACCGCTGGTGCGTATCGATCAGGAACAAAAGGGCGAACCCTCGGGGGCAATGTCATAATATCAAAATCATCTCCGGCGCCGGGAAAACCTCCGCCGTGAGGAAAGTGACCCGCCATGTCGAGAAATCTGCAAAGAGAAGCAAAAATGAGCAAAATGAGCCAAAATTGGAAAAAGTCAACAAAAGTCAACTCTCGGGAAATGAAAAGTCAACAAAAGTCAACTCCCGGGAAAATCTTCCAAATATTGAGACAAAATTACCTCAAGTGGTGAAAATGAGAAGAGAAGCCCCAAAGTCAAAATTTAGTCGGCTCAAAGTGCTTAAAATTGAAGGATTTCACAGAAACAACTTGTGTGGAAAGCCGGAGGGCGCGTATAAAATGCAGATCTGAAAGAGGAAATGGTCTGGGGAGCAAGAGGAGGAGTTTTCACAACTTTGGGAATGATTTCGGAGGCAATGGGCAAGCATATATATAGAAATGGCCGAAAAGACCAAAATGCCCCTGCTTTTGGGCAGTGGCCGGCCGGCCACCTAACCTGGCTGGCCGGCCCCTTTACTTTTTTGCCATGGCCGATGGCCTCTCCTAGGGCAATGGGCTGGCCGACCATGGTCCCCACCCCCTCCCCTACCTCTCTGCAAATTTTGAGGAAAATCGGAGTTCCCGGGACCTGAAAAAGTTCAAGAAAAGTGCACTTTCTGGCGCCGAATTGCTCCACCGGAACTTCAATTGCAATTTCTGACATGTGTCTCATCATTATTCATCAAAATCAGAGTGTATCCTTTTTAAACATGTTGTGACCTCTCCAGGAGGTGAATCAGAGGCCGCGATCGAGTTGCCGTCGCCGAAATGCGCGTTTTATAGCTCGTTGTTGCGCAACAAACGGGCACCCTGATTTGTGCTCGTTTTGCATTATTTGGCTCATAATTTGCATTCTCATGAATGTTTTGCATTATCATGCACGCTTTCTTGTTACTACCATACTTCTGTGCTTAAGCATGCGTTGTCACGCATTATCTTTTCTTACATTGCGATGCATTCACCCACCGACGCTGTGTGTGTCAAACTTTCAGAATCACAGGAATCACATTGAATATATGTTGTTAGCATATTGTTCTTGTTGAATTTCTCTCTTTTGCAGGCACGATATTGTATGTACGGTTCATTTGAGGCTGGTGCGACCAGACGAATCGCGCAGGTATCGTATCTCCTCCGTGTGAGACGCGACGAGAATTGAATAATTCTCCGCATTCCTAACTGCATGAAATGTAGTTGTTGCTTTGCATTCTTGCTTAAAACTGTTGCATCTATTTGTCAATACTTGCTTCATTACAGCTTGCTGCATTTGCGTGATCACCTAGCTCTGTGCATGTCATTTTGCATTTTGCCCCCCTGCCTGCGGGCATGCCTGCGGGCACATATCTGTTCATCTTGTATGATTGTCTAAGTCTTCGGCCTTGTCAAAAATGGGTCGTCTCTAGGCTTTGACATTCACTCCCGTCACTTCTTGACTTCCGAGTTCTGTCAAAGAGGGGCAACTGTAGACACCCCATTTTTGACCGACCCTAAGACTCAGATGTCACTGCTTGAGCGCTCGGTGATGTTGCATACTGCGCTCGTTCAGAAGTCTCAGAGTCGCGGCCGTGTGCCCCGCCTCCGGACTCCCGAGCTCTCTTCTGTGCCTTGTCTCGGTTTGCGAACCAGAATCAGTTTTCTCTGTTTTCTTTCCTGAGCGGAGGGAGAGGTCCAGTAGACCATCTCTCAGTGGCCGTGGGCTACTTTTCATATCCGTAGGCCATTTTGCCCATTTCGGAGCCCGGTTCCCGATTTTCGGAGCCGTCAGGCCGTGTGCCTCAGTTCGGGACCGCCCAACCATCTCCGATTTCTCCGGTTTTTGGCAAGTGCCTCTGTTTTATCATCCCGAGGAACACTGGGGCCTCTGGTACCCACTTCATGGCCAAACACCATTTCCGGTGCTTACAGCCGGTTTTCGGGACCCCGAATTGCCCGGTTTTGGCCCCGAGCATTCATTTTGCATCAGTTTTCTCCGATTTTTGGCAGGTACCTCTGTTTTGACATCAGAAAGATCACTGGAGGGTGGAAGGTCAACAATTGTCTCAGAAAACTAGTTTCGCTCCTCCGGAGCCCGGTTTTCTCGCTTCCGGGCTAATGTTGAACACCCTAATGATATTTTCTTCGAGCCAAGACTACATATTTGTGATGAGGGCACATGGGAGGACACCAAAAAGTGGTGGTCGGCCAGTAATTCAGATTTTCATTTTTGAGCCTCTTCTTCAAGTGTAATGTTGTGACTCCTGTTTCAGTGTTGCCAAATTCCAACCTTGGAACCTTGTTCTACACACATGGGAGGACACCAAAAAGTGGTGGTCGGCCAGTAATTCAGATTTTCATTTTTGAGCCTCTTCTTCAAGTGTAATGTTGTGACTCTTGTTTCAGTGTTGCCAGATTCCAACCCTGGGGCCTTATTCTACACACTTGGGAGGACCCTAAACCATGGTGGTCGGCCAGAAATTTTTGACTTCATTTTTGGGCCATGGCCGGCCGGCCAGGGGGAGTGGCTAGCCGACCAGTTGGGGTGGCCGGCCGGCCACCTTCCAGAAAGTTACCTGGCCGGCCAGCTTTCTGCTTTCCAGCCCTTTACAGCTGTCCAGCTACTTTTTAAAATATCTCACCCCTCCGGGAGATATTTTGGGAGGGAAAGCTTGGATGCATTTCCCTCCCCTTTTACACCCTTTCTTGCCTATTTAAGGGGCTGGACAATTCCTTCCCTAGGGTTACAAGATTTCATCTTAGAAGCCTCTCTCCCAAATCCTTCATTTCCATAGCCAAAAATCCAAAAAACCTTCAAGTTTCTAGCTCTTCTCTTCATCAACCCTAAGCCTCACCATCACCATTACCATTCCAGCAGCAAAGGAAGGTTCTCCAAGGGCCAAGAAGCAACAAATTCAAGCCAAGAGGTAGCAACAATTGGATCTTCAAAGGTAAACCTCAAATTCAATCTTTTGTGCCATTTTCTTGCTTCCTATTTCTACCCTACTTGCCTACTGTTTTGGGCTCCGACCCCTACTGGTTTTAGGCTCATTTTGAGCCCCTCTACAACATTGTAGAAGGGCTCAACCTTGTTTGATGCTTCTATATACCACTTGTTTCAATATCAACCTTGTATATCATAATCTTGCATGCTATTTTTGGCTTATATACATTTGTTTTTTGGGCTCCGACCCCTACTGGTTTTAGGCTTATTTTGAGCCCCTCTACAACATTGTAGAAGGGCTCAACCTCATTTGGTGCTTCCATGCATGACCTATCATTATAGCCTTCTTTTGGTCCATATATTGCATGCTATTTTGAGCATATCTACATACTGATTTTGGGGATGTCATTCACTGTAAATATGCATATTTTTGGCTCCTCTTTAATGTTGTAGAACTGTGTTTTTCAGTTTGAGCATTGTAGATACCACTTGCTTTGTAATTCTCCTCTTTTTCCCCATTTTTGCATGCTATTTTTGCCATACTTGTGGTTGTTATTTAGCCTTGTTTTGTACTGGAAAAATGCCATATTTGGGACTGCCTTGCTACTGTTTTTGCTGTCATGTATCAATTTTGCATGTTTAGTATAGCTGTAGGCCATTTCGGGGGCTTAATATCGCATTTCGGGATGATTTCATGCATTGGTTGTCATTTCGTATCATTTCGGGGCTGTTTTCCCCTTCATTTAGGTGCTGAAATTTGGTTTGCATGCTTGCATATCATTTCCCGTGCCATTTCATGCCTTTGGGCCATGCCTCGGTTTGCGTGCCTGTGGGCACGCACTTCGAGGCACCTCTGTTTTCATCCGACGGCATCTGATGTGAGTGTGGCTGAGGTCCGCTCATGTGAGTATAAGCCCAATTTGCATTTCCATCTCATTTTATCATTGCCTCGGTTTGCGTGTCCGTGTGCACGCATTTCGAGGCACTTCGGTTTTATCCAATTTACATCTCACATCATCGCCTCGGTTTGCGTGTCCGTGTGCACGCATTTCGAGACACTTCGGTTTTATCCGATTTGCATCTCACATCATCGCCTCGGTTTGCGTGCCCGCGTGCACGCTTTTCGAGACATCTCGTTTTCATCTCATTTTCCCAGTATAGTGCATACCAGGTTGTATCTTAGATTGCATTCATGAATTTTCTCAGTTTGCGTGCATGCGGGCATGCATTTCGAGACATCCCATCTTTTCATAACATCGTGCATGCTAGGATCGTATATTAGTTGCATTTCATGCATATCATGCATATTGCACGGGAAACGAGGTATGTTTCGCACTCCGAGTGATGGAACGTGTCTCAATTCCCCAGTCACTGACACTCCGGATTACCCATGATGGAGCTAGGTTTTGTTGTAGCATTCATATGTATTCATCCTATATTGAGTTGTGCAATTCGGTTCCTCGGCCATCATGCATCGAGATGCGTGATTGGTGGCACGAGGATCGAGGCATGCATATATTTGTGAAATACATTGCTATGCCCCTTTCCTGCTCTCTGTTGCAGCAAAATCAAGGATCAGTAACTTTTCGGAGTCTGGCACGCATTTCGAGAAACATTGCGAACAGAGGCTAATCGGGGCATCCCAGTGGATTTCCGCGCCAGGCAGCCCAACATGCATCATCCGTCAGAAGCAAAGCAGTCCCTGGCTTGCATGCCAGTTTTACAGTTTTCTTAGTTTAATTTGTTAATTAATTAGAAATCTGTATTATTTTTATTCGGACTGTATTATTTATTTGGACCCTCTGCGCGAGGGCATAACTGTAATAAGTGTGGGTGAGTGTGATGTATGTCTTCCAACCCCACGTCTTTCTCCCTTTTATTTACCTGCTTACAATGGTTAGATATAGGGCATATTTCAATTGGCATACAGTATGACAGCATGTTTGCATCATTCATCTGTTTTGCATGCACCGGGCTCGGCGCATCATACAAATTGCATTTGTATTTCAATTCCAGGTTGAATACGTGTTAGTTGTAGCATTCCATATGCCATATTTAGAATAGCCGAGCCTGCTATAGTTGCATTTTGCATGTGTTGCATTAGGCAATTCTGTGTATTTAGGATCATGCATAGATTTTTAATCGGTTTTTGTTTTGGCTTGGAGTACTCGGTGAGTTTTATGCTTTAGCATCCTTGCATGCGTGTGAGTGTTGCCATAAACAGCATGCTTGCCATGAGGCTATTTGCTTATGTGATATAACTGCCTGAATGCCTGTGGGTGAAGGTTGGGTTATCTGAATTGGAATAATTCATCGATTGTTTGTTTTAAGCCCACTAGATAGTGGCAACACCATGTTTTCTAAGCCCACCCGAGGGTGGCAAAATCTGCATTTTAAGCCTACCTGCGGGTAGCAAACCGTCTTTCAAACAAACATGAAATGTTTTGTTCCAATTTAGGCGACCCGGTCTATACTTGTTTGCTGCAAGCATCACATAGTAACCTAGGCTAATAACCGGAATAAGAGCATACAATGTTTTCAAAAGCAGATATCATGGTTAGTAGAGGCCGGTCTTTGACCGGGCGAGCGGGGGTGCTCACGATGTGACCTTCCCCAATCGTACCCAAGTTCCCGAGCCAACTTTGGTGATGACGGACACGTGGCCTTTGGCACCGAGTTAGGGTTTCCTAAATTTCCCATTTAAAAAAATATTTAGGTGGCGACTCTGTTATCTGGCAAAGCAGTCCATGTTTGGCACTTCTTTCAAAAAATCTGTTTTTCTTCAAAACGATTTGCCAGAGTTGGACTCTTTGGTTCAGATTTAGAACCGCAACAAAATCGAGTCCGAACTGTAGCGAGGTCCCTCGCGGGCTTGTTACAGCAGCCCAGATTTGAAGTGAACACACAGCCCACTGATTAGGAATTGAACACGCAGCCCAAAACACGGATTTACTGAACACGCAGCCCAGATTTGAAGTGAACACACAGCCCACTGATTTGTACATAGCTCATTCATTTCATTTGCACATAGCTTGTTCATTTCAGTTTGCACACAGCTTGTATTTTCTTGTGTACTGAACACATGTATTCATTCTGAACGCAGGTTGGTTCTCGCACCGTGCGAGGGTATGGCTCCACCGCCGCGAGGGAGTGGTATGCTGAGCTTCCGGAAGCTGTCCGGGATTTGGTTGACTCAGCAGGATTCGGAGCATTCTGCAGGGGGTTATCACACTGTCATATCAGCAGGACATTGTTTGCTGCTTTGGCGGAGAGATGGTGGGACACCACCAATTCTTTCCATTTTTCTGCCACCAGGGATATGACCATGACCCCACTAGACTTTGCTGTACTCACCGGCCTAGACGTAGGCGGTGGGCCCATTCCCTACGACGAGGATATGGGTGAGTGGGAGGCTGCTTGGATGCATCTATTGGGGGCCCGCCCTCCTGTAGACAGAGCTTCCGGGAGGGTTCGGTATACTTGGTTCTCTTCCCATTTCCGGAGGCCAGAGATGGAGCCTGAGTCTCTCGAGGAGGTCGAGCAGTACACCCGAGGTTTCCTCATGTTCCTCTTCGGCACTACCCTGTTTACTGATAGGGGAAACACTGTGGGGCTATATCTCTTGAGTGCCCTAGTAGACCTATCACAGGTCATTCAGTATGATTGGGGCGGCGCTGGCCTGGCTACCCTTTATTGTTACATAAGCGCAATCTCTCGCACGCGGGGGGACTTACTCAGCGGCTACTGGAGAGCCTGGGAGGTACATTCTGTCCTCTTGATTTACATTTTTGCTCCTCATTACTTGTTCACTGCACACACGGCTCACTTTGCATTCTATATTCTGCCTTTAGCACCTTGTATTCACATTCCGCACTACTTTTCTCAGCTATGGGTGTACGTGTATTTTCCCACATTAGCTCCGGAGATGGAGGTAGTAGGACCTCTTATGACTCCGTTTTCATTGATGTTTGAGGGCAAGCACCTATCGAGGCCTCGAGAGACTCTCTTTTCTCTGCGACAGTATTTTGATACTGTGCGGACAACAGAGGTATTTCAGAACTCTCAGTTCCTTTCATTTTCATCTTTGATCTGCTTTGTATATTCTTGATTTTTGATTGATTTGTACACTGGTTATCTGCAGATTACTTGGCAGCCCTGGGCAGTCTTCGGCGATGATTTGCAAAATCAGTACCCCGGAGGGTCGAGCAATTCCCAGTATAGGTACCTGCTCGAGGGACCAGTTGGTAGGGCGTGGTTCCTGGGGGAACGCTTCCTGCGCCAGGTGTGGGGGTATGATTCTCAGGATCCTCCCGCTGTGCCTCCAGCCACTATGCGGACTGCCGATAGGCTATCTACTGAGGAGGTCATTAGGGATATGCAGGGCACCGATGCTTTGCTATATCTCATTGAGGGGGACTACGCCACCTATCGCCGTATATCTCTGATGCCCCCCTTGACGGGAGTGCGGGCTCCGCCACTGAGGCCCACTGGCGCACCATCTTCGAGTCGCGCTCGTGCTGCAGACATCCCTTCTTCTAGCAGGGCTGGTGCGTCTAGGGGTAGAGGTAGTTCGATTCCTCCGATCCCTCCGACTCTCGATCATCCTGGGTGGCCAGATATGCCGACCGAGTTGATGAGTTGGCAGTATGGGACTACTTCTCTGATTCTGATCCCTATAGAGCCTCCGATGCCTGGTCACGGATATGTCAGTGATCCTGACTCACCGCCGGTATGTTCCACCATTTTTCATTTATCACACAGACATTTTGGCAGTTGCTTATTTATTGATGACTTGAGCTTGTATCTGCAGCCACCTCGGGAGTACATAGATCAGATGCTCGGGATGGTGGCCTCACTTGAGGGGATGGTCCTGCGTAGAGAGGCGCAGATGTCCGTCATGGGCTTCCAGGTTCCCTTCATCTCTCTTGCATTTATCATATTTGTGATGACATGCTGGTTTTTAACATTCTTTTGTACTGATAGGCTGTGTAGAACACATCTGGCACACACCCCACTCACATACTGTACTTGTACCTGCTTTTTATGTTTGAACTGATGTATTGCACTTTTCATTTTCAGATGCCTCCCGTATATGCTCCGGCGCGAGGCGGGCCACCAAGGCCTTCTCAGAGAGGTCGAGGTGCTAGACCTGCTCGAGGTACTGGGCCTCGAGGAGCTAGGCCATCCAGGCCTTACCGAGGAACTCGAGGAGCGGGGTCGTCTCGCAGACGCAGGGCACCCATTATCGAGGATGAGGAGGAGGAGGTCGCAGACCGTGAGTCAGAGACATCTCCTGGGGAGGGAGGCTCCGGTCTTGGTTCCGGAAGCGGGGGTGACGCTGAGGGAGATCCGGAGGATGACAGCTCTGATCCGGATGGTGATGATGGTGCAGAGGTTGTCCCGCAGAAGAGGATGAGAGGGCCTCCTCATTCCCGTTCCCGAGGATACTGACGTTATTTCCTACTTTATTTTACTTTTTGGCTACTAGTTTGTAGCACTTTGCATATTATTAGGCAGTTTTATTTCCTGTAAAACTTGTACCTTTATTTTGTTGTAAAACATGATGGAATGAAACAGCTTTTTGAAAAGATGTTTGTATTTGAAATTCTTAGCATCGCATCGCATCATTTTGCACAAAAGTGGACTTGAATGGAAATGTGCCTTGTGTATTTACCGGGTCAGGTAATGAACCGACGCAACAAATCAAAACAACTCGACTCACTAAGAAATAACAGAATCTTAGCAAGTTTACAACTCGATAAGCAAAATACAACAATGTTAACGACTCAATAGACAAGACTTAACAAAATTGTGTAACCAAAAAGTAACAATTCAAAACACAAAATGCGACAGCTCAACAAAACTTACAACTCGATAAACAAAACAACAACTCGATAAGCAAAATACAACAGAACAAACTTCGGACGGACAATCCGGATGATGGAACGCACCCGTAACTGAAAGAAATGGAGGCCTTCGACATTCCCGATGCATGAAAGTGCCTCAAACTTCCTTCCGGCGGGCAAAACAGGACCAACGCGCGGCCGAAAACATTTTGCATTTGGAGACTAGAGGGTGGCCGGCCTACTAGAATAGATGGCCGGCCGGCCACCTCCCCCGTAACCTCCAGAAATTTGACACGTGTCCTTTAAATAGTGTTTTGCCCCTCTATAAAAGCCCCACCCTTGGACCTTATTCATTTCATCACCTTTCCTCACAAAAATGGAGGCATTTCTCGCAGAAAATCTCACATTTTGGATTTCTTCTTTAGATGGCTCGGAGAAGTTGAACTTCTGGGGTTTTGGCTTGAATGCACTGTTCACGCTGGGCCGGACTCCACTGCATCTTCCTTTCCTCTATGTCGCGGCAAGGTTTTGGAACCCGGTGACGCACGTCTTCAGCTTCGGAGGGCAAGAGGTATGTCCTACTTTTGAAGATTTTCAAGCCTTGATGGAATCCGAGCGAGGCGAGGAGATCTTGCCCCAGCTCAATTTTGGCTATGCCCAGACCTTAGGGCGGATGTGCGAACTCAATGCGCATGATGCTCGATCCCTGATTTGTGACGGAATGTTGGACATTCCGAGCCTGATTTACCGATTCTCTGATGCTGGTGACCGTAGCGACAACTATTGGCAAGGTTTCCGGCAGCATGCCCTCTGCTTGTGCCTACTATCTCATTTTCTGTTTGTCTCGGGCTCCGGAGGAGCTAGCATCCGTTTGATTGAAGTCGCCCAAGGTTTGAGAGAAGGAAAGAGTTGCATCGCCATGACTCTGGCCGAGACACTGATGGGCTTGGATGCTTTCCACTGCCGGGAGACAACCAGGTTTGCAGGGAGTCCACTACTGCTACAGGTAATGTTTCCCACCCAAGCTCACATGTATATTTGCTCACATCACTCGGCCCTCGGGCTCGTTTTTTCTCACAAAACCCTTATCTTACTTTTCTCTCATCGCACATCTCTCTATTCTTTATTCTCTCATTTTTCATCCCTCCCCAGATATGGTTGATGGATAAATTGCAAGTTGTGGATTCTTGCCCTGCTTATTCAGCCCGCGACTACTTCTTTCGGCAACGCCTAGTCAATGCTCCGGATGAGGGATGGTGGTTTGAATGGATGTGCAACCTGTCGGCAGATCGCATTGCGTGGCGTTGTCCTTGGCTCAATCTCCCGGTAATGAGCTATAGCATGTCACGGCAGGTCGGGATTTGACTGATCGGTTTGACTCACTGTGTGTTCTATTTCCCATTCCGTATTCTGCGCCAGTTTGGCCATGATCAAACTTGCCCATCGGAGGGGATAGAGTATCCGGCTACATTCCCAGTTCGAGGCGCACAGCTGGCTCGGCAGACCGCAGCATGGAGAGTTAGAGAGCTTCTGGCCCCTGCCCTTACTTTTAGTTGCACTTTATCTGACAAGTGCTGGGATTGGCTCAACGAGGAAGCACAGGTTGGGCCTAGGCTGGCATCAGAGGCTTCAACTAGCTCTGGAAGGGGGCGCAGGGACACCTGACTGGACTATGCCCCAGATTTATTGCTTTATTAGTACTTTCAAGTTTTCTTTATGAGTGTAATAAAAAAGCAACTTCAATTGTATGCAAGAGCAGGAGAACTCTATTTTGAAATCAATGAAATTGAAGGTTGTGGTACTGAAAATTTTCCGCTTTGGTCCAAAAATGGTCTTAGTTGTGAAAAGATTAATTTTGAACAAAGTCAACTTTTATTAAAACTTTTCAAAACTATTTTCGATATGGATCACAACTGGACACGCCTGAGATCTGTCACTAAGACGCACAACCCCGGATCCTAGCAACTGGAAAGTTGCCCCTAGTTTGAAATGGTACCGCAGCACTCCATTGCAACGGAAAGTTGCCCCTAGTTTGAATAGCACTATACCAGAGATTGCGATAAATGCTGATGAATAGAGATGACTGAGACGATCAAATGGACAAAGTTGATCGGGGAAAAGATTATGGCTGAACTTCAGGATGAAGCTGCCTACGTATCTCGAAGATGGGAATCAAGCCTTACGTAGTTCAGGCTCAGGTTCGCTCGGGTATTTTTACTCTCCTTTTGCGCTCTAACTTTTGCCAAGGCCGCCCTTTGCGGGTTTTCAACCTTGCGAGCTCAGTTTTTATATTTTCAAATTTTTTGTGCTCTGAGTTTTGCCTAGGTCGCCCTTTCGGGTTTTCGGCCTAGCGAGCCTCTCAGGGGTAGTATTTCTTCAACTTGTCCATGTTGATCGGTTGTGAGAACTCCAAGCCATCTAGATCCATCAGAACCACAGCCCCACCTGACCAGATTGACTTGATGATGTAGGGACCAGTCCAATTGGGTCTGAACTTGCCCCTTGGGTCGTGGATGGGAGCTCGGTTGTCCTTGAGCACCAAATCTCCTTCTTTCAAATTCCTGGACTTAACCTTCTTGTTAAAAGCCCGGGCGATTCTGCGTTGATAACCCTGAACATGGTACAGTGCCTTCAACCTTCTTTCATCAAAAAGCATGAGTTCCTCGAATCTATTCTGCTGCCAATCTGCCTCGGCTATTTGGCACTCGGCCAATACTCTCAACGACGGAACCTCAATCTCAATTGGTAGAACGGCCTCCATCCCATAGACTAATGAATACGGAGTCACCCCTGTAGAAGTTCTGATTGAAGTCCGGTAGCCCCATAGAGCAAACGGCAGCTTATCTGGCCAGTCCTGGTAGGTTTCCACCATCTTCTGTAGTATGCGCTTGATATTCTTGTTGGCAGCCTCAACTGCTCCATTAGTTTGCGGCCGGTAGGTAGATGACTTATGAAAAGCCACATTGTATTTCTCCAACAAGTCAATTACCTCCTTCTTGAAGTGGGAACCGTTGTCCGAAACTATTTCATTCGGGACCCCGTAGCGACAGATGATGTTGTTCCTGATGAATTTTGCAACATGCGAAGCCTTCAACACCGCATAAGACTGGGCCTCAACCCATTTTGTAAAGTAATTTATCGCTACGAGGATGAACTCATGCCCATTCGACCCCTTTGGCGTAACAGCCCCGATTACATCAATCCCCCAAACTGAAAAAGGCCATGGTGAAGTCATGTTGTACAGCTTCGACGGCGGGATGTTCATGCGGTTTGCATGGATCTGACATTTGTGGCATCGCCGAACAAAACCAATACAATCCTCCTCCATGGTGGACCAGTAATAACCCTGTCTGAGGATCTTCCTTGCCAGCATGACCCCATTCATGTGTGCTCCACATTCTCCTCCGTTGATGGCTTCCATCAGACGCTTTGACTCTTCTGCATCAACGCACAGTTTATGCATTCCCAGATGACCCCTTTTATACAGTTTACCCCCGCAGATGATGAACTGAACGGCCAATCTTCTTATTGCCCTTTTGTCTTTGGCATTTACCTCTGGCGGGTACGCTTCTTTCTCCAAGAAATTCCAAATATCGTGATACCAAGGGTGTTCGTCCTGAACTTCATCTATGGCTGCAATCGACTCATAGGCAGGTGCAAATTTCTGATCAATGATGACTGGACGCATCCGGATTCCAGTCGGGATGTCTATCATAGATGATAGAGTTGCTAAAGAATCTGCGAACCTGTTGTTCTCTCTCAGTAGATGAGTAAAACTTAACTTTTCAAACCGAGGAATCAGCAAGTCCAAGGTCTGGTGATACATCATCATATTTTCCTCTTTTACTTTCCAGTCTCCTTTAGCTTGAGACACAACAAGGTTCGAATCCCCAATGACATCCAGCCGTTTTGCCCCTAGTTCTAGGGCTGCTTCTAAACCAGCAATGCACGCCTCATATTCTGCTTCGTTGTTCGAGACTTTGAACCGGAGTTTGAAGGCTAGAGGGATACGGGAATTGTCGGGTGCTATCAGCAACACTCCTATCCCATACCCATGTTGATTTGACGCTCCGTCAAAGTACATCGTCCAAATTTCATCGTCGATATACAGAATTGCTTCATCTGGGAATAGATACTCAAATGCTTCATCCCCCTCAACCGGATAGTCGGCAAGGAACTCTGCTACCGCTCTTCCTTTGACTGACTTGCGGGTGACATATGTGAGATCAAATTCGGAGAGCAACAGCAACCAACGAGCTAGCCTACCCGTAAGTGCTGGTTTCTCGAAAAGATATTTGATGGGATCGAGACATGAAACCAACATTACGGAGTGAGCTAACAAGTAGTGCCGCAGCTTCCTGGTAGCCCATACCAGAGCTAAGCAAGCCTTTTCCAACGGTGTATACCGGGTCTCATATTCTAGCATCTTTTTACTCAGATAGTAGATGGCCTTTTCCACCTTGTCTTCTGATTCTTGCGCGAGCATGTAGCCCATTGTAGTCTCAGTCACTGACAGATACAAAACCAACGGTTTCCCTGGTTCTGGCGGTGATAACACGGGCGGGTTCTGTAGATACTCTTTAATCTGTTCAAATGCAGTTTGACATCAGCCGTCCCATTGGAACTTCTTTCCTTTCTTCAGAAGACCAAAAAGTGGTTCACAAGTCAAGGTTAGTTTTGAAATAAACCGTCTTATGAATTGCACTTTACCCAGAAAGCCGCGCACCTCCTTTGCAGTCCTTGGTGGTGGCATTTCTGAGATGGCCTTGATTTTGGAAGGGTCGACCTCGATGCCCCTTTGTGTAATCAGGAACCCCAGCATTTTTCCCGCTGTAACACCAAATGTACATTTTTGAGGGTTCAGCCGCAACCGGAATTCTTTGATCCTTTGGAAAAACTTATGCAAGGCGGTGTAGTGGCCCTCTCTTTCTTTAGACTTGACAATCATGTCGTCCACATACACCTCAACCTCTTTGTGGATCATATCATGTAGTATCGTGGTCGTGGCCTGTTGATATGTAGCTCCAGCGTTCTTCAACCCAAACGGCATTACCCGGTAGCAGTATGTTCCCCACAGGGTGGTGAATGCAGTCTTTTCCCCGTCTTCGGGTGCCATCACTATCTGATTGTATCCTGAGAAGCCATCCATAAATGAGAGCAAAGCATGCCCTGCTGTGAAATCTACCAGCTCATTGATGTGCGGCAAGGGAAAGTCGTCCTTCGGACTAGCTCTGTTTAGATCTCTGAAGTCTACACACACCCGGATCCTGCCATCTTTCTTCGGCACCGGCACAATGTTGGCCAACCAAGTCGGGTATTCGGATACCAGCAGGAAGCCTGCGTCGATTTGCTTGGTGACCTCTTCTTTGATCTTGAGAGCCCAGTCCGGGCGGATCCTTCTGAGCTTCTGCTTGACAGGTCGGGCATCGGGGTCAAGGGGGATCCGATGCTGTACAATCTCAGGATCGATTCCAGGCATGTCTTCGTAGGACCACGCGAAAACATCTTTGAAATCTTTTAATAAAGCGACTAAGCGCTCGCGTTCCTCCGAAGACAACGTGGACCCGATCTAGACCAGCCGCGGGTCCTCCTCAGTACCAATGTTCACGGTAGTGATTTCGTCCACTAGGGGTTTAACAAACCTCTCCTGCTCATGTTCAATTAAACGTTGTAAAACCGGAGGAACTTCGTCCTCTTCGTTTTCATCAAAATTTTGAAAGTCTAAATTAATGCAATAAATTAGGGGTACAGAAAAGTACTCGGAAACCACAGATAGTTCATTCTCATTAGGCACATCCAAATCGTCCGATTCATTGGTTACAACAGACTCAAATGAAAAGGAAAAAGACGACCTGGACAAGACTGTGGCATCCGGGTTAACATTCCTCGGATCACCAGACTCAGACTCAGTCAAGCTGGAACCTGATTCCGACTCACAAGACTCGGTGGAATCAGATTCCGGCTCACTACCTGACCCGGTGCTGCTGGACAGAAATCCCTCCTCGTATTGCCAGGTGAGGGAGGGTGCGATTGATGCATCCAATATAGCTGCTGGTCGGCTCGCAGCCGTTTCATTCCCAATCATGGAAACCACAAAGTTATCCCCCAAGCACTCTTGGTCGATCGGAGGATCAGAGAGGAGACATGCCAGTGCTACCCCCCATTTCAAATTCAATGCCCTCAGGATCCACTGCTTTATACTGCTCAACCTCAGCTGGTAGGTCCTGTCTGCTCTGCGGCAACGTCATCCCCGGATAGTTGCAGGTCGAAAAAGATCTCGAAGCCTGGCACGCGCTTCTTCTCCGCGTTCAGCCACGGCTCTAGGAAGCCGCAAAATGGAAAGTCCTCCCCCTCCCGGACGAAGCGTCCGTTCAGGGTACCCTGAATGGGCCTATGCATTAAATCAAAAGGCTTCCCAGCTTGTTTTGCTCTGGCTCTGCCGGCCATTTCCTTACCTTTTCTCACCCAATCCTCTTTGGTAGGCAGATAACCCAGTCCAAAGGTATGCGGGTTATGTGGCACTTCGGCCAACGCTGCGACTCCTTTCCTGCCGCTTCTTCCCAATCCCATCCCGGGGATATGTTGTAGCTTGTTCATGAGGTAGACGGATTGAGCACTGACGTACACACCTTCATTCACAGCCATAATGTTTTGCACCACCCGGGCCTCAGCCAAAGTAAATCCCGATATAAACACGTCCTCCATGCTGTGTTTAATCTCTAAGACTGGAGTAGATATCTCCGGAGGGGGATGGATTGATGAGTTCCCAAACACAATGGCTACTCCCTTTCCATAGGGGTATTTCACCATTTGATGTAGAGTGGATGAGACGGCCTTTACCTGATGCAACCAGGGTCGCCCCAAAAGCATGTTAAAGGATGCAGGGACCTCCAAGACATGAAAATCTACCTCATGTTGTCCAGGCCCAATCTTGGTTTGGATTTTTACTGTCCCTAGGACATCCCTACTTGTATTGTCGTAGGCTCTGATTACTTGAGTGGTCGGTGTGAAGTCTGCAGGCTTCAACCCGATTGCATACGCCGTTCTGGCTGGGCAGACATTGATAGCGGACCCGGTATCAACTAGTACCACCGGAATCCATTTGTCCCTGCATTCTACAGAGATGTAGAGGGGTCTGTTATGATCCACGCCCTCAGGCGGCAGCTCCTTGTCTGAAAAGGTCAATGCCGGGGAACCTCCTCCCGGAAAAACCAGCCCAACCAGCTGCTCTGGTGTAGTTTCGATGGAGAGTTTGGCCTTGTCCATAGCAGATAGGACAGCCTGTCTATGTACCCTTGAAGCCATAAGCAGTCCCCAAATGGAGATGTCTGCTTGTATTTTCTTTAACTGCCTTAGTACAGCCTCTTCTTCAATTTGCTTCTCTCTCTGTTTCTCCGCCTCTTTATCTTTCCCCGGTGCTTCGGGTTGATCAAGGTGTGGGGGCTTGAAATACCGCCCACTTCTAGTCATATGGTCTACCTCTTCGAGGTACCAGGTGCTGTCTGGTTGGCCACCCGCCCAATCTTCGTCTGTGTGGGCGAGATACAAGTCGTCATCTTCCCACCACATCCCATTAGCATCTAACAGGCACCTGTCTGGTTCGGGCATGTTTGCACTCTCAGCATTTTCATTCCACATGCTCACAGCATGTCCTGCCCTCATGCTTGCAGCACTTTCAACCTCTTCATGGTTCTTTGCTTTTCGGATCCTCTCAGAATCCCACTTCTTTTCTTGTTCCTCCAGCGTTAATTGTTCGGTTTTCAAAATGTCTTGATCCCGAGCGGAATTCTTTGTACCGGCGCTCTCTGGCAATTCGATCTGACTCTCGGCCCTTCCGGCCACAAATGGTACTTTTGCCCTGCCGGGCCTTGCTCTGATTGAAATTCCACGATGTCTGGCTGATCATCTAACCACCCAGTAACTTCCGCTGACTCCCCATATTCAAACCAGTTGATAGTTGCATCCGCTGATTCTTGGTCGTTGAAAAATTGGAGGTTGGCGAAGTCCTGTTCCATTGTAGTCAGATCATCTGCCCCTTGTTCAGGTCTGTCCCCCCGGATCATGCACAGTTCAGTCTTCTCTGGCAACCCCACACTCAGCTTAGGCTGGCCCATTGACAAGATATATTCACTCGGATCATAAGCTCTTCCAGCTAGATTCCCAGACTGTTCGATCCCAGACTCAACAGTTCTGCTCTCCTCGGAAGCCTGCCCCGTTCCATTTTCCGGTGATCACCACCTTTGGCTCAGATTGGGTTGTGAAGGTGTCCAACACGCACAAGTCAGTGCAGTCAGGAAGGATCACCTCCGGCTTGGGTAGGTGGGAGGGAGTAATATAGATACTGGGATCGTAGGAAACGACCCCAGTTTGGATGAGGTTTACTCTTTTGGGCGGTGGATCTTGGTTATGTGTGGGGAGTGGGTTGGTTGTGACGTTGGGTCTCTCGGGAGGTAGAATGATGTTCTTATCAATGAGGTCCTGAATCTCATGACGCAGCCGGAAACATTGGTCTGTGTCATGGCCATGCTGCTGGTGGTATGTGCAATACTTGGCTGGGTTGTGGGAAGGGGGGAGTGGATTTGGTGGAGGTCTCGGTTCCAGGGGTTTCAGATGCCCCTTTCTGACTAGAACCCCGAGGACTTTAGACAAGGGCATATATAGTGGGGAGAAGGTTCATTGGCCTCTGGATTGGTATCTTGAGGCTTGGTTACTGCTCCCGGATACATTAGAAAAGGGTGTGGCCGCTGCGGGCCTTGGTTAGGGAGGGGGAATGGTGGTGACCATACCGACCTCTGAAGTCCTTGTGTTGGCGGAGCCACTCGGGCCCGCATTGTTATTACGGTTGAATGTTCTTCGGGGCTGCTCCCGATCCTGATCGATCAATCCTTGCTTCATCGCATCTTCGATCTGTACCCCCATCTCGTGTAAATCTGAGAAGGTGGGAAAAGGGAGTACGATCATTTTCTGCATTAACTTAGGTTAGAGATTGCGCACAATCATCCGGATTTGATCTTTATCAGTTGGCCTTAAGGTCATCATCGATGCCTTTGCTCTCCACCGAGTTACAAAATCAGAGAAAGTCTATTTTTGTTCCTGCCTCGTCGTTTCGAGATCACGTGTTGTAATCTCGATCTGAGTATTATATGAATATTGTGCAACGAAGGCCTCGGCTAGCTCATCCCAATTTCTCTTCACATCATCTTCCAATTTTGCGTACCAGATGGCCGCAACCCCTGACAAAGTTCTGCCAAATAAAGAAAGCTTTTGCGGTCGGGTTAGGCCCATCGGCCTCAAGACGTCTAAAAATAGCCGGAGATGGACCATAGGATCCCCTGATCCGTCAAAACGATCAATCTGCGGCATCTTAAATCTGTCCGGCAGTGTCACGGCCACGTCAGTGTAACCGTCTTCAATATCTGGGATGGCCTTCACCCCCTGTGATTTCTTGAAGAGCTTTTCCAATTTGCTCAATTTCAGAGCTGTCTGGTCTACCTCGAACTCAAATGGAGAGTCCGAGTGATTAGGTGTAAGATTCTTGGACAGTTGCGGCAGAAGCGGGGGGCGGAGCCAGCCCCGTTGGAAGACTCGTGTCCTCTTGAGTGTTTTGGAAGTTTGGCGGAGCGTTCTGTGGATTTGGGGGGGTATTCTGGGTGTTCTGGGTATTCTGAGGATTCGGAGGGGCATTCTGAGGATTTAGCAGGGTATTCTGGCCAGTGGGTGCCTGCTCAGGCAGTGGAGCCGCTGGTGGAGGGGGAATCTGATGTGCCCCTAGTGGAGGAGAGACCTGGTGTGAAGCAGATGCTGCATTCTGCTGTTGTAATCTGGTGATCAACTCAGACTGCTGGGCCATGACAGCGGCCTGCTGTTTAGAAAATTCCGCCTGGCGGATAGCATCATCTTGCATTTGTTTCATGCTCTCATTCATCTGGCGCATCATCGCCTCCATTGTTGGTGTAGTCTGTTGTTCCATCTGAATACCCGGCAAGTGTATCTCTATAGCAGAAACAGAAATCTCAACCCGACTGTCTGTCACTAAAGTGGACTGCTGTTCCGGTGATCCGTGCTCTGATACACTACGCCTCATCTGCCTTCTTCTGGTGACTGAGGGTAATGAGTAGAACACCGGATGTCCGTCAACTAGATCCTTGGATCGGTTGAGTCGGCGACCTCGTGTCCAAAGTGCTTGGGGAGTATCGACTGGTTCGGAAGCAATCGTGCCAAAAAAAAACTGCCCTAGCAAAAAGATAATAAAGCAAAAGGAAATAAATGACCAGAAAAACGGGCAGCACAACAGCTTAAATTAAATACACACAACACACAGTCGGGCATACAACACGCAGTTTGATAAGCTGGAAATACACTGTCCTCAACCACTGATCACTGTTCCTGTATCACTGTTCCTCTGAACTGAATCCGATATCCGCAGACAACTGATTCTCAGATACTGACTGATGCCCGCAGGCCTGACGCCCAAACTCAACTGATACATGCATTCCCTGTAGAGACGCACTCTAGCAAGCACATAACAGATAAGTGAGAGCCAAAACACCCCTATGTTGGGGTAGGGTTTCCCTGTCTTATTTTGTCAGGAACTAGGGTTTCACTACGCACGCAGCGGCTTCAAACAACCTATAAACGGGTAAGCAACCTGTCCTAGTTTGGAATGGTCACTATGGATCCGAATATGCACTAGGTCGAATGGTCAAAAAGGGTGCCCCGGTAAAACCGGGGTTTGTGTTCCCATGCTGTCAGAGCCCAGAGCCGATCAGCCTTACGGACATGACTTGACAAGACAAGCCTCCGGCAAATCATTCGGGAATGGCATATGGCAAACACGGTGTCCTAGGCGCACCAATGCAAATGCAATGCAAAGAAACACACAAGTGTAGTCAAAACCAGATATCATGAGTTCGAGTCAAGTTCTCTAAATCCCCAGCAGAGTCGCCAGAAACTGTAGACGTCCCCGAACGCATCCCGGGGAAAAGGAGTGCGAGTCCCCCCCCGTTCTGGTTCGATATTGGGTCACTACAGTTCGAAGGACTCAAATGTCACGGTTCTTAATCTTGAACCAAAGAGTCCAAATCCGGCAAATCGTTTTGAGAAAAAAAACAGATTTTTGAAAGAAGTGCCAAACATGGACTGCTTTGCCAGATAACAGAGTCGCCACCTAAATATTTTTTAAATGGGAAATTTAGGAAACCCTAACTCGGTGCCAAAGGCCACGTGTCCGTCATCACCAAAGTTGGCTCGGGAACTTGGGTACGATTGGGGAAGGTCACATCGTGAGCACCCCCGCTCGCCCGGTCAAAGACCGGCCTCTACTAACCATGATATCTGCTTTTGAAAACATTGTATGCTCTTATTCCGGTTATTAGCCTAGGTTACTATGTGATGCTCGCAGCAAACAAGTATAGACTGGGCCGTCTGAATTGGAACAAAACATTTCATGTTTGTTTGTTTGAAAATGGTGTGATGGTGCTACCCGCAGGTAGGCTAAAATGCGGATTTGCCACCCTCAGGTGGGCTTAGAAAATAGTGATGTTGCCACTATCTAGTGGGCTTAAAACAAACAGTCAATGCATTGTCCCAGTTCAAATAACTCAACCTCCACCCACAGGCATTCAAGGCAGTTATATCACATAAGTATATAGCCTCATGGCAAGCATGCTATCATGGCAACACTCACACGCATGCAAGGATGCTAAAGCATAAAACTTACCGAGTACTCCAAGCCAGAACAGGAACCGATTAGAAATGCATGAATCCTAAATATGCTAAAATGCCTAATGCAACACATGCAAAATGCAACTATAGCAGGCTCAGCTATTCTAAACATGGTATGTGAAATGCTACAACTAACATGTATTCAACTTGGAATTGAAATACAATGCAGTTTGTATGATGCGCCGAGCCCGATGCATGCAAAACAGATGAATGATGCAAACATGCTGTCATACTGTATGCTAATTGAAATATGCCCTAATCTACCATCATAAGCAGATAAATAAAAGGGAGAAAGAAATGGGGGTTGGAAGACATACATCACGCACACCCACACTTATTACAATTATGCCCTCGCACCGAGGGTCCAAAAGAATAATATACAGTCCCAAATGAATAAATAATACAGTCCCGAATAAACATAAAAATCCTAATTAATTTACAAATTAACTAGGAAAGCTATAAAACTGGCCTGCAAGCCCGGGATTGCCTCGATTCTGATGAATGATGTATGTTTGGGCTACCTTGTGCGGAAATCCACTGGGATGCCCCAATTAGCCTCTGTTTGCACATGTTCTTGAAATGCGCGCCAAGTCCCGGAAGACTGCTGATTCTTGATTTGCTGCAACAGAGAGCAAGAAATGGGCATAGCAATGTATTTTCACATATGTATGCATACCTCGATCCTCGTGCCACCAATCACGCATATCGATGCATGATAGCCGAGGAGCCGAATTGCACAACTCAATATAGGATGAATGCACATGAATGCTACAACAAAACCTAACTCCATCATGGGTAATCCAGAGTGTCGGTGACTTGGGAATTGAGACCCGTTCCGTCACTCGGAGTACGAAACGTGCCTCGTTTCCCGTGCCCGGGCTAACTCCTATCCCGAACACGATGCAATATGCATGATATGCATGGATGCAATATGCATGATATGCATGGATGCAACCTAAGATACAACCTAGTATGCACAATGCAGATGAAAATGAGATGCCTCGAAACGCGTGCACACGGGCACGCGAATCGAGGTAATGCATGAATGCAATCTAAGATACAACCTAGTATGCACTATGCTGGTGAAAACGAGATGCCTCGAAATGCGTGCACACAGGCACGCAAACCGAGGTAATGACACACGCGATATAATGAGACTAAAAATGGCAATGATAATGTAATATGGGCTTATACCAACATGAGTGAGCCTCAGCCACACTCACACAGGAGGCCAATAGATGAAAAGTGAAGTGCCTCGAAATGCGTGCACACGGGCACGCAAGCCGAGGCAATGGTACTAAAGCATGAAATGGCACTCCAAATGCAAATTGGGCTTACACTAACATGAGAGGGCCTCAGCCACACTCACATAAGAGGCCGTGAGATGAAAAAGATGCGCCTCGAAATGCGTGCACACGGGCACGCGAACCGAGGCGATGATATAAAGGCATGAAAATGCAAAATCGGGCTTACACTAATATGAGAGGACCTCAGCCGCACTCACATAAGATGCCGTCGGATAAAAAAGAAGTGCCTCGAAATGCGTGCACACGGGCACGCAAACCGAGGCGGTGGCATACGCAATGCAAATGACATGGAAAATGTAAATTGGGCTTACACTAACATGAGAGGACCTCAGCCACACTCACATAAGAGGCCTAGAGATGAAAATGAGATGCCTCGAAATGCGTGCACGCGGGCACGCGAACCGAGGCAATGTCATACGAAATGAAATGACATACATAATGCAAATTGGGCTTACACTAACATGAGAGGGCCTCAGCCACACTCACATAAGAGGCCGAGAGATGAAAATGAAGTGCCTCGAAATGCGTGCACACGGGCACGCAAACCGAGACGATGGCATAAATCATGAAAATGGTATACAAATGAGATGTGGCATATGGCATATGGAAAATGCAAATTTCAGCAGCCAAAATGATGCAAAAACAGCCCCCGAATTATAGCAAAATTACACCCGATGCCCGAAATGCTATGCTAAGCACCCGAAATGACTTGCAGCTATGCCTAACATGCACAATATGGATATGAAGTGTAAAGACAGATGCTAGGCAGTCCCTAAACTAGCATTTTTCCAGTACAAAGCAGGGCCAAACAACAGCCACAAGTATGGCAAAGTAGCATGCAAAAATGGGGGAAAAGAGGGGAACAATGAAACAAGTGATATGTACAATGCCCAAACTGAAAAAAACAGTTCTACAACATTAAAGAGGGACTAAAAATATGCACATTTACAAGAGATGACATTCCCCAATTCAGTATGTAGATATGCTCAAAATAGCATGCAAAATATGAGCCAACAAAGGCTATAACATGAGGTATCAAAATGATGCACCAAACAGCCTAAGACCCTTAACAAAACATGAAGAATGAGTTATTTTAAGACTCTTTCAAAGCCTGATGAAGGCTCAAAAACAGAAGCATGATGAGCTAGCAAGGCATGCAAAAATAAGGGGGTATAAGAGGGTATAACATGAAGTACCAAAAGTATTCACCAAATAGCATAAGACCCTTAACAAAACATGACAAGAAGGCAAAAATAAGGCTCTTTTCAGGCCTGATGAAGGCTGAAATCAGAAGCCAAATAAGCTTAAAAAAGACATGCAAAATGGGGCCAAAGAGAGGTACAAAGAGAGGCCATGCATGGAGGCCCCAAACAAGATTGATCCCTTCTACAATGTTGTAGAGGGACCTAAAATAAGCTCAATCTCAGTTAATGGCATGCTCAAAATCAGACTTCAAATAGGCTAAAGAAACCATGCAATTTTACGGTAAATTGGAAGAATTACAAAACAAGTGCATGATAGAACCACCAAACATGGTTGAGACCTTCTTCAATGTTGAAGAGGGGCTCAAAAGAAGCCCACTCACAGTTTATATCAGGCTCTAAAATGAATCACTCATAATCCAAACAAAGCATGCAAAATATTGGCACAAAGAGTGATATTGAAAGAGGTGCATCATAGAGGTGCCAAACAAGGTTGAGCCCTTCTAAAATGTTGTAGAGGGGCTCAAAATAAGCCTAAAATCAGTAGGGTTCGGAGCCCAAAACAGAGAGCAAGTAGGGTAAAGAATTGATGCAAAAATATGCTCAAAAGGGGGAAATAGTGACTTACCCTTGAAGATCAAGCTTTTGTTGCTTCTTGGCTTCAATTTGTTGCTTCTTAGCCTCTGAAAAATCCTCGTTTGCTGCTGGAATGGAGGTGGTGATGGTGAAGCTTAGGGTTGATGAACAAGTGGGCTAGAAACTTGAAGGTTTTTGGAGCTTTTGGAGAGGGAAATGGAGGCAATGGGAGATATGCTCTTGAGAAGAAAGTTGCTAACCCTCAACAAAGAAGGAGGTCAGCCCCTTAAATGGGCAAGAAAGGGTGTAAAAGGGAGGGAAATGCATCCAAGCTTTCCCTCCCAAAATATCCCTCGGAGGCAAAAGATATTTGGAAAAACAGCTGGACAGCTGTAAAGTGGTCAAAAGCAGGAAGCAGGCCGGCCAGGTGCTTTTCTTGAAGATGGCCGGCCGGCCACCTCCACTGGTCGGCCAGGCCACTCCCCATGGCCTGGCCGGCCATGGCCAAAAATGAAGTGAACAATTAATGGCCGGCCACCATATTTTGGTGTCCTCCCAGGTGTGGTAGAACAAGACCCATGGTTGGAATTTGTCAACTCTGAAACAGGAGGCACAACATTCAACTTGAAAGAGAGGCTCAAAAATGAAAATAACAATTACTGGCCGACCACCACCTTTTAGGGTCCTCCCATGTCCCCTCATCACAAATATGTAGTCTCGGCTCGAAGAAAATATCCCTAGGGTGTTCAACATTAGCCCGGAAGTGAGCAAAACGGACCGCCGGAGGAGCGAAACTGGTTTTCTGAGACAATTGCTGTCCTCCCACCCTCCAGTGATCTTCCTGGTGCTAAAACAGAGGTACCTGCCAAAATTGAACAAAAACTAATGCAAAATGAATGCTCGGGGCCCAAATCACGCAGTTCGGGGTCCCGAAAATTAGGCGGTAAGCACCGAAAGTGGCGTTCGGCCACGAAGTGGGTATCTGAGACCCCAGTGTCCCTCGGTATGATAAAACAGAGATACTCGCCGAAAATGAACAAAAATCGATGCAAAATGAATGCTCGGGGCCCAAATCACGCAGTTCGGGGTCCCGAAAATGGGCTGTAAGCACCGAAAGTGGCGTTCGGCCACGAAGTGGGTCTGAGACCCCCAGTGTCCCTCGGAAGGGAGTAAATGAGATGCATGCCAAAAACCGGAGAAATCGGAGATGGTTGGGCGGTCCCGAACGAGAGGCAAACGGCCTGACGGCTCCGAAACTGGGAACCGGGCTCCGAAATGGGCAAAATGGCCTACGGCCACGAAATGTAGCCCAAGGCCACTGAGAGATGGTCTACGGGACCCTCTCCCTCCCCTCAGGAAAAGAAACAGAGAAAACCGAGTTTGGTTCGCAAACCGAGACAAGGCACAGAAAAGAGTTCGGGAGTCCGGAGACAGGGCGCACGGCCGCGACCTCTGAGACTTCTGAACGAGCACGATATGCAACATCACCGAGCGCTCAATCGGTGACGTCTGAGTCTTAAGGTCGGTCAAAATGGGGTGTCTACATATGGCTGATTGTCTATATTGGTGGCTGAATGGCTGTATGGCTTTTGATGTTGGCTGCTTGAATGGGGCTGTATGCTGGTTTGCTGGTCTGCTGGCTGAATGGGTTGAATATTGATGTGTTAGGTGGTTGAATGGACTGAATGCAGGTTCTACTGGTTGTCTGGGCTGAAAGCAGGATTTTATTTTTAATTTGAGACAAATCATGTTGTGTGTGCTATTATGCTGTTTGAAGTTATCTTTGTGGTGATGTCTACTCTCTGGTTTTTTTGGGTTTTTTTCATCTTTGTCTAATGTTGTGGATGCTTCTTTTGATCTTTTTTTGTTGGTTTCTCACCAACTGGAGTTGGGAACTTAGTGATAGCTTCAAGCTCCTCTTTATTGATGTAATCTATCATACCTTGTATGTTTTCATCAATAAAGATTTTCTTGTCGATCAAAAAAAAAAAAGGTTCATAAAAAAAAAATTATAGCCCCCTCTTTTTTATAAAAAAAAAAAAAACAAAATTAGCGAGAAGTTCATTTCTAAGTGAATAATAATATACAAATAGAAAATTTGTACAAAAAATCCCATGCAAAATGACATGGTAGGTTTATGTCCATTAATTCCCAATAAAAAAAATTCATTAAAATGCTTTACAATTTTCAAATGCCATTACCACATTGTGAGACTTTTTGTTGTATGAAATTTTGTTTGTAAATCACTTTCCTTTCTAGCGTGTGTATGGTATTAAATTCAATGATTGTTATGTTTTAGTTGCAAGAACATAGTTTATAGTGAAAATGGTTGGTGAGGAAAGATAAATTATTATTTGGGTAAATTATATTTCGCATTCTTACACTTTGTACCAAATCTCACTGTGGTCCCTACACATAAAATCGTGACAGTCAACCTCTTGTACTTTTGGTCAAATCCCACTTTGGTCCCTATACATAAAATCGTAATAGTCAACCCCCTACACTTCTAGTCAAGTGTCAGCTTGCCCCTTCCATTACTCTATTGTTTTAAGTTTTTAACATAAATGAAAGTAACAGAGAAAAATCATTATTATTTCTCACCAATATAGATTTTGTCCTACGTAATAAGCACATGAGAGTTATATAATATATATACGTGTGTATGTGTATGTGTATGTGTACGTGTATGTGTGTTCATATGCTGGAAAATTAGGACAAAAAGGTAAGAAAATAAAACTTATGAAATTTAAAAAATAAATAAATAAATAAAGAGCAGCAAAGAAATCAAAAACTATGTTACTATGGAAAACAGAGTTTCATTATTCCAATTTTTGCAAAACCCTAGTTCATCTCTTTAATCATTCACAATTTTGTATTTTGTTTTAGCTTAACACAATCTAAATTTTGGAACGAAATGTGTGTATAGATGGAAAATTTGTTGTGATTTTCTTCTTTTACCTTCATTTTATAGTTATATGCTTATCACATTACTGACTTCTATTAAAAACTTGTACGACATTGATATGACTAGAAGTGTAAGGAGTTGATTGTCACGATTTCATAGTATAGGGAGTTAATTGACAGGATTCATGTGTAAGGACCAAAAGTGGGATTTGACCAAAAATGTAGGGGATTGACTGTCACGATTTTATGTGTAGGAACCAAAGTGAGATTTGCTGCAAAATGCAAAGGGTGCAAAGTGTAATTTATCCTTATTATTTTGAATAATAATTTTATTATTTTATATTTATTGTCATATATGACCGTTGATCACTAAAAAAGTCATTAGAGGTAGCCACCAACTGCGGTCAGTGGTGGAAACCAACAATGACCGGTGGTACACTTCACATCCCTACACTTTGCACTAAATCTCATTTTGGTCCCTACATATAAAATCGTGACAGTCAACCCCCTATGTTTTTGGTCAAATCTCACTTTAGTCTTACATATAAAATCGTGATAGTTAACTCCCTGCACTATGAAATCGTGACAATCAACTCCTTGCACTTCTAATCAAGTGTCAATGTCTCTTTTTGTTATTCCATCGTGTAAGTCTTTAACAGAAGTCAGTAATATGAGAAGCATAGCAAAAGAAGAAAATCACACAAATTTCCCGTCTATACATATTTCGTTCCAAAATTTACATCAAATTTGGATTGTATTAAGTTAAAACAAAACGCAAATTGTGAACGATTAAAGAGATGAACTAGGGTTTGCAAAAATTAGAATAATAAAACTCTGTTTTTCCTAGTAACAGGGTCTTTGATTTCTCTACTGCCTTTTTTTAAAAAAAAAATTCAAAGCTTTATTTTCTTACCTCTCCGTCCTAATTTTTCAAAATATGAACACACATACACATACATACATATATTTTATATAACTCTAACATACTTATAATGTGGGAAAAAGTGTATATTGGTGAGGAATAATAATGATTTTTTCTCTCTTACCCCCATTTCTGTTAAAAAGTTAAACAATAGAGTAATAGAAGGGCAAGCTAACACTTGACTAAAAGTGTAAAAGGATTAATTGTCACAATTTTATGTATAAGAATCAAAGGTGGGATTTGACCAAAAGTACTGGAGGTTGACTGTCACAATTTCATGTATAAAGACCAAAGTGAAATTTGGTACAAGTGTAGGGATGTAAAATATAATTTACTCATAGATAAATGACATATGAATAAATAAGTGAATGATATGTAAATAGATAAGATCTTTCACCCTTATTTACGATCTTTCCTTTATTTACAATCTCTCTACTAGTGTAGGTCGTAAGGTTGTATCTCACTATCTCTTGAGACCTTATCAAAAGGGTAAAACGCAAGGGGCATGGGCAATAATCTTTTTCTTTTAGATCGGAAACATGGGCAATAATCTTGAAGGAAACAAATAATAAAGGAGATTAGTTTCAACTTATTTTTTGTCATTTAATTCAAAAGTAGAGATATTTAAATATTATCCCATTATCTTTCTGTTCTATGTCTACACAATATACATTATAATTTTGGGGAAAAAAAAAATTAAGATTCTTGATATTAAAATTTATAAGATAAAAGACATACAATATTTTTATAATAGTTAATGTCTCTCAACATTTCTATAGAGAAAATTCGACTCAGAGAAATTTCACCTCAACTTAGAGAAATTTCAATTTTCACCGAGAAGAGAAATTTCTTTGATTTCAACAGAGAAATTTTGAATTTCTCTGAGTCGAGGCCGAAATTTCTCTAGTCGGGTGAAATTTTCTGAGTCAAATTTCTCTATGAAAATGTTAAGAGATCTTAGCTAATAAAAAAAATATCTTGGACCTCTCCTACTATACAAAATTGAAAATGGATATTTCACTAATTTTTCCTATAATTTATGCATCAATTTATTATAATATTTCTTGAAGAAAGACCAATATTAAAGTTTTATAGCAATTGGGTGTTCCGTAAGTGATTAGATCTAACAAGACAAAAATTAGTTACATTCCTCAAATAAATTGTGTGAATAGAGTAAAATCATAATTCACCACTACTCGTAAATGCCTTTATAAAAGAAAAAAATATATATTTTATAACTTAGCATTGATGTAAAGAAAATAAAATTATACATATTTTGATGTTATTTATTTTTCACATAGAAATTAATTTGACTTTGAAGTCGTCATTATTTCCCAAGGAGTAGGATGGCTCACCAACAAAGCAAATTAGACTTTTTTATGGAAAAGCTTTTTGTGGTATATCATAGTTAAAAAAAAATTAGATCAATCCGATAATTCTAATAGGGATTGGACTATCTCCAGTTCACAATCAGACTGGGCAGTCCAGTATGGCCCAATAAGCCCATTTTGGATCCCATTTTGATGATCTGAACTGTTCACATTTTAGGATTCGTCAAGTATATTATTCCTGCAAAAAATCAAGTCTAACGAAAACTACGTGTTCGAATCAATTTTGTATGAATCAATTATTTTCTCACTGTCTATTTTTTTTTTTCTATTCAAATTGATCAAACACATGGTTGTCGTTATCCGATTGACTTGATTTTTACAATGATGATATACTCGACAAATCTTAAAATATGAACAATTCAGATTATCGAAACGAGACCCAAAAATAGGCCCACAATACCTAACAACACCTCTCCTATCCGATGAAAGACTGGAGAGAAGCCATGGCCTTCTAATATGTTAAAATTATCACGTTTGTCTCAAAAAAATAGACGATAAATGTGTTTTTAAAAATAAACTATCTATATTTTTTGTAATAAAGATGATAAATTGAACAAATTATAATTATTGGATCAATCTAATATTTTTTTGTGGATAAAATAGAGATTATTTCATTTTTACCCCTATACTTTGTCACGATTTTCAATGACCCTCCCAGCCTACTCTTATTTTCACGCGTACCCCCATACTATTTAAATTACTATCAATTTTTGCCCCTGCCGTCAGATTTGAAATAGAAAACGTTAAAAAAAATTACATTTTAGCCCAAATTTCAACCACCCCTTTCCTACCAGCAAAACACCACCACCAACCACCATCTCAAGCCCTTCTATCTCCTTCGTCATAACTCCGTTTCATCTCATTTTTACGTCGTTGGATTCAACTTACGGTCTAGTTTTCGTATCACATCTCACACATTTTGTTCTTCCTCTTTTTGCATGCTATCGGAGCTCCAAAAGTTGATAAAAAAAAATAAAAAAAAATAGGACTTTTCTTCTCGTTTTCGACTTTTTCTTCGAATCATTTTTCGAACTTCATATCTTTCTCGATTCTTGACGATTCCTACTTCATTCTTTCACCATTCTTTTCACCTCACTGCCTACTTCGCCCTACCCCACAATTCCTCACTTTTCTCACTTTTTCGTGTAATGGGCGGTTTTGGTATGCCGAAAGTTGTCTGAAAACTAATTTCGAAAATTCTGAAACATTCATCCTTTGTTGTTTTTCTCCTCCATCTTCCTCATTCTTCTTTTTCTTCTTCACTTGTAACATGATGTAGAGCATGGTTCTAGGGGGTAACTGACCACCCCGAACCACTAACTTCACCAACATCACCTCACCCCGAACAAAACACACACAAACATGACTTTCAACGTACAACCCACCAAAGACTTGTCATCACAAAGATTTGTCGCAAATGAGGACCTAGTTTTTGTTGTGATTGTATTGTATGAAATTGGTATTATTGAATTTAAAAGTGATGTTGTACTTGAAAGTCATGTATTTGTATTCAAGCTTTGAGAAAACTATTTTCTCTCTCATCTATATATAGTTATATATGTTTTTTTTTTTTATTGTAATTTTTTTTTTCTAATTTTAAATGGTGATTGGCTTGTTCATATATTTATTAACAATAGAGATAGTGATAAATTTTCAGTTGAAATTAGAAAAAATATGACATGTTCCATAGATTTAACCCACACGAGTAGCTCAATGACTAATAGCATTGAATGGTGGTTTTCTAATAATAGATAATTTCTTGAGGTCTCTTGGTCCAATTTCATGAGGTGCAACACATTCGGACTTAATCACTGGTTGTATAAGATTTGGAGCATGTTTGGTATGTTGAAAATTGGAATGGAATGCCAATGCCTATTTTAGTTTTGTATTATCTTCTCATCACCATCCGAACCACCAACTTCACTACCACCATGAGCATCACCATCACCACCACCTTTCAAACACCAACCCACCTCTTTTACAAGCAAATTCCATTACTACTACCTTCAAACTCACGACCACCATCATCACGAGCGCCGTCACCATCGCTAGACCGTCACCACCACCATCACCAGCTCCGTTACCACCTAGAACCATGTTTCACATCATTTTATAAGTGAAGAAAAAGAAGCAATGAGAAAGATGGAGAAGAAAGAAACAAAATATGAATGGTTTTGAAATTTTTGAAATTAGTTTTTGGACAACTTTCGGCATACCAAAACCGCTCATTACACGAAGAAGTGAGGAAAACGAGGTAATGTAGGGTGAAGTAAGAGTGAGGTGAGAAGAATGACGAAAGAATGAAGTAGAATCGTTAAGAATCGAGAAAGATATGAAATTCGAAAGATGGCTCGAAGAAAAGTCGAAAATGAGAAGAAAAGTCTTATTTTTTTATTAACTTTCAGAACTCCGATAACATGTAAAAAAGCGGAAGAAACGAGACGTGTGTGAGATGTGATACGAAAACTAGACCGTGAGTTAAATCCAACGACGTAAAAATGAGGCGAAACGGAGTTATGAGGAAGGAGATTAGAAAGGCTTGAAGTGGTGGTTTGTGGTAATGGTTTGCTGGTAGGAAAGGGTGAGTTTGCATTTTTATTTTGAAATTTGGGGCTAAAATGTAATTTTGTTAACGTTTTCCCTTTCAAATCTGACGGCATGGGCAAAATTGATAATAATCGAAGAAAAGTCTTATTTTTTTATTAACTTTCGGAACACCAATAGTATGTAAAAAGCAGAAGAACAAGACGTGTGAGATGTGATACGAAAACTAGACCGTGAGGGAAATCCAACGACGTAAAAATGAGGCGAAACGGAGTTATGAGGAATGAGATAGAAGAGCTTGAAGTGGTGGTTGGTGGTGGTGGTTTGCTAGTAGGAAAGGGTGAGTTTGCATCTTTATTTTGAAATTTAGGGCTAAAATGTAATTTTGTTAGCGTTTTCCGTTTCAAATCTGACGGCATGGGCAAAATTGATAATAATTTAAATAGTATGGGGGTAAGCGTGAAAATAAGAGTAGTTTAGAGGGTCATTGAAAATCGTGTAAAAATATAAGGATAAAAATGAAATAATCGCTATAAAATATGTAAAGAACTCTGTAAAAAAAAACTATTTAAATAATAAAAAATGAGACCCATATAATGAACTTGAGCCTGACCCGTTAAGCGTCACTCAATTCGTCTAATATTTTTCAATACGAGACCGATAGGTGATGTATTGAGTATTTTTTTTTTTTCCCAATAAGGCCATACCTATTATTCTATGTTTTTTGTGGGGGGGGGGGGGGGGGGGGGGGGGGGTCTACTTCAAACCATGAACGGTTTTTCAACTCCACCCATGCATTTTTTATTATGTAAATTATAATTTTTTAGATTTGTAAGATATAATAATTCACATATGTTTGATATAATTATATTAATTCTTCTTTAAGTATGATTAAATCAAGTAGAGTTTTTTTTTTTTTTTTTTTTTGTTAATCATGTTAAATGTAAAAATTTGGCAAAGGGTATTTGTAATTTCATAACCACATCTGACACTTTATATTTTAAATAAGTCTCAAATGTTGTATTTGTAATTTATCCTGAATTAATAGTAACATTATATTTTTTTTTTTAATAGAGATTTTTGGTTGTGATTGTGTTGGCTTATTTTTTCTATGAAGGAAAATATCATAAATGCAAGCATGCCTATAAGGATTAAAAAATTCTTACAGATTAATTTCAAGCTAATTATCAAGCAATTACATTGACAGTTGTTTTGCCTCAATGAAGAGAACTTCAAAATTGCCAAGTGTAAGGAAAAGAAAAATTAAAAGAAGAAAGAGAGAGATGGAAAAAGATAATTGAGTGAACAATCAAATTAACCATTAATTTATCTCTACTCCTGTGCTTTGAAAATGAAGTGCATAAAATTAAGTGCAGGAAATATAAATGATAAGAAAAATAGAAATCAATTGTCTTTGATTTGAATTATGGACCCTTTACAATGTAGTCATGAATGGCTATTTATAGGTAAATATTTGTAGAAAAAAATTACCTAATAACTACTTAATTCTTCCATCTCCTCTATTTCATACTTCATGATCTTCCATAACTTCCTTCAGCCTTCACTTCACGTTCCATGTTCTCCATTTTGTTCTCCATCATCTTTTCACATTTTATAATTTCTCATAACCTCCAAATGAGTAGGAGGTTGCCACATGTCCTGTAATTATATAACTAATAAATAATAATAAAATTACAAATTTATGGTGCCAACAAATTGTCTCTTTCCCATTATTCTATTTGTTTCTGATTGTTTTAGTTCTTGCTCTTAATATTTAGAGTAAATTATACTGATCTCATCTGAGGTGTAGAGAAAATATAGCAAGTCTCATAAATTTGACATAATTATATTGGGTTCTCTTAAGGCATTAATTCATGGAGGAGGATTTCCTCATGTCCATAATTTGGACTAAAAGGCGTCGTTTGGCTCATGCGGCCTGCCACCAGTGGCGGAGCCAGAAAATTAAATCAGAAGGAGCACTTATTAATTACAATATAGAAAAATTTTACAAAAATATTTCACACAAGTTTTTACGATTGATTTCGAGAAACATCAAAAAAATAATGTTATTTGTAACTAATGTATCATGGACAATACAAAAAAAAATATGGATATAAATCTTAAAATAAATTATATAATGATAAATTATATTTTTATACAAAATTTGATTAAAAATTCAATATAATGGTAATACCACGTCAGTCATCATTGGTATGTGATATCACCCACTAATAGTAAATAAACACATAGAGAATGAACATCACATGTCAAATATAACTAACAATCCAATAAATTTCATATCTTTATAATAAGATTACTTAGGGGTGTTTTGGAAAGTTGGTAAAAAGTTGACTTTTGGCTTTTTACCAAGCTTTTTAGCTTTTTGGAAAGTGATTTGAGAAGTTGGTAAAAAGTTGGCTTTTGGCTTTTTAGTTTAATATTTGTTTATGGTGTCAAATCAAATTAAAATGACCAAAATACCCTTACCCAACATAAGAAATTTATTTTTTTATTTTTTTGTCATAGGCCCTAATTTGTAATTTTACACTTGCGTTTTTGGCACTTTCTAAACCAATTTTGTTGCGTTTTTGGCACTTGCGTTTTTGGACTTTTTGTCAAAAAACGTGACTTTTTATTTTGTTCCCAAAACGGCACTTATACTTGCATGTCATTGATAATGACATCCCCGTTACATTTAAAATTTTGTATAAAATTTTCATAGATAATATGATTTATAGTAGTCTCTTCATTTTCAATCAAAATAACCATTGTTATTCTCATAACTTTTAAAATGTCATAGACATTTCACTCTAATAATATTTTTATAATTTTTTATTTAAAATATTTACTTTATTTATGCAAAATAAAAAAAATCCCAAAATCCAGGGGGGCACGTGACCCCCCCGGTCCCTAACTCCCTCCGCCACTGCCCACCACGACCATGTTTTGATGATTTGAACCATTAATTTTGTCGAGCATTTCATATATTTCATTCACACAAAAAATAAAATCGATTTGAAAATTGTATATCGTTGTATGTTTTTTATTGTATATTGTTGTATTTTCATATGTTTTACATTAAAATATACGTTTTGCATCATATATCGTTGTGTTTTCATATTTGAATTAATTTTAGTCTTTTTAACTTTATTGAGAGATAAATATATGTTATTATGTTAAAATTATGAGATTTATAATATTTTTTCAAATCTTAAAAAAGATTAGTATAATTTATCCTAATTCTTGGATGTGACAATTATAACCATTATCAATTTTACTATGATTGATTTCTATAAAAAGTCTCCACACAACAATATGTAACTTAACTAATTCAGAAGTTTTAAATTTAAGAAAAAGCTTTTCCAAGTTCTTTCACGTGAGAGGCGAATGGGATTGTATAGCGACCCCGGTCTTTTTCCCATTCGATTATTGTATCCGGACTTATGTTCCGTGGATTCCGTTGCCACATTATTGTCGTTGTTGTCCTTGATTCCTTATTCTTTGGTTATAGGATGTTTTGGACAGGTTGATTACAGGTTGGTTGAGTCTAGAAACCAATTCTTGATGTTCAGTTTTTGGCTTGGTCGCTCGAGCGAGCTTCTCTTCGCTCGAGCGAGGTCCTTCTTTTTGGTTCGTCGCTCGAGCGAGCCTTTCTTGGCTCGAGCGAGGGTTGCGTCCAGTGCTAGACCTGAGGGCAGTGTTTGTTGGCTCGAGCGAGATGGTTTGTCTTTGGCTCGAGCGAGCTTCTTTTCGCTCGAGCGAGGTCTGTTTTTGTGTCTGGTCGCTCGAGCGACCAGGTCTTCGCTCGAGCGAGCCTGTCCAGTATTTAAACGCAGCAGCGGGATTTTTAGGGCAGTTTCTCATTCTTTTTGATCCCAAACCCTAAAGCCCAACTTTTCTTCTTCTCTAAACACCTTTTCCTCTAGGTTTGATCTAGTTAGGGTGTGTTTCTACCCTAGTTCTTTTACAAATAAGATAGAGGAGAGTGAGGGCTTTCATTTAATCGGAGCAGTTATTGATTTGGAGCATTTTGGGGTTTCGGGCATCCTCTTCGTCTTCTTCTTTTGCGATCTTCGGTTTAAGGTAGGGATTTCCTACTCCTTGTATACGTTTTAATCTTAAGTGTTGGTGTTTTGGTATGTGGGAGGTAGTTTGGTAATTTTGGGGAAAACCTTAGGGTTTTGTTATAGATTAATTCATGTAATTAATTTAATGGGGAATTGTGTATTGGTTAAATTCATGAGATTTGGGGAAATTGAGATTTTGTTGATGTAGTTGAATATTTAATCACTCATCGGTGAAATTGATATGATATATATTGTGATATTTATTTCTTGCTTAGAAATAATTGTTTGGGGCTATCGGTGGAGGATAGCCAGTGATTGTTGTAGACCTTGCATGTGGCTTAGGTATAACTGGAATTTAATCATTTATGTTGACTCTTGAATTAATACAGAACATTACTTGTATTAATTATGTGTTGTATATGGCAAGTATCATTTATGTTGCATATGCATTTGGGTTTTTGGAGGAGATAGGGGATGAACTCCACGGTTTAGGGGAAGATAGGGGATGGACCTCTAAACCGGATTTTATTGGGAGGAGATAGGGGATGGACTCCAGTAGCATCACTTATGTGGGTGCTTATTTTTATTTGTTGTTGATATGATACATCACCACCATGTGTATCAGTTGGGAAGTATGGAAGTGAAGTTGATTATGATTAATGTGACACCAGTATGTGTGTTTATTGTGTTGTAAGAAAGGTTAACCTGATTTGGTATCCTTGTTGAGTTGTTTGGCCAGGTTCTGAGCCATGTCGGTATAAATGGAAAGTGAATTGTGTCCTAGACCATGTGTCATAGACAATGTAGGCATTCATGTCTTAAAATTGGGAATTTATTACCTTGTGCTAACCATATATCGAATACTCATGCTTTAGTTAATTCTTATGCCTGGTTTAGTATTTCTCTACTGGGCTGTGGCTCACCCTATATGGGAACTTTTTTTTCAGGTTCAGGCGGTTCACTACCTCCAAGGACTTAGCTTGTGAGGATTTGGACTTGAAGATTTATTTTAGTTTATTTGCTTTTATATGTAAAACACTCAAGCCTAGGGCTTTATTTGTTTTTGAGTTAGAACTCATGGATTTGTGTCCAAGTATTGACTTGGCAAGATGTAAGCCCGTAGGGCATTTATTTGATGTTTCATTTCTTAATACTCTGATGAATGGAATTATCTTCTTGTTTTAGTATATTGATGCATGTTAATATCATTTATTATGGGTTAAATTTTGAGGGCGTTACAGATTGGAACCTTTTTTCTTCAATCCATTGTTTATGTATGTAGAGATTTGGTAGGTATAGTTAATAAATTCTTGTTAATACAATAAAATTTTACTATTTTAATATTATCATTTTATTATTTCAATAATTTTTTATTTAATATTTGTAGCTGTGGTAACAATGGTTATATGTGTAATGGTTTATGTTCTACTTATAAAATTTTCCCTTACGTCATTTGTTTAAATCTTTACGTAAATAAAGTTGCTTCGGGTGTGTTTGGTAACGTTTACATTTTCAGTTTATATTTACAAAAATTTTATAAACTGGTTTTTGTTTATTTTTTGTTTATTTTTAGAAAAACATAAACTACAAACGCGTTTGGTAATTAACAAAATGTTTTAAAAAATTTTAAAATATAAAAAAGAATGAGAAATGGCAAGTGGTGGTAAGTGGCGGCGGAAGACGGTGGTGGAAAGTGGTGACGGTGGGTGGTGGGTAGCTGGTGGTAGTGGCTGGTGGTGGTGGGTGGGTGGGTGACGATGGCGCGTGGTGGGTGGTAACGAGTGGGTGGTGGTGGTAGTGGCGGGTGGTGGTGGCAGGTGGGTGGCGGATGGCGGGTGGGTGGGTGTGTGGGTGGGTGACGGTAGCGGGTGGTGGGTGGTGGTGGTCGGTGGTGGCAGGTAGGTGGCGGGTGGGTGGTGGTGGTGGGTAGGTGGTGGGGTGGTAGGGGTGGGGTGGGCGGGGTGACGGTGACAGGTGGTAGATGGTAGCGAGTGGGTGGTGGTGGTGGTGTTTGGTAGTGGGTGGTGGTGGCAGGTGGGCCGCGGATGGCGGGTGGTGGTGGGTGGTGGCGGGTAGGTGGTGGGTGGTGATAGTGGGTGGGTGGGTGGTGGCGGTGGTGGCGGGTGGTGGTGGTGGTGGCAGGTGGGTGGCGGATGGCGAGTGGTGGTGGCAGGTGGCGGGTAGGTGGCAGGTGGTGGTGGTGGTGGGTGGGTGGGTGACGGTGGTGGGTGGTAGGTGGTAGCGAGTGGGTGGTGGTGGTAGTGATGGGTGGTGGGTAGTGGTGGCAGGTGGGTGGGTGACGGGTGGGTGGTGGGTGATGGTGGTGGTGGTGGTGGTGGTGGTAGTGGTGGTGGGTGGCTGGTTGGTGGGTGGTGGTGGCGGGTGGGTGGCAGGTGGGTGGTGGTGGCGGGGTGAGTGGCAGGTGGCTGGTGGTGGTGGGTGGATAGTGGTGGCAGGTAGGTGGTGAGTGGTGGTGGCAAGTAGGTGGGGGGGCGGAGAATGGTAGTGGCGGGTGGATGGCAGGTGGGTGGTAGGTGGTGGGGGTGGCGGTGGCGGTGGCGGTGGCGGTGGCGGTGGCGAGGGGTGGGTGGTGGTGGCAGCGAGGGGTGGGTGGTGGTGGCGAGTGGATGGCAGGTGGATAGTGGCTGGGTGGTGGTGGCGGAAGACAGTGGTGGAAAATGGTGGCGGGTGGTGGCTAGTGTTGGGTGGTAAAAAAAAAAAAACTAAAAACTCAAAATGAAAACACATTTTTTGTGTTTTCATTTTTTGGCCAAATTTATAAACTGAGACCACTGATTTATAAATCAAAAATTTTACCAAACAAGTTTTTATTTAAGTTTTTTAAATTTCTGTAAATATAAACAGAAAACTGAAAACGTAAGTGTTACTAAACGACACCTTCATGTTTCAATAGTATCTAATAATTATCCGAATGGAATTTAATAGTTTAATGCTAAGACTAGACAATAAATTTTTATTGCTAATAGGTAAAATTTTATAATTAAAATTAGTTTAGAAAATGAAATTTTATTATGTATTTTTTTTATATAAAATTTTATGGTCGACATGAATCTTATAAACAGTTTTTAAAAATAGATTGAAAAACTAAAGTGAAGTTTTGATAAAATTACAAACGTATTAAGAACTAAATTAAAATTTGAATAAAAGTATAAGAATACTAATCAGCTTGCTTGTTTTTATTTTTCAGAAAATTCTACTTTCTTATTTTTCGTATTTTTTTGTTTTTACTGACTTTTTTTAATATTTTAAGCAATTTTTTTACTTTTTAGACACACCTAACATAAATACACCTAAAAAATAAAAAAAAAAATTGTAAAAAAAATCTTTTAAAAATTCACTAATTACCAAAAATACAAAAAAAATACAAAAATTCAGTACATTTTTTGTATTTCTATGTATTTATTAATTTTTTAAAATATTTTTTTACAATTTTTTTACTTTTTAGACACATCTAACTAAGGTGCATCTAAAAAAGTAAAAAAAAATGTTTAAAATTTAAAAAATATACACTAAAAACAAAAGAATACGAAAACCAAAAAACTCAGCTTGCGTTTGGTTGTGTTTTGTAAATGTGATTTGAGAGTATGAGTTATATTTTGAGTTTGTGTGTTGTAGAATTATGATTTGAGTGTAGAAAATTTGTTTGGTAAAGAGTTTTGAAAATAGTTTTGGAAAAGAGGCTTGATTTGAGTGGAGAATTGTTGATGTGACATTTGATATGTGATACAAAATTTACAACTCATAACTAAACATACAATTCAAAATTATTTTAAAGCACATAAAAAATTTTAAAAAATTCAGAAAATATTTTTTCCAATTATATAAATCAATTGCAAAAAAAAAAAAAAAAAATTCCCGTCAGCCGGCCGGTCAACCGGCCGGACGACCGGCCAGACGTCTCGCAAAGCCAAATTTTGTAAATGTGGAAAGAAACAACGCTTCTGTCATAATAGGTGTTCTGTGCAGAGTTTTGTAATTAACATTTCAGACCACTAACCAAACACCATTGTGGAATTAAGGTGTAGAATCACCATTTCAGTTCACAACCAAACAGAGCCTCAGTTTTCAAAAAACTTAATTCAGAAAACTCAAATCAAACACACTAAATTGCAATTAATATTATTACTTTAATATTGTCCGTTAGTTTTCAAAAAAGAATTATTTAAATAAATCTAATAAAAACTTGACTAGAAATTTAAAGAGTTGATTAAGACAATTTAAAATTCAGGAAACAAAGTGAGATTATGAGTAAAATATAGGGATGCAAAGTATACTTTGTCCCAATTTCTTCATTATTTTCATAGCTACCAAACAGAGCATTTTTTACTCAAAAAAAGGGATAAATTACACTTTGTACCCCCACACGTTATACCAAATCTCAATTTGATCTCTACACATAAAATTATAATAGTTAACCCTATATACTTCTAATCAAATCCTACTTTGGTCCGTACACATAAAATCCTAACAGTCAACCTCCTACACTTATGAAATCATGACAAGCAACCCTACACTTCTGGTTAAGTGTCAATGTCCCCCTTTTGTTCTCCATTGTATAAGTCATTAACAGAAGTCAATAATATGACAAGTATATGACTACAAAATGAGAGTAAATGAGGAAAATCATTCAAATTTTTTATCTATACACATTTCATCCCAAATTTACATCAAATTTTGACTATATCTGGTTAAAATAAAACACAGATTAGAAATGATCAAAGAGATGAATAGGATTTTGTAAAAATTAGAATCATGAAGCTCTATTTTCCATAGTAACGTAATTTTACGTATATTCCTCTTTATTTCCCTTTAAATTTTCTGCCTTTTCTTATTTCAAAAATTCTATTTTCTTACCGCTTTGTCTCAATTTTCAACATATAAACACATATATTGTAGGAAAAAGTTTGGGACCCTTAATTTGGAGACTCCCATGACCCCCCAAATGTGTGTGATTGGTCCAAGTATATTTTTGTTTTTGTTTTTTTTTTTTTTTTTGCTTTTTTCCTCTCTCTCAATGTGGGGGTCGTGGGGGTTGAGTTTTTGTAGGGATCTCAATTATTACTCTATATTGTATTATATAACTCTTACATGCTTATTATGTGAGACAAAGTGTATATTAGTGGAAAATAAAGATGATTTTCTTTTCTTACCTTCATTTCATAGTCACATGCTTGTTACATAACTGAATTCTGTTAAAAAATTAAACAATGGAGTAACATACGAGAGAAATTGATATTTGATTAGAAATGTAAGGAGTTGATTATCGCGATTTTATATGTAGATGCTAAGTCAAATCAGAAGTGTAGAGAGTTAATTATGGCAATTTCATATATAGATATTAAAGTGAAATTTGATGTTAGGCGTAAACAATAAAAAAATAAAAATAATAAATAATAATAAAAACATACAGAGGATTTGTTTTCGGCCTTTTGCCTTTCCGTCCTCCGGCGAAGACCGGTGTGCAAAGAGAGGATTTTAGGAGCCTCCAAAGCTCTCTCTGGTTCTCGACACATCAAATTCTTCTCTCTCTCTCTCTCTCTCTCTCTCTCTCTATACGTATATACAACTTATAGATACATACAATTATCTGTTAACCAAGGAAGAAGAAGCTTCAGAGGAGGAGTTTGACAGCGATGCGGGAGCTCTATTAGGGTTTCCCAAGCACTCCTCGATCCGATCTATTCTCTATTCGTTGCCTTAACAGAGTTGGAATCGCTGTTGCAATCGGTGATTTTCTCGTATTTATTCTGAGAGTAAATTTTAAATGGGGAACTTATTCGTGAAGAAACCCAAGGTCACCGATGTCGACAAAGCAATCCTCTCTCTCAAGACCCAGAGGCGTAAGCTTGCCGATTATCAGCGAAAGGTACTGTATTTTGAAATTTGTTCACTTTTAATTTCTGGGTTTAATCTTGATTGAAGATCTCAACTGGCTATGAGGTCGAAACGTGGTTGGAATGAGGTAATTGTGTTGATTTCCATGGTGTTAGAATAGGAATTAATTGAGAGTTGCCCTGGTGAGGGATAATTTTGATCATTGTTGGAGAATTATGTACCTAAGCTAGTCCAATTCTCTAGGTGGTTGATGTTGGTTAAAGAGGAAATGCGTAAAAAAATATGGGTTTTGTTCTGAAGTGAGATAAATACAATATTGGAGGAGAGGGGAGCCTGCTGGATTCAAGATATTTTGATTAGTTGTAGTCATTTATAAATTATTTTGAGGCATTATCATGATTTGCTTGCGCAGAGTGTGTGATATTAATATTTTTGGCGATTACATTTGAAGCGTTAGTTGAATGTAATGAACTGCGTATGCCTTGCAAGCTGAATTGGAGGAATTACCCTCGGTTAAGTAAGGCATGTATGTTTGGGATTTTAAAATGTAGAAGAAAAGGAGTATATATGTCAAGTGACCCTAGGATATTCTAAAGAAATGGATTCTCGGCTACCTTTTTCAAGATAACTACCTCATATAATGATCTCTGAATTTCCCTTTCCTTGAGGGTTTATTGTATAGGATAGTGTAACACAGTAGCATCTGATGTTATTTGATGTATATGTATATATGTATATTGACAATGATAAGTTAGTATTGTACTAGAAAAAGGGTGCCACAAGGGGCACAACCTTTGTACAAAAACTAAGAAGTCCGGCTCAACATTGAAATTGAAGCCACCTATAAAATCTACAAGAACAAATCAGGGGAAAAAAAATGCTTTTAGCAAAAACAAATAAATAGATAAAACTATGCAAAAAACTCGTCTTTTGTTTTTGAATTGCTAACCCTGTTTCCTTTAAAATGCGCATATTGTTTTCTCTCTGCAAGCTCCACATAATGCTCCAATTCCTGTCATCTACTTCTTTCAGCTGGATGCTGTAATTGAAGCTGAAAAGCAAGCTGCAAGGGACTTGCTCCGTGAAAAGAAGAAAGACAGAGCCTTACTAGCATTGAAGAAGAAGAAGGTGCAAGAGGAATTATTGAAACAAGTTGATGCCTACCTCATTAATGTTGAGCAGCAAGTAAGTAATTTATTTTATAATAAAATCAATCCATTCCTTTTGTTCAGTTATTTATTTTGTAGTTATATTTGTATTTATTGTTTGATGCTTTACCTGTTGCACGATTTACGTATTGATGCAGTACACAATAAAGAAAGAGAAGAAGTAGTACCCAATAATAGAGAAAGAGAAGATAGAGAAGAAAAAGAGGGCAACTGCCCTAACACGGCTATAGTCTAAAACACTCTCAATTCATTAATACAAAGCTGGCTATTACATTGCAAAGATCTAATATATATAGGCCACAAGACCCTAAGTTAAAGTAGGAAACTAAATCATAATATTATTGGAAACTTAATCCCTACTTAAATAAGAAACTGAATATTCTATGATTCTAATTAAACTATAAATATAAATGAATAAAATAAAATAGTAAAGACATAAATAAAATTATAAAATTATAAATAAAATCTACACCAATAATCAGTGTATGGCCGTTCCGCGTAATGTATTTTCATAGAACAGGTACTTGATGTACAATTTGGTTTAGTTGGCAGATATTGAACTGGCAAGCAAGCAAAAGGCTGTTTTTGAGAGTTTGAAAGCAGGGAATAATGCAATGAAAGCAATACAAAGTGAGATCAATTTGGAGGATGTTCAGAAACTGATGGATGATACTGCTGAAGCTAAAGCTTATCAAGATGTGAGTTCTGTCTTTCCTTTATATTTCCTCACTTATCTTTCACTTCATAGAAGATCTTGTAATCTTGCTCAATTCATGATTTTTTGATCCACTAAAAAGTGAAATAAGTTTTTGGTAAGTTTATTTTTCTCCACTACTGGTGAGTGACCAAAGTTTGTGTATGCGAGGAGTATACAGTATATACTGCTGTTTTTTGTGTTTAATTCTTTTAAAGACCTTTTTTTTTTATATTCTTTTTGGGTGAACTTTTTTCCAAGATAAACTTTTGTTAGTATGTTGAAGTACAAAGTATATGTGCTTTCTGTTTAAGAAGTTTCTCATTATTAGAGAAGCACATATAGGTTGAACTAATTTCAGAAGCTTGAACAATGAAAAGACCTTTACATTTGGTGAACCATTAAATGTAAACCATTGTTCTTCTGCTATTAATTTGCTCTTACAATTTGGGAGAGAAAGTATTGAACTAAAGGGTGTTCGCTTCACCTGCCCCAACTCCTACAGGCATGGTGCATGGAGCGGTCCTATTTTGGTTAGTGAAATGGATAGAGCTCGGATGACTTCTATTGTGACCCTTCCAGTGCAAAGTTGTGTGAGAGTTTTGTATCTATGGAAAGAGTTGACTAGCATCTGACTTCCCCAAAGAAAAAAGATAGAGAAAGACAGAGAAGGAAATAAAAGTTGCCTAAGACTAGAGTTTTAGATTGATGGTGTATTTGCATTTCAAAAAGCTTAGATAAGTTGCGTAGTCCAGGGTTTATCATGGATTAATCTGGAGCAATTTGGTGATTGTGCAAATCTTATCTCAGATTTTCATTGTAGGAATAACTAATGATGGTTTTACTTTTTTTTTCTTTTTCTTTTTCTTTTTTTTTTTTTCCTCTCTCTCTCTCTCTTGATAACTAACAAATGATGCTTCTAGATACGGTTATTTAACATATCACTCTCTTTTTTTCCACCCCTCTCTCTCTGTACCTTGTTCTTGTTTCTGGCATGTTTTTCATCTATTAATAATTGTCAACATGTTTATTCTTGTCTGCTTTCCTTTCTTAGGATAAAATTGAGATTTTTATTTCTTTACATCCTCTTTTATGCATCTTGAAGGAAATTAATGCAATTTTGGGTGAGAAACTTTCTGCGGAAGATGAAGAGGAAGTTTTAGCAGAGTTTGAGAACCTGGAAACTCAGGTATGTGTATTTGGTGCTCAAATAATTTGTTCCAATCTTTAGCATTTTTGTTGATATATTCTGCTTAACTCATTTTCACTTGTCACCAATAACATCTTTCCTCCTGTTATATTCATTCGCAATACAAACTACCTATTAGAGTTGTGGGATTTATGCTGTGTTTGGTTGGGGGATTTGGGGAGGGATTTGGAAAGGGAAAGGAAAAAGGTGTGTGAAACTAGGTGAAATATAAGTATGTTTTATTCACATTTCACCTACCTTTTCCATTTCCCTTTCCAAATCTCTCCCCAAATCCCCCAACCAAACACAGCATTAAGGTTTTGTTCAGTTGAGTGGGCCATAATCAATAATCAATATCAATACTGTATAGGGAATTTCACATTCTACTAAATTTATTATTGAGTTTTCATATTTGGGATCATGGAAGTGATTTAATTGGACATCTTGGCATTTGTCTACCAATACTGCCTCTTGAACGAAGGATTTGGCTGTAATCGAAATATACCGCATGGATGAGGTGGCTAAATTGTGATTAATTTGTGTAGCTTATATAGAACACATGCCAATTGATAATTGCAAATTAAGGACTGGCTATAATCAAACAGCTAGTTAGAGTTGGCATGAGCACTTCTGTTTTATTCAATTTAGTCGTAATACAAACAGCAAATTAAAGTTCTGAGATTTAAGGCTTTGTTCAGTTGAGTGGGCCATAATCAATACTCAATACTGTATAGGGAATTTCACTTTGTACTAATTTGTTAGTGAGCTCTCATATCTGGGATAATGAAGTGTTGTATATTTGACATCATTGACATTTGTTGTTAAATCACTAATTGCCCCAAAAGCTTAAGTTAAGAAATGAACCCCAACAATGTATATCAAACTTTCCAACATCATCTGCCATGTACAATCCTGTCTTGCACAGTGGAGATGCAATGAACATATAGATTGAAGTGGAATGCAAACGGAGAACAAATGTAAACAGAGTCTTTGACCTAAGACTTTCCTGACTTGAGTTTTGATACTATGTTAAGAAACCAATTGTCTCAAAAGTTTAAGTTGTTAGAAAATGGGATCAACGATATATTTAGGGTTCCAAATCAAGCAAGTAACTTAACATATAAGATAAGGTGTGCATTTTTGCATTCAGAAGTCCGAATAACACGAGGATATTGGGTAACTAGCTTGTTGGATTTACACTTTCATACCGTTGCATGAACATGCTTTATTCATTATGTTGGATCTGTTGGATGCTAAATTTGAAATGAACCAATGTGAAGTTCATGATGATTAGATCCCTTGTGCCCATTTGTATTTTGGTTGAAAGAGAATTGAACTAGACTCGTTGCTGGGAACATAACATGGCGACTAGTAGCCCCACCACTTGTAACTCTTCCGCTTTGATAAGTATTTTAACGCACAATTACAAAAGCGAAGAAACTACATGTTACCATATTGAACTACCACACATTTGTTGCAATAAACTTTTTAAAGATGGGAGATTGTGTTGGGTCGTCTTCTTCTTCAGCTTTATCCGTTGAAGTTTGATTTTTTCACTACTAGTTCTTCTATGATTGATTTAATGTTGTTTCCATCTTTTGTTTGCTTCCAATATGTATGCATCTTTTGTAGGTGTTACGTTTTGTTATTTGCAAGGCCATCCTTTTGATTTTTGGTTTTTCTCATCTAATGGGGGAAAACTGGTTTCTTTTTGCCAGATGGCGCTCCAAGATCTGCCAGAAGTTCCTTCTAAGGAGCTTATCACGGAAGAGATTGAAGATAAGTTGGACCTTCCTGATGTACCAACAAAAGCACTGGTTGCTCCCAAGGTGGTTGCTGATGAAGCACAAGATGCTTCAGCTGAAGTTTCCGAAAAGAAAAGAGGTCTCTCTCTCTCTCTCATATTGTTTAACTTCTTTTTTCCTTAAATTTTGATTTGGTTTTTTGGTTTTAATTATACAGTCATGGAGGAACCTTTGCCTGCCTAATGTGAAGAAAACATGGCGTGATGGTTACTACTTTCCATTGGATATCTTCGATATAACCATTAAAAAAACTTCCATTTGACCGATTTTGAAATGCCAAACGGCCCTTTTGTTGGCCTGAATCTTCTCTTGTACTTCAGTGTTATTATGTACATCTTCTTGTTCGGCCTTCTTTTAATTGTTTTATTCTCTCTTTCAGTTTGTGTGGTTAATAGCAAATGTGTAGATCTTGACTTCTATGATATAATTTTCATGTCCTGTATTTGTACAGAATTGGGTGTTAATTGCTTAGAAGATGGTGCGAATTAAGAAAGAAAAAATAAAATTTGAAGAATTCAAAATAGGTGTGGTGTGAACTTTAGATGGTGTTTGGGAACACCTAAAAGAGTCTTCCCTTCTTACGAATTTTTTTTTATTTTTTTATTTTTTTTATTTTTTTGGTTTTCAAAATTATGTCAAAAAGCTATACTTATCTTGTATAAACAAATTTAAAAAGTAAAAAATTTTAAAAATTCTGTTACCCAAAAAGCAACCTAAGAGTTACCCAAAAAGCAACCTAAAAGGGGTGAATTAAGTTTTTACAAATTAAAATTAATAATATCCCAATAAAATTAACTACTAGTATAATAAATTATTAACAAGCGCAATGATGAATTTAGCAGTAAATAATCAAGCAAAATAATAACGAAGTATAACTAACATACATGGTAAATTAAATGATTAACACATGAATATTATATAGCTATAGCAGTAGTAGGAAAGTAAAGAAATTAAGGAAGAAGAGACAAACAGATTTATAGTGGTTCGGCTTCAACTAAATCTACATTCACTTTTCAAGCTTCACTTGAGATTTTTCACTATCTTCTAAGTTCACAGGGGTGCTAGCAACTTCATAAATATAGAGCAATCCTCCATAGATTTTATACAGACTTCACAAACTCAAACCCTTGCAAATCTTAGATGATTCACAATCGCTCTCAATATTTCAAGAACACAGTGTTTGCAACACTTTTACAAGATGAAATGGTATTTTTGCTTTCAAAAAAAGCTTATAATAAATATCTCTCCTAGATGGATATACAAAATGAAGCTCTGATTTTTCTGTAAACCTCACACAAGAAAGATAGGCTTAAAGCTATACGTCTCAGTGTATAATTTCTGAAAGAGGATGTAAACAAAAATTGAAGAACACTTCTCAAAGAATTTTTGAGAGAATAGATGTGAGTGATTATAGATCAAAGAATATTTTCTAGTTTTTTTTGTCACTTGTTTATATTAGACACTTTGGTATATATAATGAAACTTATAACCGTTTATAGTCGTTATATTCATTTGAATTTATAGTCATTTATACCCGTTGTATTCATTTGAATTTATAGCCGTTGTACTCCATCATTACTAATTTGAACATCTTCCACTCCATCATTACTAATTTAAATATCTTCCACTTGAACCTTTTGGCCTGCTGTTGTGCTGGGTTGTTTGAACATTTTGGCTTGCTGCTGTGCTGAGCTGTTTGAACCTTTTGGCCTGGGCTGTTTGAACCTTTGATTTAATCAAATATTAAATACATTCTAACAATATTTAGGATAAAAGTTTTAGATAAGAAATAATAGGACAAAATAAATTTTGATTCTATTTTTCTTCTTCAAATAAATTAAAACATAATTTAAATAAATCATCAAAATAATTTTTGGATTCTATTTAAACATAATTAAATAAATCATCAAAATAAATTTTGGATTCTATTTTTCTTTTTCAAATAAATTCAAATATAATTAAATAAATCATCAAAATAAATTTTGGATTCTATTTTTCTCTTTCAAATAAATTAAAACATAATTAAATAAATCATCAAAATAAATAAGTCTAACAATCTCCCCATTTTTTATGATGGCACACAACGATGTTTTAATTTAATTTGGGAGTAAGAAAGGCACCCCCTCAAGTCATACTCCCATAATACATAACATCATATAATTTCTCCCCATGTGACATTATCAAAAAGAAATTAGGGGTTAAAATCTGGAGGAAGATGAGGAGAATGATAGTGATAAATGACATCTATATAATTCAAAACATATATATGCATATATGCATACACATACAACTCTCCCGTTTTTCTCTTTTTCTTTCGATAAACGCGTTTGACACGCGACCTCACTTTTGCGTCATTGGCCGACAAAAGCAGGCCTCGATTTGTACTCGCCTCGGCTCCCTCTCCCTCCTTATCTTCTTCTCTTTTGCCTTCTTCTTAATCACACACTCTTCCATTTTCTTCTTCACCATTCTTTTCTATCTCTTTTTCACTATTCTCTTCTGTTTCTTCGCAACTCATTTATTTTACACCTCTCACCTCTAAACCATGGCTTCCTCATCCCGTCCCCTCACTCTGTTTCCAGACTCGAACGATCCCATAAGCTCTGCTGGGCCGAGTGCCCCGGCTTCTACTCTTCCCAACCTTCCTATGATGTCGATTGAGCAAATAATGGCAGCTCAATTAGACATTGAAGCCAATCATTTCACACTAACGTCCTATATGGAAACGGTGACTGCAGTCACACAATTGGCTCACCATCTGCAGAACAGGATGAGTGAGCTCCGTTAGGTCAACGCCCAACTCTCTCTGCTCCAGCGCATGTACAAAGGATGCGCGAGCAGAAATAAGTGCACTGAAGGCCGAAAATAAAGAGCTTAAACGGAAGACCACCTCCATAGCCCGATTTGGAGCAACGTCGTTCTTGGCCTTTGATAGTCAGCAGGGAGCACTCGCTCCCGACGAAAGCACGGGGGCAGGGACGTCAAGCGTCACCCAAGGTGATAAAAAGAAGAAGAGAGCAATGAAAGAGGCGAGTAAGTAAGATCGGCGTATAGCCATTAAAAAAATGAAGGGTTTTTTTTTATGTAAATATTTGTATTTTGATTTGTTTTTGTTTTTATGTTTAAGTAATGAAAAATAAAATTAAAAAGGAAAAAAAAAAGAAAGAAAATTAAGTCCAAACAAAAAATAATAATGAGAAAAAAATAAAAAATAAAAAGAAATTAAGCTTAATAGCAAAATAAAATAAATAAAAATAAATAATACCAGCAGAAATTAAACTTAATGGGACGTTGGTGTTTCCATATCAATGTAGCATCAAGTTTAGATAAATGCCATTGGTGCAATAAGGAGAAGTTCCAAAGGTCAAGAATGAAACACACATGCTATTGTAGCAAGATAATATGGCAACAATGAATCAATGAGCTTATCCATTATGAGGAATTCATGCTATTTCAATATATTTTCAAGCAAGAGCCAATGAGATACCAAATTGTTAAAAGTATATGGGAAGCAATTGAGCATGATCTAGCAATCGATTTGAGTATGATCTAACAATCAATTTCTGGCAAGAGCATACAGATTTTATACAAGATAATTAAAAAATAATAATATGTGAGGTGCAAGCTCATAAGTGTGATATCAAAAATAGAATAGAATCTGAGGGGATTTTTTTTTTTTTTTTTTTTTTTTTTTTTAAACTAATCAAGTTTAAATTATTCCTCTTGTTTCATTTGGCAAAATCAATAGGAGATATGAACAATGAAAGCTCATAACTAAAATGTTCTCCTCAATAATATCAAATAGGATGCCAAATGTTATCAATAAGGATGCCAAAATGATACCAACATGCAATCTACCAAGGATACCAATGTGCAATCTAGAAGATTTAACAATCATAACTCAAGCATTATGTAGAATACCAAATATTGTTCATAATAGGTTAAACTCAATATAATCTCATGGAGCTAATGTAAATCTAAAAAATGAAGTATGTTCAAGGTATAGCAATCCATATGCCAAGAAAAATCATGAATTTCAATATATAGCACACATTTTAAGCATAGGCATGATTTTTAGGCAAGAGCATCATCAAAGAGTATACATTGCAAATCATATGATGCATAATTAATCTTTTTCATATCAAAGTAATAACAGTATTAGCTCAAAGAATATAAGATAGAATTTTTACCTCAAAAGCTTAAGAGAGTATATGAGGCATACGTTAGGTTCAAGAGATGGAAGCTTTTCAATCTTCAATTTTCTTTCATGAGGAGTTCATCTCAAAAGGGTTTAACAAGTATGTTAACAAAATGATTTCTCCCCTTAAGTTGGTACTACCCTTTTCTGATGTGATTTGTGTAAATATAACATTCATAGAACAATCACTATTACTTAATAAAAATACAGCACAAATCACTTCTTATCACAAACTCAAAAAGTAAAAAATAATTCAATGATCAAACAAGAATTTGAAATGCTATTTTTCAGAATTTTCAAGTTGTAGCACATAGCATAATATGCATAAGAAAATAGTGTTATGCTCTTTGTTTTATTAAAAAATGATGCAACAATCTCATTTAATCACATAACATTATCAAGAGGCATTTTCATCAATTCAATCCCCATACTCAAGTGTGATAAAACATTTTACTCAATGTGGAACACAACATGAATGCTATAAACAATTAATTCAACAATTTATTAATCAAAAACATTTCATGAGATGTATGCCAATATAATCTATATTCAAAAGATATTCAATAGGATAGATGCAATGTCTCTACAAACGTATGATACTTTTTTTCATTTAGACATTGTCGATGGATCATAATCAACGAATTTCATAACTCATTCAAATATTCAAATGTAAAGCATATAAGCATGAAATTTTCATATTGAGCATATTCTTGAGATCATAAATGTACAATTCAAAATATAGATAGTATACATCTCAAAAACATGCTATGACATCAAAATTGATTTTACAAAGATATGGCTCAAAAATGAATTAACATATTAGTATGAAATCATATATAAGAAGTGAAAAGTATGCTCACAAAAAATATTTATCACTTCTTATATCTTTTTCATAGCAATGGATGATATGATATACAATGTTAATGAATACATGAATCATTCATATTCTAATAGGCATTCATCAAAATAATATAATTCTCATTTTTGAGTTCAATGAAGGTTTGAAAGAAACTAGCAGAACATGACTTAACAAACTTAGTACACTTAGGTTACATGGAAGCAATGATTAGACACAACCTATTGTACACAAATCACACCTTAAAGAATATAGAACTTTAAGCTTAAAGGTGTGTTAGGAGTTATATCTTCATTTACCTCTTTGGAATCTTCACCCATACATTACCTCTATTGTTCATCTTGGTGATTTCATTTCATCATTCATTCTTCTTCTTGTGGGGGCTGATTTTACTCTTTAAATTGAACACTCTTGTTGTGCATTTCCTCTCAAAATCCTTAGTATTCTTTGAGATTTCACCTACAAAATATCTTGATTTCTTTTTTGGTACCCATACTTTCTTGGGTCCATAGGGGTTAGTCTCAAAAACATTTAATCTCATAAAAGGTTTAGGAGGATCAAAACCAACGCCTACTTTGTCAAAAACACATTTTTTATTTCTAAGAAGCTTGTTGAGGTTTTCTTTTCCTTTTACAAAATTTTCAAGAGTTTTGTTTAAATCCTCAACATTGTTTTTCAAAATGTTTTTCTCATTGGTAATAGACGTAAAGTCATTTTTCAAAGTAGCATTTTCCATTTTTAAAACATCCACATTATTTAAAAGAGAAGTAACTAATTTCTTTAATTTAGAATTCTCAACACAAACATTTCTAAATATGTCATGTAACTCATTGAAAGCACTTTCAAGTTCTACATAATTAGAAATTACCTCATCTTGAGTGAATTCTTCTTCTCCAAGAGCCATGAGACACAGGTTGGCTACTCCATCATATTCTCCCCAAATGGCTTCCTTTTTGCTGACATCCATCATTGAAAGTTCATGAGTAATGAGTGAGCCTAGGAGTTCTTCAATACCTAATTTTGTTAGGTCTTTTGATTCTTGGATAGCTGTAACCTTAGCTTCCCATTCATTTGGCAAAGATCTAAGTATTTTTCTCACAAGCTCACCATTAGTATAAGATTTACCAAGAGATTTTAGAGCATTAATAATATTGGTAAATTTACAAAACATCTCAGAAATAGATTCAAATGATTCCATAGTAAAGAGTTCATAATCATGAATAAGCATGTCAATCCGAGACTCTTTTATTTGGCTAGTTCCTTCATAGGTGATTTCAAGATTATCCCAAATCTCTTTAGCAGTAATACATCCAGAAATTCTATTGAACTCATTTGCATCTAGTCCACACACAAGAATATTGGCTTTAGCATTAGCTTGAAGGAGTTTATAATCACGCTCATCAAATTCATCCTCAAGATTAGGCACACTGATATGGTCTACTACCTTAGAAGGGATTTTAGGACCTTTAGTGATAATGAGCCACAAAGCATAATTGGTAGCTTGAAGATACAAAGTCATTTTTTCTTTCCAATAAATATAATTACTACCATCAAAGAGAGGTGGCCTATTGCTAGCTTGTCCTACAGCAGAGTAAGTAAAATACATGGTTGCTATGGATAAAAAACTCAAGATTGTTAAATCTAAACAAGAACCCTAGGCTCTGATACCAATTGTTACCCAAAAAACAACCTAAGAGGGGGGGTGAATTAGGTTTCTACAAATTAAAATTAATAATACCCCAATAAAATTAACTACTAGTACAACAAATTATTAACAAGCACAATGATGAACTTAGCAGTAATGATCAAGCAAAATAACAATGAAGTATAACTAATATACAGGGTAAATCAAATGATTAACACATGAATATTAAATAGCTATAACAGTAGTAGGAAAGTAAAGAGATTAAAGAAGATGAGACAAACAGATTTATGGTGGTTCGGCTTCAACCAAACCTACATCCATTCCTCAAGCTTCACTTGAGATTTTTCACTATCTTCTAGCTTCACAAGGGTGCTAGCAACTTCATAAACATGGAGCAATCATCTATAGATTTTACACAGACTTCACAAACTCAAACCCTTGCAAATCTTAGATGATTCACAATCACTCTCAATATTTCAAGAACACAGTATTTGCAACACTTTTACAAGATGAAATGGTATTTTTGCTTTCAAAGAAAGCTTACAATAAATATCTCTCCTAGATGGATATACAAAATGAAGCTCTGATTTTTCTGTAAACCTCACACAGGAAAGATAGGCTTAAAGCTATACGTCTCAGTGTATAATTTCTGAAAGAGGATGTAAACAAAAATTGAAGAACACTCCTCAAAGAATTTTTCAGAGAATAGATGTAAGTGATTATAGATCAAAGAATATTTTCTGATTTTTTTTGTCACTTGTTTACATTAGAGGCTTTGGTATATATAATGAAACTTATAGCCGTTTATAACTGTTGTATTCATTTGAATTTATAGCCGTTGTATTCATTTGAATTTATAGCCGTTGTACTCAATCATTACTAATTTGAATATCTTCCACTCCATCATTACTAATTTAAATATCTTCCACTTGAACCTTTTGACCTGCTGTTGTGCTGGTTGTTTGAACCTTTTGGTTTGCTGCTGTGCTGAACTGTTTGAACTGTTTGACCTGGGCTGTTTGAACCTCTGATTTAATCAAATATTAAATACATTTTAACAACATTTAGGATAAAAGTTTTAGGTAAGAAATAATAGGACAAAATAAATTTTGATTATATTTTTCTCTTTCAAATAAATTAAAACATAATTTAAATAAGTCATCAAAATAATTTTTAGATTCTATTTTTCTTTTTCAAATAAATTAAAATATAATTAAATAAATCATCAAAATAAATTTTGGACTCTATTTTTCTCTTTCAAATAAATTAAAACATAAATAAATAAATCATCAAAATAAATCAGTCTAACAAATTCCAAAAAAAAAAAATCAATAAGGCAAAGTAGAAAAAGAAAGAACTATTTTTGGTTTATTTTTAACTTTCCAGACTCTTTTTGAAATTTTTTTAATTTTTATTTTCTTGTTTGAATTTAGAAACTTAAAATTTTTTAATTTTTTTAAAAAAATAGTAAATGAATTCACCAAATAATCAGAATTACTCTATGATTTATTATAATCATTGCATTTCAAGTCAAATCACTGATAATTTAAATTTACCCCCCTTTTTCCAAAAAAATGTTGCTTTTATTATTTTGAACTAGGAGTGGGACATGCGTAATGCGTGTCTAACTCGAAAAAAATTGTAATGTTTATTTTTATTTTTAATTTTAATATCTTTTGGTGTCCTTTCTATTATTTATAAAAAAAAATTATTTTATTTGCTTAACCAAATTTAAAATTATATTTGTACATAATTTTTCAAGATATTCTTATCCTAATTTTTTTAATTTAATATTTTTTAGAATCTTATTATTATTAGGGGTGTAAATCTAGCCCGGTCCATGTTGGGCCTCATGGGCTCCATCCAAAATTCGGGCCAGTCTAGACTAGCCCACAGGCCAAAAAATTAGACTCAGGGGTATTCGGGCCTTAGATGGGCCACGGGCTTGGGTAGGTTTGACCATTTTTTTTTTTATAAATTTGTTTCTACCAAAATTATATTATTTTTCACTAAAAAAGATATCAGGCCTCGGGCGGGCCGGGCCCATGAGCCAGGCTTCAAAATGATGGCTCAAGGGCTCGGGCTCGGCTGGGCTAGGCTTAGGCCCAGGCCCACTTTGGGCCGCCGGCTATTTTTACACTCCTAATTATTATCTACAAATAATAAACTACTAATCAATAAATATAAACAAATAAATTGAACCTTATCAACTATGACAAATAAATTTAAAATTTTGATTTATCTTCAATTATTTTTTTTAAGTTTCATTTTTTAATTTTTTAGGAACCATCCAAATATTTTTGTTATATAGATCATGGAAAAAATTAAATATTTATTTATTTTTAATATCTTTTGGTGTCTTCCTTATTATTTATAATTTTTTTATTATTTATTTGCTTATCTCATCCTCAAACACTGCATAGAAACATTCCCAATTAATCTTTACAAATAGAAATTTCACTCCCACACAACAGATTCCACCATTACACAAAATAAGAAGTGATTTTGGAACTGTACAGCAGTTTGGGAGACAAACACGGAAAAGTAGGAATGTAGAAATGATAGGTTATAATTGGTTTATTGAGTTCCTATCTAAATGTCACGTGACAAAAGTTTCAAGAAATTAAGTTAAGGATTCACTTTATATAATAATATAGATAAGTTTCATGTATAAATTTTTTGTTTATAAATTGTTTTCAATCCCGCAGTGATCATATGAGGTGAATGCTCATGTTGTATGGGATTTGAGATGTAAATGGTTTGGGTCAATGTTTAGTTCAGTAATGCTATAGTTCAGTAATGCTATGCACATAGAGAACTAAACATAGAAATTATTCATTCAAATGATCGGCTAGATGATCGGAAGACGAGATGATAGCCGCGATCAATAAGTTTTGGCCGGTTGTTCGGGTGGTCATTCGGATAAACAGTTTCTGTGTTTGGTTCTGTGTTTGGTCGTCTGTGTACACACCCATGAAGGGGTGTGTATCATATGTATTCTATTATGAATTAACATAATTTTATCATAAAATTTCATAACATCAATCACAAAATATATTATTTCGTCACAAATTAACGTAACAAAAAATGTCGTAAGCAAGTCAAAAAATTTTATTACATAAACCACAAAATTGAAGACATTTTGTTACGTTAATTTGTGATAAAATTATATATTTTATGATTAATATTACAAAATTTTATAATAAAATTACAAAATTTGTGATAAGGTGCATGTTAGGAGGCTTTTCCCAAAATAAGCCTTTTTTGCATTGTATTTCCCAAACTAGGCCAACTTCTGACGGAATTCCAAAACTAAGTTAAAGCGCCATTCCAATTCGCGCTTTTACTGTTAGGAGTGCAAAATTAGATGAACAGGAAAATCGCTATTACAAATAGCGATTTTGATTAAGAACTCGCTCTTACAAATAGCGCTTATAGCGTTAATTTTTTTCCAGAAGAAAACGCTGTTAAGAACAGCGCTTTTAACACAAATTTTTTTTCCAAAAAAACGCTATTACTAATAGCGCTTTTAACAGAAAATTTTTTGGAAGAAAACGCTATTTTTAATAGCGCTTTTAACAGAAACTTTTTTGGAAATAAACGCTATTTACAATATAAAACAAAAGAAAAAAACATAAATGGGCCACATGTTTACACTGTATAAAATTGAAATTGGCTTTACTAAAGCCATTGTCATGTTAAAATATGTTTTTTTTTCTTTTGTTTTTGTTTTGGTTTAAAATGTGTAATTCATAAATTTTACATAATATGAAAAAAACCTCTTTTCATATATTAATTTTACATACTATTTTTCATATATATAATTTTAAAATCATATTCATTTAGATATTATTAAGCCAATCATGTTCATTTATTTGGCTTTACTGAAGCCGTTGTCATGTTAAATTTTTTATTTTTTCTTTTGTCTTTGTTTTGATTTAGAAAATGTAATTCAATTTTTTTTTTCATCTTTGCTGAAGTTGTTTTCATGTAAATTTTTTTTTGTTTATTGTTTTGTGTTTGTTTTGGGTTAAAAGGTGATAATGTAATTAATAATTTTTTTTTGGCTTTACTAAAATCGTTTTCATGTAATTTTTTTTTTCTTTTGTCTTTGTTTTGGGTTAGAAGGTGTTATTTAGAAAATTATTTTGGCTTTACGAAAGCCGTTTTCATTTAAACATACATATATATTTATTCTTTTGTCTTTGTTTTGGGTTAGAAGGTTTTATTTAGAAAATTATTTTGGCTTTACGAAAGCCGTTTTCATTTAAACATACATATATATTTAGGGTCTTGTTATGGTGTGCAACCCGTTAAGGTTGCACACCATATGCAACCAACACAAAAAGTGTAAGTGGAAGGTGTAAACATGAAACAGAACAACAAACAGAAAAGGCATAAGTGTAAGCTGTAAGTTGCACACTTAAGAAAAGTCCATATATTTATTCTTTTGTCTTAGTTTTGGGTTAGAAGGTGAGAATGTAATTCAGAAAACCAGTTTAGTAAACCAGTTTAGTAAAACCGTTTTGTACCCGTTTTCATTTAGAAAATTTATTTTTTTGTTTCGTCTTTGTTATGGGTTAGAATGTGATATGCATGCTCTACAGTCCGAAGCACACCCACACACTGTGCAGCTCGACGAGCAACGACGAAGGGTGAGACGCGAAGACCACCGCGGAGTAGGCCAAGAAGACGAAGGCCACAGCGAGAGCTCCTAAAATAAATTTTGTCAACATTTTTGTAATAATACTTAATACATAATATTGCCGAAGTCAGTACTTTACTAAATACTCATATAGGCATGAAAACAACATAACTGAAGTTGCAAATGTAATAGTTTTCAGTTACATAGGTAGTACAGACATAATTCTCCCACAAAAATACATTCTGGACACCATGAACTAAACACACATTACATACATCCTGGACACTCTGAACTGAACACACAATACATAAACATAACAGTTACACAGTCAAACACCTGATTCATGACCTAATATTGCATATTAATAGCCGTAACATTTGACAGACACAATACATAAACATAGACTTAAGCATAAACATAACATAACATAACAGTTATACTTACTCTAACACATACATTAAATATTAATGCAAGTTGTTATATTGCCGAAGTGTAGACATTAACACCTAATTCGCGCTTAAATCGGCAGGTGGCTCAGAGTCTGAACAATCCGAAGGCTCAGTGTCAGAGACAAGTTCAGGATCCTCCATGATACCCTTGATAGCCGCAACATCTGGTTCTGTTCTGTTCTTCTGGGCATCCTTCTTAACTATGAGTAGCTGCATATCGCGGGCCAACCTACGGCCCATTTGAGAAATCTCACGTTGTAGTCTTTGACATAGTCGATCAACATTTTCAGGATCTTCCTTTTGGATCTCAACAGAACGTGTTTTTGGCACCTTCAGTCGTCTTTCCCGACATAATCTTTCATTTTGCACTCGCTCTATAAATAGTGCGGGCCACTTCAGAAGTCTAGCGTTTGCATAACCATATCCTGTTTGATTATCTGATGGATCCTCCACCAAACCACATGGATCTCGATAGTACTTGGGCATGACAAAATGTCGCTTCCCAAACCTATCATGATAAGCACAAGAGGCATCTAACAAAGGAAATGGTGTTTCATCTTCAGCATCGCCACTTCCCCTTCCCCCTCCTCGTCGTGAACTTTCACCCCTTTGCAAGTTCCTACCACCTCTGCGATTCCCACTCCCTCCCATGAACCATGTAGCCATGCTAATTTTGTTAAAGCAAATAAATGATAATTTCGTAGGGCGAAATGAGTTGTAAGGTTGTGTCTTCACCTTTACTCGTTTATGTAGTTGGTTATGAACGACTTTAGAAAGATGCCTCTGCATGACAATCCCACATATATGTACAAGGTATGAGTTGTCAGTAGATTGAAAAAATAGAGAAAAGCAAATACTGTGGTCGAAGTCACGTGACTTGACAATCCATCTGTATATACGGACAAAATAAATGCATGCTGACTGTAAGGTAAATCAGTGAATTCACTGTTGCCATGTGACTTTATGAATTGAGAATCCCACATATATCAATACGAGATGAGTTGTCACTGTAATAAAAAAGTCAAGCAAAAAATTGAGAAAACCAAAGCATGTGCACCAAGTCACATGACTTCACAATCCATCTGCATATAAGGACAAAATAAAGGCATGCTGACTGTAAGGTAAATCAGTGAATTCACTGTTGCCATGTGACTTTCTGAGTTGAGAATCCCACATATATCAATAACAGATGAGTTGTCACTGTAATAAAAAAAATCGAGCAAAAAATCGAGAAAACCAAAGCATGTGCACCAAGTCACATGACTTCACAATCCATCTGCATATAAGGACAAAATAAAGGTATGCTGACTGTAAGGTAAATCAGTGAATTCACTGTTGCCATGTGACTTTCTGAGTTGAGAATCCCACATATATCAATAACAGATGAGTTGTCACTACAATAAAAAATACGAGCAAAAAATTGAGAAAACCAAAGCCTTTGCACCAAGTCACATGACTTGACAATCCATCTGCATATACAGACAAAATAAAACAATGCTGACTGTAAGGTAAATCAGTGAATTCACTGTTGCCATGTGACTTTCTGAGTTGAGAATCCCACATATATCAATAACAGATGAGTTGTCACTACAATAAAAAATACGAGCAAAAAATTGAGAAAATTCATTAATTGAACATACATTAATCCATTCATTAATCCAGAACATTCATTAACTAATTGCAATTCAATAAAGAAAGTCATGAACTCATAAATGTGTAGTTATAAATGTAGTTATTTCATAAACTTCAGGTTCATAAAAGAAATACTTGAAATACATCCGTACGTTAGACCAACAACAACATTGTCTTACACTCCAGTAACGAACATATGAAAGATAACGGTGTTTGATTTCTTATTCCTCATCAGACATGTAGTAGTCAGAGAGATATGTTTCATTGTTTAAGACATTATTTCGCTCAACCATTGTCAAATCTCTGTTGCTTGCTTCTGCCATTTCAGTGGCTAGCTGAAGCATGAAATGTCGACATCTCCGCATCAACATTCTGTTGTTCTCCTTCTTAATTCTGCTAACTGCTTTTTCATAGTCACTCACATTTCGTCTAGCTATGGTCAATGAACGACGATGAGGTACCGGTGCCCCAAAGTTACGTAGATCATTATACAATCCTTCTTGCTCCGTTACCCTGAACGCCCATTCTGCTCGGATACCAGCATAATAATCCTTCGGACTCGAGTACTTTTCGCTCTTGTAGTCATACGTAAATGGAGGTAGCAGCCACACTTTCGGATTTCTTTGCCGGCGTGAACTTCCTGCACCTCTTGAAGACATTGTTAATAACACAAAAATAATAATAATAATAGTAATTGTATATATATTACTTTTGTTATGACTTCAACAAACATCATACTGGGGTATTTATAGACATCATAGTGGTGCTAGGGCAGTATGGAATAAGTGATACACGTGATATTATTTAATGTTATTCATTTCATGTAATTTTGATTACCCGTGACTTTGTGTACCTGTGATATAGTCACGGACGTGGTTGTCAGATAAAATCATAATTGCAGGCCACAGAATCACAATGCAATCCCTTCATATTCGAGCAGTGCATTGTCAAATAAAACAAAATGCAGTGAGTTGTCACATCGCCACATGAAACTATTTTGTCATGCTTACTTTTGTAATACAATAAGTAGTCACTTGGAATTTACGATTTCAGTACATATAGGTGTTTTCGAGAAATTATAAATGAAATCGAAAAATGAAATAACGGCTTTAATTTTATTTGTATTAAAGTAATATTGTTCATAAATTATCATTGTTTTTCTCACCAACATAATAAAATGGTCACTTACTACGTAAACACGATTGGAACTTTGGTGCCTATATTTTATCTTATTTTCAGTTAATGAACTTCACAGTCATCCGATTTTCATTGTCATTACACAACCGTCCATCATGTTTTTTTACCAACATAATAGCATTTTCTGCTTCTTTTCACAGTCGTAATAATGTGACTCAGATGAATTCTGAAATGTGAGGAAAAAACAAAGCATGTAAGTTGCAATGCAGAAGTCACATGCATCACATAATGTGAGGGAAAAAGTCACAACGTATACAAGCATGGCAAAGTCAGAAAGTCACATGCATTACTGCATCACTGCATAAAGTGACATGCATCATTGCATCAATGCACAAAGTCACATGCAGTGATGCAGTGATGCACAAAGTCACACGCATCACTGTATCACTGCACAAAGTCAGATGCATCCCTGCATCGCTGCACAAAGTCACATACCTCCTACCTACTGTGCCCATTGGAATTATGCACAAAGTCACAGGCATCATTGCATCTGCGGCACAATAGCCGATGCTACAGGCCTTTGATTCGTTCATGACTTGACAAAAGTGGAGTCCTGACAGCCGAATGCACTGGATAAGGTCAGTGGCATGCATGTGATCGAACAGGAAATGCTCATAAATTGGTTCAGACAAAATATTATAATCAATTAAAATATTTTAGTACTTCAAATTGTAAGTATATTTCAATGCAATATTGTAGTCAAAATTCAGGCTGTGTTCAGTTATATTTGTCAATTGTTCACAAATTTTATTAATTAATTTATTTATTAAAACAACCGTTAAAATATTTTTTATGACATATACGGTGGTTGACAAATTTAAAAAAACAACCGTTCATGTATTTATTAATTTGTTGAAATATTGTTTCACAATTTTTTTACTTTTTGTTTTCAAATAACAATAAATTATGCAATTCATAAAAGTCGAAGTGACAACTCCTATCAAGTTGATGCATAGTTGTTCAGGTCATCAAAGTTGACGTGACAACTCTAATGCATAGTTGTCATAGTTGTTTACAATAATTGCATACATACAGCTACCATGTGTATATATGGTATAAATATCGTAGCATACCACAACAAAAGTTTTACAGCTATTTCTAGCGATATCATCATGACATATACGGTGGTTGATCTATATTCAGCAATGGGTCGCTATTGGGTTGCAGATGGAGATGAATTTCAATACCCATTAAATCCAAATTTGCGTTACTCACGTGCCACCGTCAATACCATGAAAGCTGAGTGGGAATTTCGCAAAACTCGAGCAAACGTTCTCGTTGAGCTATGCCGTGAAGTTAATCTTAAATTTCCTCGCCGGTTAGCCATGTGTATGCCAACTGACACTCCACAGTTGTTGCAAAGGGCATTGCATCGTATCCGCGACGAGGTTAATCGCATGACCCAACGTTTGCAAAGGTCCGGACTAATGAAGACCGCAAATGAGCGTGCCGAAGATGGGTTAATGGATGATGCACACCAGTACTACGCCTGGAGCATGGATGTTATGTATGAATCTGATATTGAGATGTCAGATGATGATGATAATGAATGAAATTGTTTGGATGAACGCCCAGGGCATTTCTGTAATGCATGCAATTTGTAATGCTTATCCATGACTTATCAATGAAGCGAGATATTTCAATTATTTTTAGTCTTGAACAAACATATTTTTTATAGCTTCTTTACACGTTTTGTTCAAACCAAACGCGTTTGTAATTTATGTTTTCCTAAAAATAAACATAAATGGTTGTATCAAATTTATTTAAACTTCAATTTTATAAATGGTTGTCTCAATTTGTAAATTTGAGGAAAAATTGTAAATTACTATAAATAATGCACATACTACGGATAATGAGAGAGGGGTAGAGATGTGAAAGAGATTTGTGTGATTCACCAATATAAATAAGAATAAAAAATTGTGAAATTATAATTGCGAATAAATAAGTATGACATTTACATCAGCTGTAAAAGTTTGACACATACAAAAAAAAAAAAGAAAAAAAAAACCTATATAGTCCATATCGCAACCGCTAATGCCCTAACCTGCCCCCAGTCCCACAACCCCGACCGTGGATCTCCTTCCTCGGTCTCCTATGGTAGACTCTCTGAATATCTGGCACTCCCTCCCCTGCATGCGGCCCTCCACTGACTGCCTGTGGAGCCTGTGAGTGTGACCCCCCCTCTCCTGCATCTGATGCCCCTGATCCTGCCTGTGCCTGCAGATCAGATACTGCTGTGAGCTGTGAAACTCCCACTCCCTCATCTGGTGCAACTGTATCACGATCTGCAGCTGGACCCCGACCTCTGCCTCTACCCGCACCCCGACCTCGGCCGCGACGTCCCCCACGACCATAACCTCGGCCTCTCACTCGCGCTCTGGGGGGGGCTCAATATGGGCCTCATCATCAATGTGGGAGATGTCAGTGAGAACTACATCATGTGTACTCCTGGGCGCGGTCGAAGTAGTCCCCAGAAAAGCAGGTGGTAACTGGGTGGATGGGGTAACAACATCATCAATGAACCGGGGCGCGGTCGAAGTACTCCCCAGAAAAGCAGGCTGTAACTGGGTGGGTGGGGTAACAACATCATGCATGAAGCGGGGCGGTGACCAATCAGGGTCAGGGTCAGCATGCTGGGTAAGATGTACGTGTGGGGAATATGGAGAAATGTATGGGGTATCATGCGGTGGGGTGACTGAAGTCGAAGGACCTGCTGTGGCTGGCGCTGAAGTGGGAGGCACTGATGTGGACGGGTCTGGAGCAGCTGCTGCACTGTGTACACCGTAGTCCCCAAAATGCAGACGATCTACCCGATGGGCATGCTGGATCCCCTCGTACAATAACTCTCGGATCTCTACAAGGGCCTGTAGACCAAGCTGTCCATCACGTCTGAAAATGGCGTCCTCAGCCAAGTGATATGACCTCCCAGCTCGAACCACCTGAACAAAAAATCAAATATGTTAGGCTATAGTTGACTGAAAATAATCAATTATGATATTAACAATTATCTGACATATAGTACGATACTCACCAATGCCTCGAGAGAAGGCCCAACTCCCTGATATCCGGCCTCGGACAGGTGGCTCGGATTACCGACAAGTAGGTGTGTATGTCGCCGATACCACAACATGTAAGGGTCGAGAGAGGGGAGTACCCCATCGCTCCAGTCAGCTTGTACAATAGTGTCGCGACGGGCATCCCACAACTGTATGTATCGCATATGATGCACACTCCAGTCAGTGCTGGCTCGGCCATGTCTATCAGTCGCATGCAACCGCCACTCGGTGTCACACCGATCCGGCACGGCCTGGACCCGACCAAACTGTCGGAGGACACGATCAGGGAGATGCCACTCAACCACGTCAAAACAAATGAGTGGTACTCTCACCATCCATATATCCTCACCTAGTCGGCAGTAGTCTGGGAGCGTATGGAGGACATCAGCATAAGGCTGCCAGATAAACTACAATAACGACAAGTCTATTAAAAATCGCTCATAAACATATACACTCCATATGACAATTAAAATTTAGGTATTTAAATTTGATACCTCGCCGTCTATCATCCGGTCAAGCTGGTCTCTATACACGACGACTACGTGGGTCGATACGACCTCGTGGCTCATGTCAACCCTCCACCGGCTACCTCGAGGTCCGGCCGGCAACTGCATGTCTCCCTGCCCGATGGGAACCTCACCAGGAGCAACTAGTTGCCGCCTAGACGGGGCAATGCGAATCAATCTCTCCCACGCCCAAATCTGCAATAGTTTCAACGCAATTACAATACTGATATATGCCATACAATATGAATTGACATGTAATAAAATTCTTACTAACCTGTAGCAAGACAAGGGGTCCTCCGATCTGAGTCACACCCACCTGAGTGGCTCGACATAACATCCTATACAAGCATGCCAAAGCCGCGGCGCCCCAGCTGTACTGGCCGATGACGTCAATGTCTCTCAACAGTGGCAAATACATCAGCTTGAGCAGGTTCTGTGACTTATCAGGGAGAAGTACCCGCCCAATAAGCCACAGAATATATGCTCGCGCATGCTGCTGTACTAACTCATCTGAAGCATGATCTGGAAGATCGCCCTGAAAATGCTCAGACAGCCACCTCACCCTCACTCTACCTGCCTGTAAGTCTGCAAGTGTAGGTGCTACTCCCAATAGCTCAGCAAATAGGGCTATCCACTGCTCCGTCGTCAATGATGGGTCAAGTCCAGTAACTGCTCGTCCGTCAATCCGTAGACCGTATAGGGCAGATACGTCCTACAATGTGACGGTGGCCTCACCGGTCGGGAAATGAAATGTATGAGTCTCTGTGCGCCATCTCTCGACGAGAGCAGTAATGAGTGGGTTGTCCAGTCTGATATGGCCTATACGATATACACCATAGAATCCCGCACGTAGTAGACACTGCAAGACTCTATGGTCCAATGGACGATCCCACAGGCCGGAATCTCCCCGCCGGCATGCCACCACGGTGCGTGCCTGGTCCTGCATAACAGAATGAGTAGTTTAAATTATAGCATTATCAAGGAAATGAAAAACAAAATGCAGTGTATTTTCATTGTAAGCGTAAAGTCCAACAAACGTTATTGCATACCGGGTCCTCCCATATACTGTCAGCCCGATGTGGAAGACTCAAAAGGGGGACCTCATCAGGTAGATGTGCCATAAAGCCTGTACAGTTGAAAAACAAATACATTTTGAAAAACTGTATTGGTGAGCATGTAATTTAACTATATCAATTAAGCTCAAATTATTATGTACATGACGACTTGGAAAACAAATGTGGTCGATTATTTTAAAAGTATAAATTTGTGTGCCATTAACATGGAAGCAATTCACTAAAATCTGAATTTTGCAGATTATGTGCCATTAAATATGATAAGCAATTCAACATAAGCTATCGTTATCCATGCTTCGGACTAATATAAAAATCTTTTACAAAATCATTTTACGATCTCAGTTACATAAGCTTAATAATGACCAATAACATGTGGATAGTTTTTGTATGTCAATATTTACAAAAAAATGGAATGATAATTTTTTTTCAAAACTTCATTGTTGATTTTGGCATATTTGACATAACCTCATTATTGATTTTGACATATTTGACAAAACTTCGTTACATTTATGGCATATTCAACAAAACTTCATTATTGATTTTGTAATTTTTGTTTTGCAATAAAGTATAAAATTTGTAAATTACGTACATGTAATTCATAAATTGTAAATGTACAAAATGCTTGCATCAGTCGAAATATTAAAATCTTAAAATGATAGAAGAACTATGTGATTTTAAATAAAATTCTGTAATAAACATTTTCAATGAAGTAGAGAATAAAAACTATAGGGCTATGTGGTATAGTTAAATGTTTTTGCATTGTCATTTAGTTTAATTTATTTGTTTACTGTGTTAGTTGTAAATTTTGTCAAGGAAATCAAACAATTACAATATATAAAGAATTAAACAATAGAAATGATCTATTACAAATAAAAAATGTTCTATTAAATGTACGACCCCGTTTACAAATAATGAATTACAAAAGAAAAGAAAATGATTTATTACAAATAAAGAATTACAAAAAGATCTATTACAATATGTAAGTATTACATAGTCTTCATCGACCAAGTCGCGCCGGACATGTTCGCCTGTCATGACCTGTTTGCTGGCACTCACTGCAACGAGCGGTCAAACGCCTATCTGATATGTCCATCTCATTCAGAATACGAGACATAGATGCACGACCCCGTTTCACTTGTCGCAGACGCAGTACATTAGGCATTAAAGTCCACTGCGGATCAGCCCAATAATCTTGATGCGGTATTGGATTGAATTTAGTTTCCCAAACCCTCATGTATACAGGAAGCGTATATACTAGATCAACGTACTCGAATGGATTGTCACCGCATTCAGACATTACAGCGAGCATATGAGAACATGGATAGTGTCGTATCTCATATTTCCCACAACTGCACGTGGGTTGATTCATCCGCACAATTTGTGTATTGCGACCTCGTCCATGGCGAAAAGATGTTTGCACCTCAAACACGCGGCGTGGCCTATAAAAAAATTGTAATAGAAACTAATGAAGTTCATGTTTTTAGGTGTAGTTAAATTGACAACATAATAACAATAATTTAATTTATATTACAAACTAACCTGTCATATGATATCAACTTGAAAGTATTTGCCCTTGCGATGCCATCCTCAATAGTTTTTTGCATCTCTCTAGGGTATTAGAACTCATTTCGTACATCTAGTTCAGCTTGGGCTCCCATCTCGTCAAAATATTTTACAAGCCGCCGAAATGTAAATTCAACCATAGCTGAGATAGGTAAGTTCCTTGCACCTTTCAAGACGCTATTGAAGCACTCTGCATCATTGCTAGTCAATAACCCCCACCGATGTCCACCGTCATACGAAAGGGCCCACTCCTCAGGATTCATCTTGTAAACCCAAGTGATGGCTTCTTGGTCAATAGCCTGTATTTGTTGTAAGTAACCATTACACTTTCGTCGTTGATGAGCACTTCTTGCTTTCCATAGAAGTTGTTTCAGCTCCTTATTTTTGAACGTAGTGTTAAAGTTACTACAAACATGTCGAAGGCAGTGCCGATGATATCCAACAAATTGGAGCGAGGGATTCAACCAATGCCGCCTCACAGCAGCTAAAATACTCTCAGCTCGATCGGATATCAAAGTCACTCCCTGTCGGTCCATGACAATATGTTCCTTGATATTTGAAATGAAGAACGACCAAGACTCCAAACTCTCCCTGTCGACAACAGCAAATGCAAGCGGTAGTACTTTGCCATTGGCAGTGACAATCGTTGCTACAAGCAACACACCAGTGTATTTCCCGTATAAGAATGTACCATCTATGGTTATAACAGGCCTACAATGTCTGAATCCATCGATGACGGGTTTGAAAGACCAAAAAACAAAGTGGAAGACGGGCATAATGGTTGTATTTTCGATATATCTATGCTTCCATTGCACGATGGTACCAGGATTAGATGTTTGTAATGCATACATGAATTTAGGCAACATCATATATGATTCATCCCAATCCCCGAATACCATTCTAATTGCCTTTGCCCTTGCATGCCACGCCTTCTTGTATGATATAGTATAGTTCATGGACTTTTTTATATCTTCGATAACATTCTTAATGGGCATATCAGGTTCGTTCTGCATACAACAATACCTATGAGTCAGATTATTTTGGTGTGAACACTTTAAACAAACAATTTTGGTGTGAACATTTTAAACAAACAATGTGTATATAAATGTAAACATTTATTTTGTACACTCACCGCAACTTGTCCCAAAAGATGAGAAGCAATGTAACTGGAGCTAATATTTGTGTGGTCCCTATTCATTCGTGGGGTATAAACAATGGTGAGGACCCCTGTACTGCTTTATTTCAAAAAGACCATGTCTCCTACTAAGAGATGCACGCAACCACCATCTATAGTCATGCTTGCAAGCACACACCCAAACGTCTCGCTTGGAGGTTACGACTTTATACTCTCGATTATTTGTTGCATGGTACAATTTCACAGCATGTACGAGTTGCTTCTTATCAACGAAAACCATCCCTTTGTCCAACTCTGGATTTTCAGCATTCCAGATTCGGTTACGGGGAACGACATCGCGGTTACTAATGTCAAAATCACCACCCATGTGAATGTTTTCATAGAAAGGGATTTCAGGTCTAGGTGGAATGGGGGCATTCTGAATATCAACGGGAGCGTCGACATCATCTTCTTCATCATCATCATCATCTGATCCGCCCAATAAATTTTCTTCATCACACATTTCATTCTCATCATTGTCCTAGGGCGACATCAGGACCGTACATGTCACTGTCAGCAAACTGCACAGAATTAACCGTTTCAGCCATATTACCAGCAACTTCAACTGGAGTCGTATGATGGCTATAGGTGGGCACATCTTGGGTGTTATTGTGAAATTCAGTCTTGTATCCACCACGTGAACTTGATTCTCCACCATGGCCATGAAATGTCTGTTGTGTGTGTAGCCAGCTGCATAACATTCATTTGATTCATACATAGGGAGACTGAAATGCTGTCGTGTCAATCCATGTGTCAGCAATGTAGTGAACGGATGCGAATCCATCTGTGTTATATTCGGAAGATTCTGTACAACCTCTTTCTAAATGTACACTTCCAAACAATTTGGTGGTTCGAAATTTCCACCGATACTTAAAACGGTGTTCAACGCCTCATCGTCATTTATTGGTAATATTTTGTATTTGCTGGTTGCTTGCCACTGGCGATAAGGATATCTACATTTGAAGATCAATCGAACTGTTTCCCCGTAACTTGCGACCTTGGACATAAACATCTCCTCCAAATTGCCAAGTGTGGTGCCAAGTTGCACCCTATATATCCCTTTCGGCTCAGCATCATATGACACACCTTCATCGGGATCCCGAATTATGTTTCCCCCCCCAGTAAAAGATAATTGGAACAGTTGCCATATACTTGCTTCAATGAAACAATAAATATTAAAATATCAACAATATACATATATCGAATTCTACTTGTAAAATAAACATTAAAATTTGCAGAAGTCACAAATAAAAGCAACCCTCTAATTTTTTGTCAATTTATATTTTCCAGGGGTTGAAGGAACTGTAGAGGTGAAACATTAATTCAATTTGTATTTTGTCAACTATATATTTGTGTCTCAACTTGTTCAACCTGGTGATGTAATTGTTCAGATTTATGGAAAATATAAGTTAATTTGATTTGCTCAAACTTGTGTCATTACGGACCTTAATGACAAAGTTATTTCCTACGTGAACTAGTAACCCTCGTCCATTTTTGTAGAGGTCATAGAGGCTTTCTTAAAAAAGCTCATTTTGGATCATTTTGGATCGTTCTGAAAAGTAAGAAAAAAATTTAATTTATTTACTCACTTTTTTTTCTTACACATACAAAAACAAAAAAATAATTACAGACATAATTTATAATGGCAAAAAATTAGAGATAATTAAATTGAAGTTGGTGGTTAAATGTATGGACTACATTTTGGATAGTTATCCATGTGAGGCCATCCGTACCAATTATTTGGTATTACAAAACACAGGCTTACCCATCAAAGTGCTAATTTTTTTTTTCCCTTCGTACGTACGAAATTGCTATGGACTATTAATTAAAATAATTTAAGACTCTTTTCATGCATATATTGTAACTAGTCTAATAATGACTTCTAATTATACAAATATAAATAAAAATTATTAAAACATAATGTTTACATTTTCCTTTTCAATGGTAGTGGACAATCACAAAGTGGAAAAGGCGATAAGTCAGTTCGTTCAATACCCATTTCAAAAACTTTTTCAAATTTTCTTCAGTTTTCTGAGGAAATTTTAATTTGTACTACAATGCTATTATATGTATTACAAATTCAGCTCATTAAATTTTTTAATCATATTTTGGGTGCCTGACCCCAAATATAGTGAAATAAACCAAATGAAATTAAACCAAATTTTTTTTATTTAAATCAAATAGAGTCAAATTTAAATATTTTGAGAAACCAATAAAAATATTTCTTTTGAATAAAATAGAGTCAAAATTAAATATTTTGAGAAACCAATAAAAATATTTCTTTTGAATAAGATAGAGTCAAAATTAAATATTTCAGAGAATATGATCTTTTATTTGAGAGAACATGATCTTTTCATGGAGAGAAAATTAAATATTTTTTTAATCAAATACATTCAAAATTAAATATTTTTTTGTTTAATAATTATATTTTGTAGAAATTAGACATTAACAATTTCTGAACCATAATTTGATTAAAAAAATATAGACATTTTCATTCACAAGCATAATTTCAAAATTCCAATTTCTGATTTCAAATTTCAAAATATAGACATTTCATAATTCGAATTCAACAATTCTCAATTACATGAATTTCGTAATATGACATTAACAATTACGAATTATATGAATTTCAATTTTTTCTAATTTTATTCTTAATTAAACAAGATTACTTTTAAAACCATAATTTGAAACCCTAATTTCCTTTTCATTCCTCTTAACAAGCAAAAAAAAAAAAAAACTCACAAGCATCATTTCAAAATTCCATTTTCTGATTTCAAATTTCAAAATATAGACATTTCATAATTTCAAATCAACAATTCTCAATTACATGAATTTCATAATATGACATTAACAATTATCAATTATATGAATTTCGGATTTTTTAATCGCAATTCTTAATTAAAAAAAATTACTTTTAAAACCCTAATTTCCTTTTAATTCCTCTTAACAAGCAAAAAAAAAAACTCACAAGCATAATTTCAAAATTTCATTTTCTGATTTCAAATTTCAAAATATAGACATTTCATAATTTGAATTCAACAATTCCCAATTACATGAATTTCATAATATGACATTAACAATTATTAATTATATGAATTTCGGATTTTTTAATCGCAATTCTTAATTAAAAAAAATTACTTTTAAAACCCTAATTTCCTTTTAATTCCTCTTAACAAGCAAAAAAAAAAAACAATTTCCAATTCAACAAATGTATGTTGGTTTATTCAATATTCAAAATATAGACATTTTGATTCACAAGCATAATTTCAAAATTCCAATTTCTGATTTCAAATTTCAAAATATAAACATTTCGTAATTTCAATTCTCAATTCTCAATTATATGAATTTCATAATATGACATTAACAATTATCAATTATATGAATTTATGATTTACGAATTTCATCATTCCAAATTTCAATTCTCAATTCTCAATTCTCAATTCTCATATTTATGATTTATTTAAAAAATTCAAAAAATTCCAAACCTGATTTATGATTCAAAAGCATGAACATTCAAAAGCATTAGAACCGTTAATAATGTGAACCCTAAAATGTCATCCTAATTTGAACAATCCTAATAATGTGAACAATCTGATATCGAACCCTAATTTCATAACCACAACCACACTGATAAAGCATAAACATTCATAACCATATTCAATTCACAAGCAACATCCAAAAATTCAAAAGCAAAAAAATTCCACAAATTCAAAAGCATCGCATTTCTGATTTCCAAACCCTGATTTCTGATTTCAAAAAATTCCAAACCGTAATTTCATAACCACAATGATAAAACCCTAACACATTTAATAATTCACATGTAAAACCCTAACATTGACAGAAAAATACAACACATTTACATTTTCACAAACACAAAAACTAAATACATAAAATTAGGGTTAATGTCATACCACGGAGAGAGAGAGAGCACAGACAGAGAGTGAGAGCAGAGAGCAGAGACCGAGACCGAGCTGAGCTGAGAGCGAGATCGAGTGAGTCTGAGATGGAGGAGAGTGAGAGATGGAGAGTGAGTGATGGAGAGGCTGAGAGATGGAGAGTGAGCTGAGAGCGAGATGGAGAGCAAGAGCCGAAAAACCTAAGTCTGAAAAACGTATGCAAATGAGGGGGGGCTTCGTAAATATAAGGGCTGTTAAAAACGCTGATTGAAAAAGCGTTTTCATTTAAGTGAACTCGCTATTAGAAATAGCGTTTTCTTCCAAAAAATTTTCTGTTAAAAGCGCTATTAGTAATAGTGTTTTTTTGGAAAAAAATTTTGTGTTAAAAGCGCTGTTCTTAACAGCGTTTTCTTCTGGAAAAAAATTAACGCTATAAGCGCTATTTGTAAGAGCGAGTTCTTAATCAAAATCGCTATTTGTAATAGCGATTTTCCTGTTCATCTAATTTTGCGCTCCTAACGTAAAAGCGCGAATCGGAATGGCGCTTTAACTTAGTTTTGGAATTCCGTCAGAAGTTGGCCTAATTTGGGAAATACAATGCAAAAAAGGCTTATTTTGGGAAAAGTATGACATGTATCATAAATCAGTTCTACTAGTTGGGAGTTTGGAAAGTAAGTTTTTTTTTGTAGGTTTTTTTAGTTGTAGAATATTATTGGAGAAATTTTTTTTTGTGTTTGGGAAGATAGTTGAGTTTTTTTGTGGTTGGATGTGATGTTTGTGAGAGAAAAAGTGAAATGATTATGGAGTTTAATGTGATATTTTGTTTGGATTTGTTTGTTTTTTTAGTTTTGTAACCAATTTGTCTTTTAGTGAAAAAAAAAAAAAAAAAACCCAAAAAATTTGTTCCCAAACAAAAATTGGTAGCCCCGAATGGCTCTTGGCACTTTTTTTTTTTTTTCCTTGATTTTTCCTTCCCTCTCTCTTTTCTCTCTCAAACACCAAACTCTAACAAACAGAGAGGCGAGGTGACGGCGAGAGAAAGGGAGGAGAATAAGGAACACAGGAGGATGAGAAAGAGAGGACGTCGAAGATGGCTTTGTTGGCCGAATGGGAAGCCACCAGAGTGGGTTTGCAGTGCTAAATCTCAACTTCCTCTTCTTCTTCCTTTACATTCTCTCTCTAACAAACCCACTTTCTCTCTCTAAAAACTATCAAACCCACCACAAAATTAAAGCAAACCCACTCTCTCTCTCTAAAAACTATCAAACCCGCCACAAGATGGTCACGGAGAGAGAGAGAGAGAGAGAGAGAGAGAGTAAAGCTGGGTATCTGCTAAAATGGACTAATGGAAGTGGTCACATGCAGAGACACACAAAAGCTGGGTATCTGCTAAAATGGACTAATGGAAGTGGTCACACGAATACACACACATGCACACAGAGCTCATGCCACAGAGAGAGAGAAAAAGAGAGAGTGAGAGAGAGAGAGAGAGAGTGAGAGAGAGAGAGAGAGAGCCCTCAGGCCTGTAAGTGACACAGAATGGAAGTTTTCTTTTCTTTTTCTTGTTTGGTAGAGAGTGCTAAAATTTGGGCCATTCGAGGTTGAAATTTCGAGTTACAAAGCTTTATTAATATACAAAATAGTAAATTACACTGACTGACACCCTGATTCTTTTGAAATATCACTATCACCCTCTTTATTTTCTAAAATAGCATTAACATTGCTTATTTAGAATTTTATGGAACATATATAGACCCATTTAGGGGTTATCAATGGGACGGGCTGAGCTTACACAACTCACAATTATTATGTCTAAATCTCATATTTTAACGGGTTTTTAGAGTTTTGACCAGTTAACGGACTGGTACAAGTTGGGTCTATTTAAAAAACTAAAATCATATCCCACTCATAAGCCCAAATCTTATAGGCCAAACTTAAACCGAACTGGGCTACACATTTTTTATTACATTTGTATTATTAAGTTCTATATATTTTTCATTCACATATTTTTAATATTTTCATTAATTATTTTTATTGTTTACTTTCTAACATAATTCAAGTATTTAAATTTGTTTACATTTCATATAATAAAAAAAATCAGGTAACATATAATACCTACAAATGGAGAGAAGAAAAAAAAATCAAACATGATAACCAAAAAAAATAAAAAATAAAACCTAAACATTAGACGTAAAAAAAATCAAACTAAATATTAGACTTGTCCATACAGGTTCTTACGGGTCAAGTTTATGGGCAGGTTCGGATTATAAACATTTGTCTAAAATTCTAAATCATCTTTTATGAGTTTAAACGGACTAGACAAGTTAAATAATATAGAGTATTTTGTCCTCGAGCCATTTTGAGACCCCCAAACCCATCTATTAGTTAACTGTGAGTTGACCTAGCAAATTAAGCTGATGTTACTACTTTAACATTTTAAAATGCCGAAAGTGCCCTTCTTCAATTGAAATAATTGAAATTTTATTTTTTAAAATAGCAAGAGAATTAATAATTACATACACCACACCATCTTTCCCTTCTCTTCTTCATTCTTTATTAACAGAGCAACCCACACTCGACCTCTATACAACCAAACCACCACCCAATAATTTCACCAACACAACCCCAAAAATAACCAACCCTTCAAACCACGAGTCTACCTCCATGGTCCCTCCACTTAAGGCTGAGCAAAGAATCCGTGAAATCTGTAATCCGATCCAATTCAGTCCAATCTGATAGGTTTGGATTGGTTTTTTGAATCTATGGTTTGGTTCCGGATTAAAGAATTAAAAATCCGTAGTCCACGGATTGGTTCCGGGTTGAACCTCACGGTTCCAGATTGGAACCGATCCGAACCGTATGCAAATAGTCTACATTTTTATTATACATCCTCCCTCATAGTATCTTCTCTTATTTATATAAAACTTAAACTCAAACCTAAACCCGTACAAAATCTTCTTTTATTACTTTTGTTTGTTAATTTTTAGTTTTAATTTATAATGGTCTAAATTTTTATGGTGAAACCAATTTTCTTAGGGTTGTTTAAATTCTAGAATAATATGTCTCTATTATAGAAAAATATGTTGCTATTGTGGAACTAATATAGCGCTATGTTTATGTTTTTATGAAATTAAAGTGTTATATATATATTTTTTTGTTATTGAATTATGTGAATCTATGATCCTAAACCGATCCAATCCGTGTTTAAATGGATTGGTTCGGATTGGTTCCATGATTTAAACGGATTGGTTCCATGATTTAAACGGATTGGATTGGTTTCAATTTTTTAGGAATCGTAGATAACGGATTGGTCCTGATTTTATCTCAATCCAATCCAATCCGGACCATACTCACCCCTACCTCCACTGCCAAAAATAACAACCCCCCTGCTAATTTGGATTTTATTATCATCGAGTTGACAGTTGTCGATTGCTTTGTTTTTGTATTATACGTTGGTTTGTTAGGTGACATTTATGTTGCTTAAATTTTAGAGGGTCCCATTTTATTGTAAATTTGTTTCAAATTAAGTTGTTCTTTGGTACAATTCAAATTCTATTCCAATGACAATTTCAGTAATTAGATTTGAGCTTTCTTTCTTATAATTATATTTTAGAGTAAAATCTTAATAAGTGAACTTATTATCCAATAAATTTTATAATAATTAATTATATTTTTCATCAAACACTATTAAAAAGTATCATTGTTAATTTTCAACAATAGTTTAAAAATTTTGTCACAAAAACTGTTACTAATTATAAGTTTTAGTGATACTTTAAAAAAATGTCACAAAAAAAATCACTAATTTTCAACTTTTAGTGACAGTTTAAAAAATTCGTCATAGAAAAATGTTACTAATTCTAAATTTTAGAGACAATTTATAAAAATTATAACAAAAAAGTCACTAACTGTTAAATTTTAGCAACATATGCAAAAAAATTGTTACAAAAAATTATTTTTAACGACGATTTTACTATGACTTATTTTGAATATGATTTGATGAAAATTAAATTAAACTATTAGGATTTATTAGTAGTTTATCCTATATTTTAATATCTTATGCACTTGAAAAAGTAAATTATGTTTAGTTTCATGGGGTGGCGGTGTTAGAAATAAATCCCCCTTTATAAATAAGATCTCATGTGACAATGGAAGTAATCCTCAATAAAATATGCATACACAAAGAAATACTTAATATTTATCGTGGTTAAGCTTAAATGGTTATATTTACGGAATAGAGATAAATTCATTATAAAGATAAAACAGCAAGTACATGTGACCTGGCCAAAAAATATTCAAAATTCACACTACTACTTGAATCTCATATCAAGATAGTTGAAACATTACTCAATGTCTTATAATATTTTTTTTTGTCTCTCTATACGTCTCCATTCTGTCGTCTCACACCTTTTTTTTCCTCTCTATGTCAATTCAACCCCATAAACTCATATCTATACTATATATTAAGCAAAATGGGATTTTTAACCTCAAGACCTGTGAGAGCTCCAATCTCCTAATCCTAATTTTCTAATTTTTTGATTTAAAAAAAAAAAAACCTCAATATTTATTGACTTCTCCCAACCTAACCTCAGCATTTATTGACTTTTCCCAACCCACAATCCCTTTTGACTTCTCTCATAATTATTAGAACACCCTTTTCAATTTCTCCCATAAACTATGGTTACACACAAAAATAAAAAATAAAAAAGATAAGAATTTAGTTATAGATCTCAAAAAGATATAACATCTAAATTTGAATTATGATTTAATAATATAATTATGTATTTTTTTTATGTATATCTATCAAAATTTTAAATCACTTAATGGGACAAATTAATCAATTTTCCAAAATTGTTGATTTTTTATTTGCAAAATAGATTAAAAAAAACTATTGACTGATTTATTTATTTAATAACAAAAATATTTCATAATCTCTCTCTCCTAATCTCTCTCACAAATTTTCAAAAAATAATATTAAAACTTGCATTCATTTCTCTTCCCCAAAAGATCAGATTGGAGCTCCAATCTCCTAATTCTAATTTTCTAATTTTTTGATTTAAAAAAAAAAATCTCAGCATTTATTGACTTCTCCCAATCCAACCTCAGCATTTATTGACTTCTCCCAACCCACAATTCCTTTTGACTTCTCTCATAATTATTGCAACACCCTTTTCAATTTCTCCCAACACTATGGTTACACACAAAAATTTAAAAAAAAAAAATAAGATAAGAATTTAGTTATAGATTTCAAAAAGATATAACATCCAAATTTGAATTATGATTTAATAATATAATTATGTTTTTTTTTTGTGTATATCTATCAAAATTTTAAATCACTTAATGGGACAAATTAATCAATTTTTCAAAATTATTGATTTTTAATTTACAAAATAGATTAAAAAAATATTGACTGATTTATTTATTTAATAACAAAAATATTTCATAATCTCTCCCTCCTAATCTCTCTCACAAATTTAAAAAAAAAATATTAAAACTTGCATTCATTTTCTCTTCCCCAAAAAATCAGATAATATTTTCTATTAAAGTTGTAGATATCTACTTATATTTTATATATTATATTATAACATAACAAAAAAAAACTAAAAAACTAAAAAAAAATCTTTAAAGTTTATCTAAATAAACTTTAAATCAATAAAACTCATATGTCTATTACATGTCTATCACATATTTAACTTATATCATAACTGACCTAAATAATAATAATTAAAAACAAATAGAAACCACAGATAAATTAAATTTTAAAAAAAAGATACCCATAACTCCATCTTAAATAAATTGAAAAAAAAAATACTCGAATGGAAACCACACAAAAATAAAAATAAAAATAAAAAGATATATCTATCTATCTATCTATATTTATACTATATATTAAGCAAAATGAGGTTTTCAACCCTCAAGGCCTATGGAAGCTTCAATATCCCAATCTGAATTTTTTAAATTTTTTGTTTTAAAAAAAAAATTCAGCATTTATTGATTTGGTCAAAAAGCTTCAACATCCCAATCTGAATTTTTTAAATTTTTTATTTAAAAAAAAAAAAAAAAACTCAGCATTTATTGATTTGGTCAAAATCTCTTGATCAGCATTTATTAACTTTTTTCAATTCACATATCTTTCCACATGCTTGCAATTATTGATTTGGTGAAAATCCCCTGATCAGCATTTAAAATCCCCTTATACAAATAATTATAGATACAATTCGTGTATAGGTACTGCAGCACATTTTTCAATTTCCTCCATACACTATGGTTAGTGATAAAAAATATCATTTATATATTAAAAAAAATTTAAAATAAATATAAATATTTATAATTATTCGGTGCATATCACGGATGATACGCTAGTTTATACATAATACAAAAAGTAGTTGAGAAGATGCACAAAGTTGATACACGTTTGGTCTTCCCCATGATGCCAACCAAAAGTTTCCATCATGCAATGCCTTTCCGTTACTCCATGCAATCTGCCACAAATCTATTTACATCCTTCAAGTGCAGCCCACCATTTGCAGCTTCCAATAAATCATGTATGTACCAAATTAATGCATCATCACTATAACATATAAGGGTTTTAGAAACTAAATGTTTTGATTTCTAAAAATTTTGTTACAAAATATATTTACAGTATGTTTGGTAACTTAGGAGAGAAAAGAAAAGAAATGATTACTTAAGTAATAAGAGAAAAGAAAAGAAAAGAAATGATTGTAATTTCTCCCCTTTTTGTTTGGATAAGTAAGAAATAAAAGAAAAGAAATGATTGTGATTTCTCTCATTCTTGTTTGGTTAGATTTCATTAAGAGAAAAGAAAAGAAATTATTTTATATTATATTACCAAAACAACCTTTTTATATTTTCAATCATTTTATTTCTTTTATTTTTATAGGGGTAAAATTGGTATTATGAAAATATAAATATTTGTGGGTTTCTTTTCTCTCCCAATCTCTTCACTTTTGGGAAGATTGAAAATAAGGGTTATGAGAGAAATGAGTTTCTCTCTATTTCTCTCTATTTCTCTCCATTTCTCTCCACTTAAGATAACCAAACAAGGAAGAGAAATACATTTCTCTCTATTTCTTTTCTTTTCTCCCCAAATCACTCAATCCAAACACAGTGTTAGGGACCAAACTAATTTAATAATTTTTTGACTATTTGGCTAAAATATGAACTAAAAAAAACTAATATGTTTGGGATGGCTTTTTGGTTTTTTACGAAAAGATCCACAAAAAGTAGAGAGAAAAGAGAATCTTTGACTTTTTGGTATGAATTGTTGGCTTTTTGATTTTTTTAGTGATTTTTTGACTTTTTGACTAAAAAAGTCACTTGCCAAACGAGGCCTAAATTTGTAGCACCAAGACCAGAAATAATTAACCATTTAATATTTTATAAAATATTTTTCGATTTCATATTGACAAAAAAAATCTCAATAGGTCGTGGAGTCCTCCTTGTTACTCATGTTAAGGATGGGGTGAAGGTCACACAAGGGCCACATAGTAAGAACAATGGCAAGGGTACTGTCGTAAATTCATTGTTTCAATAACCTGTGTTATCTGACAGGGGGTATAAGTGGTATTTCAAAAAAATTAAAGGGAATGACAGTGATAAAAAGGGGAGTATCTATTTACGCACACCACTCTCTCTCTATACACATCCTTCACACACAACTTCCCAATACACTCTCTCATTAAGTGTGTGAGAAGAGGGGATATGGTGTGTGTATATAGAAACTCCCGATAAAAAGTATACTTTTATGTTGGTTTCATTTATATCGGTAAAAAATGAAATTGAAACAAATTGTATATTAAGGCCTCGTTTGGTAAGTGGTTGTTTTAACTTAAAAGTCAAAAAATTATTAAAAAACTAAAAAGTCAACAACTTACACTAAAAAGTCAAAGATTCCATTTTCTTTTTACTTTTTGCACATTTTTTCATAAAAAGTCAAAAAGTCAACACAAACATACTAATTTTTTTTTATCTCATATTTTAGCCAAAAAACTAAAAAAATTACTAAAATAGTCTGTTCCCAAACGAGGCCTAAGTCTAAGAAAAAGAAAAAAAAGAAAGAAACAGATTGTATATGTCATGAAAAATATACCAAAAATGGAAATCTGGATGACAAATTCTAGGTGCATGGGTAGCTCTCCATTTTGCTATTTTTTCTTGGCCATTAAGTGCTGCTCTGCTCACGATAGTATATAAATAAGGTAAGTAGGTAGCTTTTTTGTTTTTTGGGGTAGAAAAGGTCGCAGATAAAATAGAACTAAAAATAAAGTTTACAAAGTCTGGGTAATTAACAACCCTAACATCATCGAATAATTGATTGCAAACAGTGGGTGGGTGGGTGATTCAATGGGTAGCTCTCTATTTTGCTATTTTTTCTTGGCCATTAAGTGTTGCTTTGCTCACGAGAGTATGAGAGTGTATTGGGTGCACTATAAAAAGTGTTTTTTTTTTTTGTTTTTTTTTTTTAGTTATATTATTATTATTTTTTATATATTTTTAAAAAAATTTAAAATATTTTTATTTAGATCATTTCAGACAACACCATAATAAAAGGAAGTAGGTAGCTAATTTAAGGGGTTTACATCATATGCAATTTATTATAAAAATGTATAATTTTATCATAGAATTTCATAATATTAATTACAAAATGCATAATCTGATCACAAATTAGTATGAAAAAATTGTCATAACTAAGATACAAAATTTTAAACATTTTTATTACGTCAATTTATTATAAAATTATATATTTTTTAATTAATGTTACAAAATTTTATAATAAAATTATATATTTTTATGATAAGTACATATAGTATGCACTTCTAGAGAGGTATAGGATCTCTCCTGATTCATTTATTTATTATCATCGCCGGTGACTGGAATTGCCAAATCTCAACCTTCTTTGTTTCGTATGGGTATCATATATCTACCATATTAAATTTGTAGCACCAAGACCAGAAATAATTAACCATTTAATATTTTATAAAAATATTTTTCCATTTCATATTGACAAAAAAATCCCAATACGTCATGGAGTCCTCCTTGTTGCTCATGTTAAGGATGGGGTGAAGGTCACACAAGGGCCACATAGTAAGAACAATGGCAAGGGTATTGTCGTAAATTCATTGTTTCAATAACCTGTGTTATCTGTGTAAGTGGTATTTCAAAAATTGAAGGGAATGACAGTGATAAAAAGTATATTTATATAATATTTATGTTGGTTTCATTTATATCGGTAAAAATTGAAATTGAAACAGATTGTATATTAAATCTCAAAAAAAGAAAGAAAGAAAGAAAGAAACAGATTGTATATGTCATGAAAAATATACCAAAAATGGAAATCTGGATGACAAATTTTAGGTGCATGGGTAGCTCTCTATTTTGCTACTTTTTCTTGGCCATTAAGTGTTGCTCTGCTCATGATAGTATAAATAAGGTAAGTAGGTAGCTTTTTTGTTTTTTTGGGTTGAAAAGGTGGCAGATAAAATAGAACTAGAGATAAAGTTTACAAAGTCTGGGTAATTAACACCCCTAACATCATCAAATAATTGATTGCAAAGGTGGGTGGGTTGGTGGTTGGTGATTCAATGGGTAGCTCTCTATTTTGCTATTTTTTCTTGGCCATTAAGTGCTGCTTTGCTCACGAGAGTATGAGAGTGTTTTGGTGCACCATAAAAGTGTATTTTTTTTTTTAGTTATATTATCTTTTTATTTTTTTTTATATCTTTTTTTAAAAAATTTAAAAATATTTTTATTCAGATTATTTTAAACGACCTCATAAATAAAGGAAATAGGTAGCTAATGTAAGGGGCTTACGTCATATGCAATTTATTATAAAAATGTATAATTTTATCATAAAATTTTATAATATTAATTATAAAATGCATAATCTAGTCACAAATTAGTGTTAAAAAATGTCATAACTAAGATACAAAATTTTAATTTTTATGACATCAATTTATGATGAAATTATATATATTTTAATTACAGTGGTGCTACAGGGCCCGAAAATGGGTGCCCCGAATGCCCCAAAATTTTTTTTTTTTTTTTCTTTTCTGCAGAAGAAAGGAGGGAGGAAGACGAAGGGGGGAAGGGGAGGGGGATGGGAGGGGGAGGAGGGGGAGGGGGAGGAAGGACTGGAGGGGGCCTAAAAAATGGAGGAAGAGGACGCGATCGGCGGAGGCCGACGCGATCGGCGGCGATCGGCACGATCGGAGGAGGACGGCGACGCGATCGGCAGAGGCCGACGATCGGCACGATCGGAGGAGGAGGGCGACGCGATCGGCGGAGGCCGACGCGACCTCTCTCTCTTTCTCTCCCTCTCCCTCTCTTTCTCTCCCTCTTCCTCTGCAACTCAGAGTTGCAGAGGTCAACAATGGCAAAAAAAAAAAAAAAAAAAAACGGAATGCCCAAAACGACGTCGTTTTGGGCATTCGGGGCATTCGAGCCAACAGTATTTCGGGCCCTCAAACATTTTCCTTTTAATTAATATTACAAAATTTTATAATAAAATAAGTACATATTGTACGCACTCTGTAGTGGTGTATAGCATCTCTCCTGATTCATTTATTTATCAACAATGATATATCCTTTTAAAATTAGAGCTCTAATTGAGCTCTAGTGAGATGGGGAAAAAAAAAAAAAACACAAGGCCTAAATATCATATTAGATGGGCCCCACATAAATATCAGAGCTATTAGAACTAATAAATTAGAGCTCCAAAACATTTTTGTTTATTTATCATCATCGCCGGTGACTGGAATTGCCAAATCTCAACCCTTCTTTGTTCCGTATGGGTATAGATATAGGTTAGCTATTTGTGTATAGTTCTAAGGGGAATTACATTGAGTTGTGTCAGTCAAAAATTATTTAAAAAATAAAAAAACTGTTATAAATACTAATAATTAATAACATAAATTTTTTGGGATAAATTTTACTTTATTTTCCTTTCGTTTGGGTCCTGTGCAGTTTATTCCCTTAATATTTGGAAATAACCACATAACCTCTATTTGATTTATAGACTAAATTGCACAGTTAAATATTGTTAAACATTCCGTTCAACTTGACAATAAGTGTGAAACACGTGGCAACACAGAAGGATTATATACTCATTTTCAAATTTGAAGGGGATAAAGCGCACATGAAATAAAGCACATGGGTCAAAGTGTATTTTGCCTTCTAAAGAAATGACAAAAATATAGGGGTATTTTAGTCTTTTTATTAAATTGTTAACGGTCTTAACGCTACACTTCAGTTTACAAACCACAAAGGGTTATATTGCCTTTTTCAAATGTTAAGAGCATAAACTGCACAGAGCGATTCTATTTGCACCACTAGTTTACCTCTTTACAACTTCTATATGAGATTTTTTTAAAAAATTTTATCCATTTGTAAGATTACTTTTAATGACAAAAGACTAAAATTAAATATATTTTATTATCTCCTTACACTCATTGCTCTTCAATCCCTATTACTCTTATTCACTTCTCAGTTTTTCTTTTCTGCTATACATCTCTTTTAAAAAATAAAAATCATAGTGTTTTGATCATAAAAGAAAACAATAGATGAAGAAACAATGGTAAAGAATCATCAAAAAAGTGAAATGGTGATTTTTTATTTGTTCAGTCGATATTGTCGTTTGGCTGTTTGAGAGAGAACTTCGATTTTTGTTCGATGTGTCAAAATTGAACAAAATAAAATAGTCTAAAATCACATTACCGAACAAAAAATATATGTCCAGTAACCTACTATTGAATAAAAGATATGTTTCTGGTAACCTAAGGCCAAACGTTTTTAATTTGTTCGGCTACTCATTATCGTGCATTTTTCATTTCATTTCTTTTAATAGTTTTTGTTTTTTTGGTTGGAAGGATTATACTTCTACTCATTGCAGTAATGCAAGTACAATTCTGACTGTTGAACATCTTGAAGGGCATTAATTTGCTAGTAGATTATCTAAGGAGGAAATATTCTTATTAGTTGACATGTTAAAGAGTATGATGCGATCAAAAGAGATATTGATTACATTGAAATGAAGGGATGCCTTTAATGCGACAGCAATGAAGATAATCTATAACGCATGTAAAGCGATAGGTGACTGGACAAATTTATTTTAGTTCGACAATATGAGATTGGGGTAATTTGTAAACGTACAACGATAGGTGATTAGACAAATATATTTTAGTTCGGTAACATAATATTGGAGTAATCTAATTTATATAATAATGTATCACTGAACATACGCTTCACAATAAAGCTCCAACTAATTTCTTATTTAATAAAGTAAAATCATCCAATCAAACAGTAACAAATAGCTGAAAAAAATTAGTTTGTCTGATAACATGGCACTTGAGTAATTCAAATTCTTTAGTATTGTATTATCAAAAGTTATCGGTGTAAAGAGATAAAACTAAAAAGATTTTATAGAGTTTTTAGTTTAGGATTAATTTTGGCACTATAATAAATGTAATGAGAATTACATTTTTTTAGTGATGTAATAAGATTGGAAGTGTAAGGAGATAAACTAGTAATGTAAGTGAAATCACTTGCCACACATGATTCAAATCACAGGAACAAAGTAAAATTTACCCCTTTTTTTTTTTATTAATATGTAATTATTATTTTTATTTTAAAAAACTACTCTAAATAATAATTCTCCCTAGTTCCAAATTACAAGTTGTTCGGATCCTCCTCTAGATTGAAATGAGTAGAGTGATCGTGAAGTGAAACGAGAGAGCGCGACATGTGTCCCACTAGAGGCACCAACAGTTGGGATTTTCGTTCACCAAAAGATGTTTGTATATAAAAAATTAAATGGTAAATTTAATTTTAAGTATAAATTTTATTACAAACATAACTTCATAGATTAACTTAAATTATCATAAATATATTTTATTTGATATTTTTAATAAATAAACAATTTAAATTATTAAAATAAAATTCAAAAAATACTCTATTAACTACATGACAATTACTGATATGCATGATGTGCAACAACTTTCCAGATCACTTATTTTTTCTTCCCAAATCTCTCTCTGTGTTAGCTGTTAAAAGTTGCTTTCAAACAAAATTTCCCTTTTTGAAATATTGTAGCCATCTCCTTTCGTTTTATTTATTTCTCTCTGCTGAATCTACTTTTCCAAATCCATCTCTATTTATTCTCTCCTACTCCTTTTCTTTCTATGTATTGCGTTCAAAATAACAGAGGGAGGGAAGGAAACAGATGTTTGTATCGTATCGTCCTCTCCAGACCTTCTCTCTCCATTGAAGGTCTGTTTCTCTTCTTCCTTATTTGCTTATGAAAAGCTCTAATTCAAGACTCCAATAGACCCTAAAGACGTGGACAGAACAGAAGAAGACCCACGCTCCTCTTTATCTCTCTCTCTCTCTCTCTCTCTCAGAACCCTCCTCTCTCTTCTTCCCAACGTTCCTTCTCTCTCCCATAACCCCTCTCTCGACCTCTCAATCTCGTTCTCTATCTCTCTCAATCCAGGAAGGGAGTTGTTGACGAACCAAAAGGGATCTAGATCTTTCCAATTCACTTCCTCGGATCGTGTATCTCAGGTCTCTCTGTATCACATTTCAATTTGCTGATTTGTTTTTGCGATTTTATGTCATTTTAACTTGTTTTCGTGCTTAATTGTTGCTTCCTTTCGGTTCATCCTTTTGATTCCTTTGTGACTCTGTATGAATTCTTGGTGTTGTACAGTTCGTTTTTGTAATTTGTACATTTTAATGTTTTTGTGGATCTGTGAACAAAAGTAGAAGCTAAGTAGTGATTAGTTCTATGCAGTGCCCGTTTCTAGACTGAAAATTCAGTGTAATGGTGATTAATTCAGTTTTTTTTTTTTCTTTTCTTATGTCATTTTGCTTATATTTCCTTTTCGGATTTTATGTGTGGCTGCTTAATTCTATTTTTCCTGATATGCCAAGATAGATGTGAGCTTGAACATTTAGATGCCATCACTAATTATGATGTTTAGAACTTGATTATGAAAAAAAATTAAATTAGGAACACAAATAGGAGGCCTTAGATTCGCGTCCAAATGTGTGCATTAATTTGTTTTGACAATGTGATTGCTCTTTTGTTTCGTCTAATCTTGTCTACTTTATATTCAAATGGTGTATCGATCCCACCTAAATTATCGACTTCATTGTTTGAAACTAATTAAAATTTATCCCAACATGAAGGCCTTACATATTTGGCCTTAAATTCAAAGTTTGTGCATGGGAAAGAAAACCAGCCAACTGCATGTCTACAAACCAGGGGAAGGAAAATGTCATACTGAAATATATTATACCTGTTTCTTTATATGGTTTTCTTTGTACATCCTACAATGAGAATACCCTTAAAGTACCTTTTTCAGCCGTTGACTTAATTGTCCTTCAAAGCTATTGACGAGTACTCAGAAGGCATGTGAACTTGTGTTGAATATTATGAATTGTGCTCATGAGGATATTATTATCAAAGCTATGAATTGTACCATACTGCCATTATGGAGCCACCAGTTGGCCAGGGCACCTGCGAGCCGACTCTGGCTTTTTGAGGATCTTGTAAGTGCTTGATCTACCTATTCAATCCTTGTTTGAAATCGACAATCAAATCTTCCTGTATGCTCCTTGTTTTTTTAAAAGCTTATTTCAGATTTGAGAAACAAATTCAAAGGATAGATTTGTTGAAACAAAGCAAAATCTAATTCAAATCAAGGTAGTAATATGATAATTAGCATATAACCCAACCATGCAAAATGTTCCATTGACTATCTATGAAATGACAATACTTCTCCAAGACTTCAAAAGAAAACAATATGATGAAAAGCTATACAAATTTATTGTGGCCATGGTAGTTTTCTTTACCAATTCTTCACTTTGATTCTTATGTTTATAAATTTATTTTTCTGCACTGCTAGTTATCTGTACTTAATACACTGTTGCCTCTTGTATTTTTCTGCACTTACTACGCACATTATCCCATCGTAATTAACTTTATGATATCTTGAATTGAATTGGCATCAGGGTTCTTCACAGTCTGCCATCCTCGGTGAAGCTACCATCAACCTACTGATTATGCTGATGCATTGAAGCCTTCTGTCATTGCACTGCCTTTACATGGATGCAAGTCTGGAACTATTTTACATGTGAGACACTTCTATCAGTTCTTTAAGCTTTTAAACAGATACCTTTTTCAATTGTAACCAGTGGCCAAGTTGAGCAGAAACATCAAAATTCAAATGAAGAAATTTGAATTTATTACACTTCTCATTACTTGGATTGGGATTTTTAAAGTTTCTGCTCAACTTAGCAGCCACCTAGAAGTAAACAGGATTATTTAATTGGATTCTTAACTCTATCTGCTTTTTGGGTTTTTGATTATACTCCATTTGGTTTCCGAGAAAATCTAGTAAAGAAAAGGAAAATTTTGAATTTATTAGGTTTGTCATTGCTTGAATTGGGAATGTAAAAAGTTTTACTCAACTTAGCGTAGTAGAAATAGATACCGTTAGTTAATTGAATTCTTAATTTTGTTGTCTATTTGGATTATGGGAAAATCGAAGCATTAGTTACTATCCTCTCTCTATGTACTTCTTGGGTTTTTTATTATACTCCGTTTGGTTGTTTAGTAAATGTAATGTAGTAAAGAGAAATGAAGGAGGAATTTGAACTTTTTAAGTTTCTCAATATTTGGATTGGGAATTTAAAATTTGCTAGCTCAACTTAGCCTTCTAGAAGTAAATAGCATTAGTTAATTGAATTCTTAATTTTGTTGTCTGTTTGGATGATGAGAAAATGGAAGAAGGAATTGCAATTTTAAGATATATTTTGATTTTGAAACCTCAATTGAGCTTTAAAAAAAAAAGTAGTACCTATGCTCATTCGAGTAGGGGTTATACTTTTTTTTTGGCTTTTAGGTAATGACAAAGATAATGCAATGCTTATAAATGCAAGTTCCTTCCTTTTCTTATATTGCTCGAATTTTGAAGTTTTCATCGCTTTTTATTCTTTCTCTATATTTTTGTTCACACCCACATTTCTTGGCAATCAAATGCAGCAGTGATTCTGTTCTTGGGTTTTGTAACACACCGGTTGACTGATAGTTAAACTGTGCATTTGCTTGTATGATATTGAGTTTTGAAGTGCATTTGCCTGTGATTGGATTGAAATTTGTCAATTTCTTCAATTTTAATTTTAGTTTTTGTTGGTTTCACATCTATCTCAATTCACTGACAGTATTGGTACGGTAGATTGATTTCTATGTTTTCTTTTACTTCTAGGGTTTTTTTTTGGTTTCATTCACAATAGGACCTTGCTATCTGAGGATAAGTCAGAAAATCAAACATAAGAAAAAGAAAAATAAGAGAGAGAGAGAGAGAGAGAGAGAGAGAGAGAGAGAGAGAGAGAGAGAGAGAGAGAGAGAGCAGAAGAAAGAATTTTGTATCTTTGTGTCTTCGTATCTTCTTCACGTTTTGAATTATGTAGTACAAGTACTTGAGTTACAAGCATTCCTGCAACTGTGCTTACTACAACTTTGTGTAGTAGAATTTTAGTTTTCTGAAAACCAATTACAAGATAAAACTCAAGATTTTCCTTTTTGCCCTTTTCTTTTTTCTTTTTTTTCTTTTCTTTTCTTAGGAAGTTGTTGAGCATATGGTATATAGTTGTTCAAATAGTTTTTAATTACCTATCTAAATCTGAGAAATGAAGAACTCTATTGGCTATTTAGCTGATGGTTGGTGGTTATTGTGGCTGAATGGGCCACTTTGCAGTCTTCACAGAGGGTGCTAGCCATGGTTTTGAACATTGGCCATTTCATCGTGAACTGGCTAATGTGTATCTAGTTTTTAACTTGTAACTCCTGTCTAGATTATTTAGAGTGACGTGTAACAAGGCATTGTGGTTTCACTAGTAGATAGCTTTTGCTGGAAATTGAGTATCTTATCTGTTACTTTTTCCTGATTTTTGTTTGTCCTACATTTCCATTCATATGTTTTTTAAGAATCCAGCATTGATGACAAATTCCACGAATTGAAAAGCAAGGATGAGAGCATCAAGCAGATGGAGATTATCATACAGGAAAAGTCAGCCACCATTGTAGTATTTTATAAAATATCACTGAAAACTATTTATGACGGTAACAAGATGGTTGCCAAAAAAATGTTAGCATTTTTTTTTTGGTGACGGCAAAATAGCGGCCGCCATAAGTAGTTAAGGTGCTCACACATAATTTGTGATTGTTGCTTTGCCGTCACAAAAAGTATTTACCACTCCCACATTTGCGTCCTCCATTTGCCATTGCAAGGCCGTCACAAAAAGGTCTTTTGCGACCACATTTCTATTATTTAGCGGTCACAAAAGTACTTTTTTTAGTAGTATCAAATCTAAGTGACGATGAGTGTCTCTCTATCGCTCCATCTATTTGCATGTTCAATAAATTTGTTTTAATCTCTTTATTTTATCTCTTCCACTCCATTTATACATGTTTGATTTGAGATTTGTTTGAATCACAACATGAGAGAAAGTTTGGAGTAGTTAAGTTGCATATGTATCTCACCGACTGAACCAACCACCAATCTAAATAATGTGTCACACTCAAACCGATCCATCGGCCATTTATGTATAGCTTTCAAACTAAATGTATTGTAATAAACATACACTCACACACAACTAATCATTTCTCGATTAAACATAATTCACTTACTCTCTCTCATATCTCTCGTATCAGATTAGAGAAGATAGACAGTGCCTCGCCTCCCCCTCTCCTCTTGCGCACTCGTTGCTCACATGCCGGATCGCAGCTGCTTGCCTCGCTGCCTCTCATCACCAATCGCCCCTAGTACTCTCTCTCTCTCTCTTAAATCTTTGGGTATTGTATAGATTTTAAACATCCCTACTTTGATTTGATTCAATCATTTTATAGTATTTTTCAACTTCTTTTTATGTCATATTTCTATTTTTTTTTTTTTAGGGTTTAGTTATTTTTATTTTTATTATACATAAATTGATAGTTTTTGCTAGTTTTTGTTTTTTCGCAATTTTTTCTTATTCACTCTCTTTGTTCATTCGCTATTTCTTCCTTTTTCTTGGCTGTTTATTTTGCTGATTTTGTTTGTTCAATGAATTTTTATCTAAAAAAAAAGAATGAACTGAGGCAAATTTATGTAATGTTCATAAATTAGGTATTGTTTTGCTAGAATTTTTTAGATACTATGGTTGGAATTTTTTAGGTAATGTGGTTGGAATTTTTTTAGTTAACTTCATTGTAAATTTGTATTTTAATTTCAACTATTTTAGCTAATTTATAGTCAGTATTTTTTTTAAATCTTTCATTCAAATTTTGTAATTTGAATTACAAAAAAGCTAGGGTCCTAGAATTTGGGACCCAAAATGTACCCAAAAATGGGTTGGGGTGGTGGAGATTGAATGAAGTGTGGGATCTGCATATGAAATAAATCTGAGCCATTGATGTGAAATTCTGAGTAATTTTTGGGTTTTTATGTCTGGGTCCGTAGCATTACTATTTGAATTAAGTTTTTTTCTAATCTGCCAATCCATCTGAACCACATTATTTGCATCTTTGTTACTTGATATATCCTTCGATATTGTATCTTAATTTGATGCATCAATAAACTTCTCTTTTGCTGATAATAAAAATATATAAATAAAAAAAAAAAGTCGAAACTACCATTATTTGCCTGCTGTTCCGTCGATTTGTGATGAAAAAATGATGGTTTCTAATAGCAAATTTGTCAATTCACCACCAGTCGAACAATTTCTCTTTTAGTGTTAGATAGCTTGATATACATTGTTGGACCCATTTCCTAATAGTTTAGGCTTTTTGGAAAATTTGTAACTTAACATGGTATTAGAACTCTGGTTAAGAGAGGTCTTGGATTCAAGTCTCTCCGTTAGCATTTGGTATTATGTCCCCGTTTGTTTGCTTCTCCTTCTATCTATATATTGTTGGGCCCATTTCCTAACAGCTTAGGCTTCTGGGAAAATTGGTTACTTTCCTAACAACTTAGGCTTTTGGGAAAATTGGTTACTTAACAACACACCCTTATCAAATTGAAGTTAATAGCAAAGTTAAAAACACATATATTAGGGGTATTCATGGGTCGGTTTGACACTAAATGTGGAACCAATCCAATCATGATCGGTTCCAAGTTTTTGGACCGAGAATTAAACCAATCATGCACTATAACCAACCCAACCCAATGTCGGGTTAGTTCGGGTAGGAACCAGAGTATCATTATATTAAAAATTAGTTAATCAATCAATAATAAATAATAAAAACAAACAAGTTTTTAACATCTAAACGTAACACAAAAAGAGTAAAATATTGTTTAATGCAAGCCAATACAAATTAAATCTATCTCAAGCTTAAATATAACTAACACAAATTAAATCCATTAATACAACCAATACAAATTAAATCAATTCCGAAATACAACTCAAGTTTCTAGTACTCCTTCCTTCATTCACCTAATAATTATCAATCAGTCCTATTAACTATATTTATTTACCTACAGGTCCTGATTGATAAATTTATCACCATAAATTATTCATAAAAACAAGAGAGACTGATAAATTTAGCACTTGATAAATTTATCAATAGGACTTAATGGATAATAAGCCCTAAAAGTATGACCTATTGGTAATTTACCCTAAAATTATTAGGTGCAGCAAATCCATTGTAATAGACCAATTATGTGAAGATATATCAAATATAAATAAAATTTCATATATAGATAAATAGGTTCAATTCTTGGTTTGGTTCGGTTTAGGAACCAACCCAATCCTATTAGTTTGATGATTTGAAGATCTAGAACCAAACCAATGCACTCAAAGACCAAACCAAACCAATCCAAAGAGGTCGGTTTGGTTTGGTTCGGTTCTTTTGTTCACTGGGTAATTTGAACACCCCTAATCAATATACTTGCCTTTCTTATGTGTAAATTTTTTTGATAAATACCTTCCTAAATGAACACTTTCTCCTAGTATTGCTAGTCTAAATAATATCCCTAGAACCATGGACAAGGGGCTAAAGGCTGTTGCAAATACAAGGCCCTTACTCTTCATCAACATATTCTAAACATATGTAGACATAGCAAATACAACAAGGCCTGAAATTATCAATAAATAATGTCGCCAAAAAAATTAGTTTGTAACAAATAAAAAATGTGGACTCATAACGTATTAAACAAATAAATTACTAGTGGTACTACTTACAACATTGAAGTAACAAAGTAGTTCTATGTCCCACATAATACTCCATGAAACTTTATGTTTTGTTTCCAAAGTCAGTGTGACCCCAGTGTCAATAATGGCTCTGGTCATGCAGACGAAGGTTGTGCCATAAGGGCAAGGGGCGCAGGGTACTTCATGACAACTTTGCCCTAAAATTAAAAAATAAAAACATGCAAACATTTAGAAGTCAATTAAAAAATAAAAACATGCCATTAATATCTTCATGGCTATTGACTTCTAAATGTTAGCGTGCTTTATTTTTTAATTTTAGGGCAAAGTTGTCCTAAAGTACCCTACGACTCTTGCCCTTATGGCACGACATTTGTTTGCATGACCAGAGCCATTATTGACACTGGGGTTGCACTGACTTAGCAAGGAGTAAAGTTTCATATAGAGTATTTTGTGGGACATAGAATTACTTTGTCACTTCAATGTCGGTAGTAGTACTACTAGTAATTTATTTGTTCAATACGTTGTCCCTTTTTTTTTGTTACAAATTAACTTTTATGGTGACATTTTTTATTGATAATTATAGGACTTTGTTGTATTTGCTATGTTTACATACGTTTAGAATATGTTGATGAAGAGCAAGGGCCCTGTATTTGTCACCGCTTTTTGCTCCTTGTGTTCTAGGATATTATTTGGATTAATAATACTAGGAGAAAGCGTGCATTTAGGAAGGCATTTACTAAAAATTTCTATACATATAAAATATTTAGCTACGAAGTATACATGTGTGTTTTTAACATTGCTATTAACTTCAATGTGATAGGAGTGATTTTGGTCATAGGTGGATTGTGCACTTCAAGAATGGATCTAGAGGGGGTGATCGTCTGCTCTACGATTTCAAAAACACCCTTTATTATAGTAGTATTAGTTACAAATATCTACATAATAGAAACTCATCCTCTCTAAGTTTTTCTTCTTTTAGAAATTTTAAGTGGATTTCACTCTATATCTATGAAACATAAGATCAAAATAGTGTTTTAAAAGGCACACTTAGGCGCAATGTGGCGCAACCTTGCGCTTCAAGCAGGTCAAGGCGAGGTGCAAGTTGCAACTTAGGTGTTGAGGCGAGGGCTTTTTTTCGAGATGTGAGGCGTGGGTTTCATGGGCTTTACCTATTTTTCTACTCTAACTGTTGATTAAGTGCTTTTTTTGTGGGCATACCAATAGGGATTCAAAACTCTTCAATATAAAATGACAAACGTGGTCAAAAGAGAGCAAAAAGTGATAGAAGATTGAATGTTATGCTTTATATCTTTTGTTGGATATTATATTTCTAGTTTTTAGAAGATCGAATGTTATGTTTAAAGATTATTAGAAATAGTTATGATTTTTTAAAATTCTATATATATTTGTTATGTTGAAAAGTTTGCCTATTTTATAATTTTGCTTTTCTTTTACTACTTGCGCTTCACTTTGGTGAGGCGTGCTTCGCGCCTCGCGCTTAGGCTACAGGAGACCTTATCAACTCAGTGCGCCTAGAGCCTTTTAGAACACTGGATCAAAGTATAATGTAAATTTAAAAAAAAAATAAATTAATTTCTTATGACTAGCGCTAATTAGAAGTCTTAATTTTCTAAAGAATAGAATAAGGTATCAACTAATTACTTACTCACATTCATCGAGAAAGACATTGTGTGAGATTTTAATATCAATTCTATCATAAACATTTTTAATGACATGAAATAATGTCAAATCACAATAACTCAAGATGCCTCACTTTAATATATAGATTGTTTTATGTTTGCTATTTTTTGTAACTGAATGTAGATACAAAAAACATGCTATTTATAGATTTTTTTCATCTTATTTTCACTTTTTATACTGGCAAAAATTGATATTATAATTCATACTTTCTTTTTAAAAATTTGCTGGTATATATATGTTCGCGCCCCTTATATGAAAATCTTGGATTGGTCTCTATTTATTATGGGGCAAAAGCTTTAGAGAAGAAGTGTAGGTTTCTTAACTTGTTCGGAAACGTGCGTCATCATCTTTCGCAATTCTATTATGGATAAGCCAATTTTGTTGATAATGGCTTAGCCAAGTTGCATGTACCCTTTTAAACACTATATTATAGAATAGGCCATGTAATAATATTTCTAATCTTTATATCACCATTGTAAATGTATAATTGATGAGAAAGCCTATGGTGTGCACCCCTTTAAAGGTACATATTATATGCATCTTATCACAAATTGGTGTAATTTTATCATAAAATTTCGTAATATCAATCACAAAATATGTAACCTTGCCACAAATTAGTGTAACAAAATGTCTAAAATTTTGTGGTTGATGTTGCAAAAGTTGTGGCTTGGTTACGAAATTTTTTATTATGCCAATTTGTAACAAAATTACGCATTTTGTGATTGATGTTAAGAAATTTTATGACAAAATTATGCTAATTTGTGGTAGGATGTATATGGTATGTACCCTAAGGGGGTGCACACCATAGACTTTTCCATAATTTAAAGAAAACTCAAATATATCCTACCTAATTCCTTGCCTTGATGAGGCCTCTCAAACATTTGTCCTTGCATGTTGTGGCTAACAGTTTATGGACACTACTTGAAATTTTAATTTTTGCTATGAAGAAAAATTGCAATAAAAAAAATTAAAAATTTTGTTCAAATATAATTTTTGTCACTAAAATTAGTCATGAAAACAACTACTTAATTTTTTTTTGCAACAAAAATCCCTATTTGTCGCCTATAGTAAGTAATTTGCAACAAAAATATAAAAGGGATTAGTTTTTTTTTTTAGATAGCATAAAAGGGATTAGTTGAAATTGAAATCTTTAGCAACCAAAAATTTCATCATATCTAATTAATGGTTTATGTCGCAAAAAAAATAAAAAAAAATAAAATAATAATAATAATAATTATGCTCATAAATATGCTTCATCGCAAATTGCTTCTGCACAAGGAGAGATTTGGAAAGGGAAAGGGAAAGGGAAAAAGTGTGAAAATAGGTGAAATATAAGCATATTTTATTCACATTTCATCTACCTTTTCCCTTTCTCTCTTCAAATCCTTGGCTATGTTTGGTTCATGGATTTGGGGAGAGATTTAAAAAGGGAAAGGAAAAAGGTATGTAAAACTAGGTTCATATTTCACCGTCCTATTCTCTTTCTCTTTCCAAATCCCTCCCTAAATCTTTCAATCAAACACAGCCTAAACCAAACATATTAGTGAAGAAAGCCAAGGTCTCCGATGTCGACAAAGCAACTCTCTCACTCAAGACCCAGAGGCATAAGATTGCCGATTACCAGCAAAAGGTACTATATTTTGAAATTTGTTGAAGTTTTATTTCTGGGTTTAATGTTAATTGAAGATCTCAACTTGTTATGAGGTTAAAATTTTTCCGGAATGAGGTAATTGTGTTGATTTCCATGGTGTTAGGATAGGAATTAATTGACAGTTGCACTGGTGAGGGATAATTTTGATCATTGTTGGGGGATTGGTTACTTGGGCTACAACCAATTCTGTAGGTGGTTTATGTTGGTTAAAGAGGAAATGCATAAAAATAAAAAATAAAAATATGGGTTTTGTTCCAAAGTGCGATAATTAGAATATTGGAGGAGAGGAGAACCTGCTGGATTCAAGATATTTGGTTGGTTGTAGTCATTTATAAACTATTTAGAGGCATTCCCAAGATTTGATATTTTTGGCGATTATGTTTGGAGTGTTAGTTGAATGAACTGTGTATTCCTTGCAATTTGAATTAGAGGAATTACTTAATGAGAACGTGAACTTTGTTTTGTTTTCTTTAAATTGGTGTATACAATGCTGATAAATATGTGGTTACCCTAGGTTAAGCAAGGCATGTATGTTTGGGATTTTAAAATGTAGAAGAAAGGGAGTATGTATGTTAAGTAACCCTAAGATATTCTAAAGAAATGGATTCTCTGCTACCTTTTTCAAGATAACTACTTCGTATAATGATCTATGAATTTCCCTTTCTTTGAGGGTTTAGTATATAGTGTAACACAGTAGCATCCTCTGATGTTATTTGATGAATATGTATGTATATATGTATATTGACAAGTTAATATTGTATTAGGAAAAGAGTGCCGGAAGGGACACAACCTTTGTACAAAACTAAGAAGTCAGGCTCAACATTAAATTTGAAGCCACCTATAAAATCTACAATAACAAATGTGGATTCACACACACAAAAAAAATCCTTTAAGCAAAAAAGTAAAATAAAACAATGCAAAAAACATGTCTTTTGTTTTTGAATCGTTAACTCTGTCTCTTTTAAAATGGGCATATTGTTTTCTCTCCACAAGCACCACATAATGCTCCAATTCCTCTCATCTACTTCTTTCAGCTGGATGCTGTAATTGAAGCTGAAAAGCAAGCTGCAAGGGACTTGCTCCATGAAAAGAATAAAGACAGAGCCTTCTAGCGTTAAAGAGGAAGAAGGTGCAAGAGGAATTATTGAAACAAGTCAATGCCTGCCTCATTAATGTTGAGCAGCAAGTAATTTATTTTATAATAAAATCAAGTCATTCCTTTTGTTCAGTTATTTCTTTTGTATTTATATCTGTGTTTAATGTTTGATGCTCTGTTTACAACCTTTGCACAATTTACCTATTGATGTAGTACACAATAGAGAAGGAGCATATGGATGATACTGCTGAAACTGATGGCTGATACTGCTGAAGCTAAAGCTTATCAAGATGTGAGTGTGTCTCTCCTTTATATTTCCTCACTCATCTTTCACTTTATAGATCTTGTAATCCTGCTCAATTTGTGTTGCTGTTAAACACTTGTAATGTTTTTGATCTACTAAAAGGTGAAATAAGTTTTTGGTAAGTTTGTTTTTGTCCACTACTGGTGAGTGACCAAAGTTTGTTTATGCGAGGAGTATACAGTATATACTGCTGTTTTTTGTGTTTAATTCTTTTGAAGACCTTTTTTTCTTCATTCTTTTATGGTGAATTTTTTTCCAAGATGAACTTTTGTTAGTATGTTGAAGCACAAAGTATATGTGCTTTCTGTTTAAGAAGTTTCTCATTATTAGAAAACCACATATAGGTTGAACTAATTTCATAAGGTTGAACAATGAAAAGACCTTTACGCTTGGTGAACCATTGTTCTTCTGCTATTAATTTGCTCTTATAATTTGGGGGAGAAAGTATTTGAACTAAAGGGTGTTCGCTTCACCTGCACCAACTCCTACAGGCATGGTGCATGGAGTGGTCCTATGTTGGTTAGTGAAATGGATAGAGCTCAGGTGACTTCTATTGTGACCCTTCCAGTGAAAGTTGTGCGACAGTTTTGTATCTATGAAAAGAGTTGACTAGCATCTGACTTACCTAAAGAAAAAAGATAGAGAAAGAGAGAGAAGGAAATATAAGTTGCCTAAGATTTCAGTTTTAGATTGATAGTGTATTTGCATGTCAAAATGCTTAGATAAGTTGCTTAATCCAGGGTTTATCATGGATTAATCTGGAGCAATTTGGTGATTATGCAAATCTTGTCAGATTCTATCAGATTTTCATTGTAGGAATAACAAATGATGATTTTACTTTCTTTTTTTTTTTTTCCCCTTTCTCTGAGAACTAACAAATGATGCTTCTATATACGGTTATTTAACATATCACTCCTCTCTCTTTTTTTCCTCCCTTCTCTCTCTTTGTACGTTGTTCTTGTTTTTGGCATGTTTTCATCTGTTAATAATTGTCAACATTTTTATTCTTATTTGCTTTCCTTTCTTAGGATAAAATTGAGATTTTTAATCCTTTACGTCCTCTTTTATGCATCTTGAAGTAAATTAATGCTATTTTGGGTGAGAAATTTTCTGCGGAAGATGAAAAGGAAGTTTTAGCAGAGTTTGAGAACCTGGAAACTCAGGTATGTGTATTTGGTGCTCAAATAATTTGTTCCAATCTGCAGCATTTTTGTTGACAAATATTCTGCTTAACTCATTTTCACTTGTCACCGATAACATCATTGCTCTTGTTATATTCGTTCCCAATACAAACTGCCCATTCGAGTTGTGGGATTTATGGTTTTGTTCAGTAGTGGGATTTAATGTTCTCATTGTCAATGTGAACATTCACATTGTAAAATATGAATGTTCATATCACCAAATTGTTAAGTGTTCAAAAAATAGTTGTAAGGATAAAATTGTCCATAAAATTCCTTAAGTATGAGAATTAAAATTTGGTAGATCAAATGTCCAAATAATGGGACTTATTGGAATACAAAAATATGTTATGGACTAATTGAGATATAAGTACTTGAAAAAGGATTTCCTAATAAATCCCCCAACAAAAAAATAACCAAAGACAAGGAAAAAAAAACTTATAACTAAATAATTCACTTCTCAACAATTATTTCATCATTTTTTTTATTTTTTATTTTTTGGAAAATTGTGTGTGCTATAATAATTAAAGAATAAAGAAGATTTATGAGATTTTTTGGCTTAGAAAAATGAAAGATCTTAGAGAATAATAAGAGAAAATAAAATGACACAAATTTAATGAGTTGGACATATATTTATAAGGAGACAATAAATAAGAAAGTAGAATAATTAAAAGATAGTGTGTGAGCATATGTACTTTATAAAAGGACATGTGGCAAAGAATTACATGGACACATGACACTTTTTGAAACCTTCTAATATAAGTTTCTACTTTGCTTATATATATAAGATATGATTAGCTGAAAATAGGTTTATCACGAACCCGTTGGAGTATTTATCTGCTCCTCTATTTTTTGTTTAGTTTGGTTTTGCTCACTGTTGTGTCTGTTGTGTTTTTGAAGGTTGTATCTTTACTATTACTTTATTTAAATAATATTGCTGAAAATAAAAATAAAAATAAAATTATTCAAGAATTTTTTTTTTGTTGATGAACGGGTGTTAGGGCCAGCTTACGTGCGCCTCAACTAATTCCGGGATTCATGCAAAGTGCCATCTCCATGTGAATCGGGCAAATCTCAGGTAGAGCCCGCGTGTGTGGCCCTAAGGGGTAGATTGCTCCTAATGGGAGTTGGGGATTCACGCAAAGTGCCCCCTCTATGTGGATCAGGCAAATCTCAGACAGAGCCCGCTGGTGTGGCCTCAAGGAGCGGATTGCTTCTAATGGGAGTATACCTGAGACCTAGAGGGAGCACACCCCTAAGTCCCAAGTTGCACCCACTAGGCCAATCCCTTGGGTTTAAATTATTCTAGAATTAATGGAGACAGATAGAACTATATACCTACGTATTAAGACAATCAGTAACAAGGCAATCGATGCTATTATGTTTCTAAACATGATAGTACAGAGAAATGCATGTCATGTGATAAATCGGCTTTGGTGATGATCGTATTCCCCACATTGACTATCTGGAGGAATAGAACACCAATCCATGGTAGTGTCTTCAATAGGTTTTCTGTCCATGTCGTTGCCATTTCGCACCCAACTTTGAAATACAAATGACAATGAGAGAATCAATAAAAAACTATATAAACTAGTTGTGTTAGCAAATAATGAAATTAAATGCTTTAGTAACACAAATTATCAATGTTAAGCATTATCATTACACTTGATGAATATCAATACCTAGAATAGAACAAATTTGCAATGTTGGATCATAGTAGTGAGAAATCCAGCAACCCTTAAAGAGAGAGCAGTCACCTAGGAATATATAGGAGTATATATAGAAGAAGAAGGTTAGGAAAATAAAGATTAGCGAGATGGTACAGGATCCTCTAGAGTGAAAATTGTTGAAATGATTGTGGAGTGCTTTCGCTAGCTGAACGACATGTGGTGAACTAACAAAGCAAATGCTAGGATTGAAATAGAGTTAAAAAAATCACTATGTTTTGCAGCTGAAAAAAAAAATTGAAACCAGAGAGGACGGAGAGAGAAGGAGAAAGAGAAGTAGGACATGATAGAGAGAGAAAAACACCTCTCACCGTAATCCTCCATGCTGTCCTCCACCATCCTCCACAGCCGTCTGCCGAAGCTCAGATGCAGGCTCTTAAAAAACCAAAGTAAAAGAAAAGGAAAGAAAGAAGAGAGAATAGGGAAACAATAATGAAATCTTTAAAAACACATGGTGAGGGAAACAATGATAACTCTAATAAGGATTTTCTGGACTGGAATAAATCACAAATCATGAGATTTCAACTATAGAAATCTACACCCTCTGTCCCATTTTGATAGTCCCTTTTGAAAAATTTCAACTTTTTAAGGAGACAAGTAATCATTACACTTGAATTCAAATTTTAAAGTGTTAATTCCAAAAATACCCTTCTCTTTTCATTTTGAAATTTATTTATAATTATTTATAAGGGACAATTTTGGAAACTTTTAAATTTTAAAGTATTGACTTTTCAAAAATGGACATTTATTTTGAAACAACAAAAAAATTAGATAATGGACAAATAAAACGGGACGGAGGAAGTATTATTTTCTATATGGTTGAAATTTACTTTGGGCTGGGAGCTCCTTTAGAAATCTATTATGGATCTGATTCCACAAATTGTATGTTTTAAATAGCCAAGATACTAATATGGTCTTCCTCCCTTCAAACCTAACTTCTGAGTCAAAAATAATATGGTTTTTGAAAGGAGGGAGTGTTGAGAGAGCTTCGACGAACAGCTATGGCTTCGTTGTTGAGAACGGTGCACAGTGGATGACTTTGGCGAGAGGCTCTTTCTCTATCCTATCGTTGTTCTTTGGTTTCACACCTTTTTTTTTTTTTTTTTTTTTTTTTTCAGCTGCAAAACGCAGTGTTCTGTATCTTTATTTCAATCCTGGCCCTTGCTTTGTTACTTTGCCATGTGTCGTCCAGCCAGCAAAGCACTCCACGATCACTTCAATGATTTTTCACTCTAGAGGATCCCATACCATCACGATGTCGTCGATCTTTATCTATTCTATATATACTTCCATGTGTTCCTAGCTCTCTCACCACACTCCTTCATTGATTGCTCTCTCTCTTTAAGGGCTGTTGCATGTCTCACTATTGTGATCCAACATTGCAAATTTATTCTATTCTAGGTATTGATATTCATCAAGTGTAATGATAATGCTTAACATTGATAATTTGTGTTATTGAAGCATTTAATTTCATTATTTGCTAACACAACTAGTTTGTATAGCCTTTTGTTGATTCTCTTATTGTCATTTGCATTTAGAGTTGGGTGCAAAATGGCAACCACATGGACAAAAAAGCTATTGAAGGCACTGCCATGGATTGTTGTTCTATTCCTCCAGATAGTCAATGTGGGAATACGATCATCAACAAGGCCGGTTTATCACATGACATGCATTTTTCTGTACTATCATGTTTTAAAAACATAATAGCATCCATTGCCTTGTTACCCATTATCTTAATACATAGGTATATAGTTCTATATGTCTCTTCTTTATTCTATAATAATTTTATTTTTGTTATTAGCAATTATTTTATAAATAAAGTAATAGTAAATACAACCTTAAAAAACACAACAGTGAGCAATTACAAACAAACTAAACAAGAAACTTAGGAACAGATAAACACATCAACGGGTTTGTGATAAACCTGCTTTCAGCTAATCATATAAAATAAGCTTTAAAAGAGTGTCATATCTCTATGTAATTCTTTGCCACATGTCTTTTTATAAAAGAGTGCTGCTACATCCTCCTAATATATCACCCCTATTTGACCTCTAATGAGGTGGAATAGAGAGAGGAAGGGTGAGGAGTGGGTTCCATTCCACATTTAGGGGTGTCCAATTAGAGCTCCCAAGCATTTTTCTTTATAAAATATGCTTACATGTTATGTTTTAATTCTTCCATTTTCTTATTTTATCTCCTTGTAAATATATGCCCAACTCATTAAATTTGTGTCATTTTAGCTTCTCTTATTATTCTCTAAGATCTTTCATTTTTCTAAGCCAAAAAATCTCATAAATCTTTTTTATTCTTTAATTATTATAGCAAACACAATTTTCTAAAAAATATTTAAAAAAATGATGAAATAATTGGTTAGAAGCGAATTATGTAATTGAAGTTGTTTCTTTTTTCTGTCTCTAGTTATTTTTTTTGTTTCTATCAAAATCTTTCAAATTTTTAGTTCAAATGCAAATAAAAATAAAAAAATAACCAACTTTCTACCAGTTTTTATTTATTTATTTTAATTTCCTTCAAATTATTTTTTTATTTCTAGGTTTAGAAGTGAATTATTCAATTGAAGTTTTTTTTTTTCCTATCAAAATCTTTCAAATTTTTATTCTAAATGCAACTGAAAACAAAAAACAAAACCAACTTTCTGCCAGTGTTTTTTTGTTCATCTTTTAATTTCCACAAATTGCTTTTTTATTTCTAGGTGCTTTATAAAAATAAAAAGAGAATTTTAGCAATTTTTTGTGTTTACTGGATTTTATTTATTTATTTATAACTTTTATGCATTTCAAATTTTGAAGGCTTTTTGACTGAAAGTTTCTAAGAGAAAAAAAAAAATTGCACTAATTTTTTTTTAAAAAATTCCACTGAAAAATTCGTGTTAAAAAAGTTATTATTCTACAACATTACTAAACCAATTCATTCATATTTAGTTGGAAGCAATAGGATGAATTATTTCTTGTCAAACAATGTTGTAATTTATATTACAAAAGTGGCTTTGTATTATTTTCTCCAAGAAGAAGCAAAAAAAAAAAAAATACAAATGTTCACTTACGGAACTCTAATATTTTATTTCCATTCCATTGTTTTCTATAATTATTATTGGCTCTCCCTTCTTAGTTTCCTTTTCTTTCTTAAGTATTTTTCACATTCAGAATTTTTGTTTAAAAAACCACTGTTTTACATAAATATTAAATAACTTATCAAAATTTGAGTGAAATGTTACTGTTTTATGATCAATGAATATTTGCTTATTCGTTATTGGATAAATTTGTAACGCTCTCAAAATAAACCCATAAATCATACAATCTTGACATGCTTAGACATAAGAGAATAAAGCATAATTTCATTTCATCAGAGTATTCATTACAAAAGTATTACATGTTGACATCAAAAGTAAATGCCCCACGGACTTACAACTTTTTAAGCTAACACTTGGTTACAAAAAGAGAGTACTAACTCAACATACAAAATAAGCTCTTGGCTTGATTTACATGTAATACGCAAAATAATTACAAAAGGAAACAAGAGAGTCTTCAACTCCCACAACCATCCAAGCTAAGACCTTGGAGGCGGCATAATACCTGAACTTGAAAATGATGTCCCATATAGGGTGAGCCAATGCCCAGTAGAGATATGCTAAACATAATATGAGCATTAACTAAAACATGAGCATTCGATAAATGTTTAACTCATATACGCCAACTTATAACACATTTCAATTCCATGACCAATATGTCCATGTTTCATTTCATTTTCCATTACTTATCCAATTCTCAATTCATAACCGTGGCTCAGAACCTGGCCAAACAATTTAGTTGAGATTACATCTCATATCAACAACACTTCCATTTCAAATGAGATACAACTCATATTAAACACTTCCATACTTCATATATGATACACCGATTTGCTGTATCAATGTCAAATGAAACACTTTCATACTTCATATATGATACACAGATTCGCTGTATCAATGGAGTCCATCCCCTATCTCCTCCCAAACCGTGGAGTACATCCCCTATCTCCTCCCACACAACATAATGTATATAAGAATCTATCATATACATGTTCAAGTAATACACAAATTTGATGTATTATTCCATTTATTATATTCAATCACATTCAACCGATTAGTTTTAATTCGCCTAATCATCATGCAATGTCTACAACAATCAAGACTATCCTCCACCGATAGCCCAAAGCAATTATTTCTAAACAGATAATAATTATATCAACAGACAATTGATCAACATTTTCAAAGGTGAGTGATTTATGAATCCAACTCCACCATTCTACCTCATAATGAGCCAATTTCATCATTTCCATAATAAATGTCATTAATTATACTAATGACCCAAATATATCCAAACATGGCATTTTCCCCCTTTTTTCAACATTGACCCAAAGGTCCAAATATTATCAACAACATCAATAACCTCATTTTCAGACCCAAAACACATGTTTGAATCAAAAGAACAAAACCCCTCTTTCCAATATAACACATCTCAAACCTTAACTTCCCAAATCAAACCATCTATACAAAAATCTCAACATCTATGTTAAAGCTCATAAAAATGAGTAGTTATCCCTAAATCAAAGTCGGAGCTCAAAGGAGAAGATGAAGAAAATCGAAAGTGCTCCAAATCCCATGATTTTCGGATTGATAGGTAGCCCAAGCCAAGCTCTACACTTCTTACAAAGACACTAAAGGGGTGGATCACTCAAACTAGATCAAACCTTAGAGAGAAGTTGAAGTTTTAGAGTGAGGTGCTCTCCAATGGAGGTTTTGAAAAGTAAGAGAGAGAAAGAAAGTGTGAAAAGTGATTTAAAATCACCCAGCTGCCATCTGATATACGACTAGTCCGCTCGAGCGGAGAATAGGACCCTGGAGCGTCAAGCACAAAAACTGGACCTGCTCGAGCGCAAGAATACCCGTTCGAGCGGCAAGACACAACCGCAAAACACACCCGCTCGAGCGCAAAGGGAAACCCGCTCGAGCGTAGATTACTCTCTTCCAGTATTTTTATAGACATTGAACACCCGTTCGAGCGCAAAAGGCCCGCTCGAGCACGAGCTGCTCGAGTGTAAGGAACTCCGCTCGAGCGTGAAAAACAAACCTGCAGTACTTTTGCAGAGGCACAAAATGCTTGAAGTGTGCAAACTCCGCTCGAGCGCGAAGGGATCCGCTCGAGCGGACCACCCAAAAAACTGGGCAACAAGAAAAGGAACCAAGGCTCAACCAACCTGTTCGAAACACGCCCAACACATCCTAAAACCCAAATATATGGAATTAAAAGATGACAACAAGACATTTACAACAACCAACTCCACGGAACCTAAGTCCGGATACAACAATCAAAGGAGGAAGAACCAGAATCGCTATAAAATTACACTGACACCTCCTGAGGTTTAGGTTTATTACAGTTCCCCCTTCACATTTTGGAAATTACATCTCCCTCCCTGAGATTTAAAGTTTCATTACAGATTCCCCCCCTCAGTAATTTAATTTTTTTAAGTACCAATTTTGCCCTCACTAGATAAATTACATTGACACCCCTCACATTTTAGAAATTACGATTCCCTCCCTAAGGTTTAAAGTAGCATTACGAATTGCCCCCTCGGTTAGTATTAGTTGGAAAAAAAATTAATTGAAAAAATTTTTTTGTTAGTAAAATTTTTAAATTTCTGATTAAAAGCCAACGTAACCTCATTTTTTGAATTTACGTTTTTTCCTCAAATTTACAAATTGAGACAACCATTTATAAACCAAAAAAATTATCAAACAAATTTTTATGACAATTTTTAAATTTTTTGTAAATATAAATTGAAAACTGAAAACGAAATGGTTACCAAATAGGCTTTAGATGGTAAAAATGTCGTAAAATTAACAAATAATTAAATAAGTTACCAACGTAAGAAATGACTTATCAAAAGATTCTTAGGCTATGTATGGTTTGATTTTTAGAAATGTTTTTTTAAAAATTAAAAATTAATTTGGTTAAGAAATAAAAAATAAAATATAATTATCATTTTTTTATAATTTTTATCTTTCGAGTGGTTAGAGATAATTTTTTACAAATTAAATTGAAACAGTCATACGTATGCATATAACTTGCCCAATAGTTAAAATGATAATTATTTTTTATTTTTTATTTCTTAACCAAATTAATTTTTAATTTTTAAAAAAAATTTCTAAAAATCAAACCATATATAGCCTAATAATCTTTTGATAAGTTATTTCTTACGTTGGTAACTTATTTAATTATTTGTTAATTTTACGACATTTTTTCCATCTAAAGCTTGTTTGGTAACCATTTTATTTTCATTTTTCAATTTATATTTACAAAAATTTTAAAAACTGTCATAAAAACTTATTTGATAATTTTTTTGGTTTATAAATGGTTGTCTCAGTTTGTAAATTTGAGGAAAAAACGTAAATTCAAAAAATGAGTTTACGTTGGTTTTTAAACAGAAATTTAAAAATTTTACTAACAAAATTTTTTTTCAATTAATAATTTTTTTTCAATTAATTTTTTTTCCAACTAATACTAACCAAGGGGGGCAATTGGTAATGCTACTTTAAACCTTAGGGAGGGGTTTGTAATTTCTAAAATGTGAGGGGTGTCAATGTAATTTATCCAGTGAGGGCAAAATTGGTATTTAAAAAAAATTAAATTGCTAAGGGGGAATCTGTAATGAAACTTTAAACCTCAGAGAGGGAGATGTAATTTCCAAAACGTGAGGGGGAACTGTAATAAACGTAAATCTCAAGGGATGTAATTTACCTTTTGTTATTTGTCAATCTAATTGTGGGATGTTAGTTACTATCTCATTCAATGATATGGCCAACATATATAAAAAAAGATTAATTTTTATTTTTTGTATTGAACTGTGAGATGGAGCCATATTTCCTATCATTCAAAAGTAGAAACATCCTAATTTATCGTTTATATGTAGACCTTAGGGATTCATTCATGAAAATGAAAATGGGAACATCTAGATGATATAATACAAAGATCATTAAAATTTATGGTCATATGTGAACAATGGAATTTGAGTTATTTAATAGATCATTAAAGTCTTAATTTGCGTATTTTTATGTAATGCGTTAATTTATGTATGCACATATTATTATAATTTTTGTTATGTAAAAGATTATTGTGAAAATATTTTTCAAAAGTAGCATGAGTAGGAAATTGATAACTCTAAAACTATGTCATCTATATGATCTAAATCACTCTACATGTCACTTTATTAGGAAATTGATAATTCTCATTTACGTCAACTGTAAAGTGCATGTGCAATTGCTTAGAAAATATATATCATAATTATTATGAAAAATAAATTAGAATCGATTGACTCACTAATATAATATTTTCAAATTAAATTTATCAACTAACATTTTTAGTGATTTGTAGAAAAAAAAAATTGACACATTCAAACAATATTTACATAAAGTTAAATTTCAAGTACAATCCGTGCATAGCACGGGTCAAAAACTAGTTCTAAGTAAATCTCTCTCATTCTTCACATTTTTTTTTTCTTCTTCTTCTTCGATTAGCAAAGAAGAAGAGTACAATGCCAGAGCAGAACTAGCCAGAGGCAATGAAAAAAACAAAACAAAAAAAATCACAGTACTAAGGCACACTGGAAACACACCAATAGAACAAAAAATACTCATCAAAGCAAAACACAAGAAAATAGAAAAATACTCACTCCCTTAATCAATTTTTGTGTTTCTTATCATCAATGCAATGCACAAACAAATTAGAACTCTAATTTTCCCTTTGATCTTCATTAGCTTTAACCCAACTAGATGTTCTGAACTCTATGAAGCATGGATTTTTCTACAAATATATCGTACCCGTATTAGATATATATTGGGTACACAAAACCAAACCAAACCAAACCAAACCAAACCAAGCCTTAAGTCCCATCAAATGGGGTTGGCTACATAAATCCTTCTTCTCCACGCAGCCCTATCAAAGGCCATTTCGTTAGTCAAATTAAGTAGATCCATATCTCAATTTACAACGCTAGCCAACGTTAATCTAGGCCTACCCTATCCCCTAACACTTCTATCTACCATTACAGCATCGTATCTCTTCACTACTGCCTCTGTTGGTCTCCGTTGAATATGACCAAACCATCTCAATTGATTTTCTCTCAACTTATCTTCTATCGGTGCTACTCCTACCCATTCCTGAATACACTCATTCCTAATTCTGTCTTGTCTAGTCTTGCCACACATCCACCTTAGCATCCTCATCTTATCTACATGTTGTTTCTTGGTTGCCCAACACTTCGTCCCATACAATATCGCTGGTCTAATAGCCGTTCTATAGAACTTACCTTTTAATCTAGTGGGTATTTGTTTATCGCACAGTACCCCAGACGCACTTCTCCACTTGCACCATCCCGCCTTAATCCTATGGGCCACATCCGCATCAATCTCCCCCGCTGTTGTGATAATCAACCCTAAATAACGAAAATGTTCACTTTTAGGCAGTTCTTGGTTCTCAATCTTTACTTCTCCTCTGTTTTCATTGTTACTGTAACTAAATTTATACTCCATGTACTCTGTCTTAGTTCTGCTTATCCGGAATCCTTTAGATTTAAGAGATTTTATCTAAATCTCCAACTTTCTATTAACTCTTTCTCTAGTCTCATCCACCAGCACGATATCGTCTGCAAAAAGTATACACTGGATACACAAAAACACGTATCTAAATTTTTGTTGTACCCCAGACATACTTAGTATATACTCAAGTTGTACCTCAACCGGAATAGTAAGCTTTTCGTAGAATTTTTTTTATGGCTAGCATTATTTTAAAATCAAGTTTTTGCTTGTAAGTTAATCAACATAATGACATTTAATTTTAGTTTATACTTTACTTTTTGCTCTAAATGTGAGTTGTAGATTTGATCTCAACAAACTAAAATATTTACCTAATTTTACATTATTTTAAATTAAAAATAAATTATTTTTTTATGAACATACCTTGTCGTACCCATACTCTACTCTTTTTCTTTTCCTCTTTTTTTTTTTTACACTGTTGATACCATGTTGGAAATGGTTTTGAAATTTTGGCCTACTTTGAACCAATATTGAGGTAGGACCCCCCACATACCTATAGAGTTTGGTCTGAGTAGTTATGTGTATTATGTTGTGTGGTGATTAGTGCTGTGTAATTGGTTCGATAAAATCATTTATGAGCGAATGAAAAATTGACACCAAAGTAACCTCCACAAGGAAGTGTTGGTGGGAGCGTATTATAGGAAAACTATGAAAGCTAGATGAGTTTATAAGCTCTAGGATTGGATTTGGGTTTGGATTCCAAGTGACACCCAATTTTGTGAAGGAGAGGAGTTACGAACCAAGTGGGTTAGATAAAAAGACACCACTGCCCCACCTGCTCAAACGTGAGGTCAGGGTTACTTTGTATCTAATTATTTGAATTTCAAATCTGAATTGTTGCGTTGCTTCCCTTGCTTCTCTGTGATAATGTCTATTTGTTGCTGGCTATGTCTATTTTTGCTGCAAACAGCCACTTCGATGGCTATAAATACCCTCCTCCTCCAGCTGACTCTTTGATTTTTTTTTTTTCTATTGCACTGTAAGTTTGTATTTAAAATTGTTACATGCTGTTCAAATTTCTAGTGTGGCATATCTGTAATTATTTTTTATATTCTGAAATTCTAAAACTTGAAAGTTTTGTTAAAATCTTGACTTTGTTTTCTCCAAATTATTTTCTGTACACTTTGAGAAGCATATGATTCAGTGAATTGGAACTACATACTGCAAATGTTAGACAATTTTGGATTTGGAAACACTTGGATTAATTGGATGAGGAGCTGCATCTCTTCTGTCAGAGTGTCAGTGCTAGTAAATGGATCCCCAGCTGCTGAGTTTTGTCCTCAAAAAGGATTAAGACAAGGAGACCCAATTTCACCATTTCTTTTTAATGTAGCAGCTGAAGGACTCAACATACTTCTATCAAGAGCCAAGGAGCTGGGCATTTTTAAGGGTGTGACGGTTATAATGGTTTGAACATTTCCCATCTTCAGTTTGCTGATGATACAGTAATCTTTTATGAAGCTGATTGGTCAGAAGTAGTAGCTGTTAAAAGAGTCCTTAGATGTTTTGAAGTGGTGTCTGGTCTAAAGATTAACTTCCACAAGAGTGTGGTGTGTGGGGTGGGAGTGGCAAAGGACATTGTTGCAGATTTTGCCTAAAAATTAAACTGTGTAAGTCAGAATCTACCTCTAAAGTACCTAGGTATGCCATTGGGTGCCAATCCCAATAGGAAAGTGACATGGAGGCCTGTGATAGACAAATTTAAGAAGTTAGTAGGTTGGAAGAGAAGAATCCTCTCTTTTGCTGGTATAATAACTTTAATTAAAACTGGTCTATCCTGTTTACCAGTGTACAACATGTCTTTGTTCATGATGCCAGAGTGTGTTGCCAAGGAATTAGAAATGATTCAAGCAGCTTTTTTATGGGGGGTTAATGAGCTAAAAAGAAAGGTTCATCTTGTAAGCTGGAAAGAAGCAACAAAGAGTAGGAAGCAAGGGGGTTTTGGGATTAGAAACATCAGATTGGTGAATGATAGCTTGATAATGAAATGGTGGTATAGATTGTGAGAATATTAGGTTTGGCAGTGTTTCCTTTTCTGAGAGATTGTATAGGTGTATATATATGGTAGTGTTTTAGGTGTATATATATGGCAGTGTTTCCTTTAGGTTAGGTTTATATAGATAGCAGTGTTTTAGGTGTATATATATGGCCGTGTTTCCTTTAGTCTTGGGGTTAGGTTTACTATATAATCAGATGTATTCTTTGTATTATTACACAATTGAATATACAAAAAATATTTAGGAATCTTACATGGTATCAAAGCTAGGTTCGAAACCCTAGCAGCCATTGTCCAAGCTTCTCTACTTCGTTGAGTTCTTTGGTTCAACTTTCTGAATACGTGTAACCCATCCGGTTCGAGATTGGGTTTGGTTCGTCTGGTCCTTCGTTTGAGTCATCGTCTAATTCGCGTAGGTTCTCCAGTCTGGTTTGTAACTCCTCTACGGTCAGCATCTTTGGATCGTCCGGCATCTCTGGATCGTCCGACATCTCTAGACCTCGCGATTTCTGGCTCTAGTTCATCGCCATCGTGGTTCGTCTTCGCTAGTTGAAAGGCCATCCGTCTTGACCCCTCTTTGGTTCGTGACCTTCAGTCAGAACTCCTGTCACTGCTGGTCTTCTCTCTCCTTTGATTTCGTCGACTTAGGGTTCATTGATTGGTTCTCACAGGTGATCCTTGTTCGTTGATCCTCTGAGCACCGAAGTTCTTTCTTTCTTTTACTTTGGTATCGCGACCCATCGCAAGCTCTCTGGTTCAATCTGGTTTCGGAATTGCGACACTAGGTTGCTCTCTCTCTCTCTCTTGTTCGGCTTGTTCGTCGGGTCATCCAGGTTATTGGGTCATCTGACCTTGATTTGGTTATTTTGGTCTATTTTGGGTTCATTACACTTGAACCCCTGGTTTAGCTATTTTGTTTGATTGCACTTGAACCCCTCAGTTTTCTGGTTACTATGATGCCTATGGCTTCTAATGAGTATGCCTTCTGCTATCAAAGGGGTCATTGAAAGTATCATTGTCTCAAGAAGGGATGTCTGTTTGCCTCGTCTTCACAGCAGTTTCCGATCTAGTTCTGTGCCCATTCTCCGAATATTTTTCAGCCTCTCGCTGGTTCTACTACATCTGCTCTGGCTTCTGATCCTGACTTGGCTTCCTTGAGTGCTCAGATTAGTCAGCTTCAGCATATACTATCTACCTCCTAACCATCCTCGTCTGCCTCCATTGTTTCCTCTCCTCATTCGGGTTTGCTTGGGTCTTTTTCAGGTATCTCTTCATCTGTGTGGATTTTTGACTCTGGTGCCTCTCATTATATGACTTCCAATTTCTTCTTGCTTCAAAATTGTACTCCCCCTTCCCTTCCTATTACTGTTAATGCTGCTAATGGGTCTGATATGTCTGTTATATCTGTTGAGTCTGTCTTATCGACTGCGATGTCTGCTGTCTCTATTCCATTTGTCATTTATGTTCCTCAGTTACCTGTCAGTTTATTATCTATCAATCAGCTTGATGCCTCTGGTTTTGATGTTATCTTTTCTTCTTCTATCTATTCTGTGCAGGATCGGATGTCTAAGCAACGGATTGGGACTGGCCGTAGAATTGGAGACCTGTATGTGGTGGAGAGCTTACATCTGCCTATGACAACCTCTCCGACTACCTTTTCCTCTTTTCATTTAGATTCTTTGTCCAGTCCTTTCTAGTGGCATTCTTGATTAGGGCATTTGTCTACTGACCACTTACGGTCTTTAGCTCAATAAGGTATATTAGGTAAAGTTTCTCATAGTAAACTTGCCAAAATGACAGTCTTTCCTTTTCGTAAAAGTACTTCTATATCTGATACACTGTTTTCTTTAATTTATACTGATGTTTGGGGTCCTTCTCCTGTTCTTACCAAAGGGGGTTCTACATACTATGTATCATTTGTTGACGACTGCACTCATTATACTTCGGTTTATCTTATGACTCATAAGTCCTTCTTCTATCAGATATACCGTACCTTTCAGTCTATGATTACTAATCAATTTGGGTCTACAATTAAAGTGTTACGGTCTGACTTAGGTGGAGAATATTTTAAAAATGAGTTCTGTGAGTATTTGGCCAATTTGGGTACCATTCACCAAACTTCCTGTATAGATACACCTGTCCAAAATGGTCGAGCCAAGCATAAACACCGTCATCTCCTTGAGACAATTAGGTTTCTTCTTCTCTCTGTCTTAGTTTCGACTTCGTTTTTGGGGGGAGACAGTTCTTATTGCTGCTTTTCTTCTTAACCGCATGTCTACTCCCCTTGTTTCTGGTAGGTCTCCTTATGAGGCTTTGTTCTCCCAAATTCCTAATTACTCCCTCCTTCGTGTGTTTGGATCTGCCTGTTTTGTCTTTCTTCTCCGCAAAGATCGGACCAAATTTAGTGCTCGGTTTGTCCTCTGTATCTTTTTGGGTTATAGTCCTACTCAGATAGGCTATCTGTGTTACAACTCTGTTTCCTGTCGTCTTTATGTCTCCCGTCATGTTTCTTTTCTCGAACGTCTGTCTTACTTTCAGCTTCCTTCTATCACTGTTTCGATTAACCATTTCCTTCTGAGGTCGCTCCTGATGAGTACATCTCTATTGTTCCCCCTAAACTTGTTCTCTCTTCTCCTCCTACCACCCCTCCTGCTGAGTCTTTTTCCACTGAACCCCATGAATCTGCTCCTTTTTCTCCTCCTCCCTATCCTTTTCCTCATCCTCCTCCGTTATTAGTTTATTCTCGTCGCCAAGTTGTCTCTGCCCCTATTGCTGATCCTCCTGCTTCTGACAACTTTGATCTTGTTGCACACCGATATTCTACTCGAGCGAGTCATCCTCCAAACAGGTTGGGTTGGTCTAATACATCTTTTTCTGCTTCCTATCGTTCTTTTTTGTCCGCTATTCATTCTTTTTCAAAACCTCAATCTTACAAGGAGGCCTGTCAGGATCCCAATTGGGTTCGAGCTATGGAGGATGAGTTTACCTTGCAGAAGACTAACACTTGGGCGTTGGTCCTGTTGCCTACTGGCAAGCATCTGGTTGGTTGCAAATAGGTTTATAAAGTCAAGACTCATTCTAATGGTTCTCTCAAGCGATACAAAGATTGCCTGGTTGCCAAGGGTTTCTCGTAGGAGTATGGTATTGATTATGAGGAGACCTTTACTCCTGTTGTCAAGATGACTGTTCCTCGTACCTAGATTTCTGTTACCGCTATTCAACATTAGCCTCTATCAGATGGACGTTAAGAATGCTTTTCCTAATGGCCATCTCACTCAGGAGGTTTACATGCGTCCACCCCCTGGCCTTCTCCATTCCTCTAGGCAAGTTTGTCGTCTTCAGCGTGCTCTGTATGGTTTGAAGCAATCTCCTCGTGCTTAGTATGATCGCTTTTAGACTGTTATTACTGAGCTTGGATTTCATCCTTTTGCTTCCGACTCTACTTTGTTTATGAGACATATCTCGGTTGGTTTTGTTGCTCTCTTACTATATGTGGATGATATGATCATCACTGGCTCTGGCTGTGACTCTTCTGCTATCTCTAAGGTCAAGTAGTATCTCTTTCACACCTTCGAGATGAAGGATCTGGGTCCATTGCTGTATTTTCTTGGTATTGAGGTTGCTTCTTCTCCCAAGGGCTATTTTATGTCTCAGGCTAAGTATGGTAATGAGGTCATTCACCGTGCTGGTCTTACTGATACTAAGGTTTCTGATATACCGAGTTTAATGTGAAGCTTAACTCTAGTGATGGTGTTTCTCCGGATGATCCTACTTTTTATCCCGAGTTTGTGGGTTGCTTAGTCTATCTGATGGTTATTTGTCCTGATCTTGCCTATGTTGTTCATTTAGTTAGCCAGTTTGTTTCTGCTTCTTGCTCCACACATTGGGCTGCCTTGGTTCGAATTCTTCGCTATCTTCGAGGTACTATATTTCAGGGTTTACTATTGTCCTCTACTTCCTCTTTAGATTTGGTGGCCTATACTGATTCTGATTGGGTTGGTGATATTAATGATCTCAAGTCCGCGTCTGGTTTCTAAATGTTTCTTGGCGAATCCTTGATTTCTTAGAAAAGCAAGAAACAAACTGTTGTTGCTTGCTCTACTGCCGAAGTTGAGTACTGTGCTATGGCTCATGCTACTGCTGAGATTGTTTGGCTTTGTTGTCTCTTATTTGATTTGGGTGTCCTTCAGTCTTCTCCGACCTCCCTCTACTGTGACAACCGTAGTGCCATTCAGATTGCCCATAACACTGTCTTCCATGAGCGGACCAAACACATTGAGATTGATTGTTACTTTGTCTGTCAGCATCTGCAATTTGGCTCTCGCTTCCTTTCGTCTCTTCAGCTCTACAACTTGCTGACTTTTTTACCAAAACTCACACCACTGCTCGGTTTCAGTTTCTTCTTGGCAAACTCTCAGTGTTTTCTACTACAACACATTGAGTTTGAGCGGGGGTGTGAGAATATTAGGTTAGACAGTGTTTCCTTTTCTGAGAGATTGTATAGGTGTATATATATGGCAGTGCTTTAGGTGTATATATATATGGCAGTATTTCCTGTAAAGCCCCAAACAAAATACACATGATGATAACATAACATCCATTACTCCTTATGACGAACCGAAATAATTCCCAACACTTACACTACTTGATCATGAGATTAATACAAAATAATTCCACATGCGGTTATACATTCAATGATTTCTAGTACCTGAATCTATAGCATGTAGAACTTTAGTCAAAAATAAATAAATAAATGCCCTCAAGGGTTACAAGTTCCAAGGCTTAAGCTCGGTTGCACAAAAGATGGTTTCTCGAACCCATACATGTATAGCCCTTGGCTTGCAAAAATACAATCACAACAAAATAGAGCTTTGTGCTCCCAATACATACATCCCCGCCCTAGTTTGGCGGGTTCACCACGTCTTTTCCCGCACCAAAATCCCATAGGGTGAGCATAAAGCCTAGTAGGAAATTCTTAACAAAGTATATATATTTTATACAAGCCTCATAAAATGGAATGCATATGCCATGCAATGCTTTTGACCAGAAAATCACATCTTCATCCTTTGAAAACCATTATGCTCAATGATATCTTGAAATTTCAACAGTTCAAAATTTATCAATTTTAACTCAAGGGGCGGTAAATACAACTTAGGTAATCCCTAGGTTGGTGTCTATAAGTAGGCATAACTAGCACTACCAAAACCCCACTTTACCTGTTGCTAACCGGAAGGGAAATGGTATTTCCTCCGGGCGTGTTTTCGGTTTTTCACCCCAGACACTCAGGCCAACTTAATATGCAAAAAATATTCAAAATTTATTCACAAATTCCTTTTCTCATTGCAAAAGTTTCCAAACTCAATTCAAAATGTGTAATGACCAATTGAATGAATATGCAATGCAATAATTATCAATGCCATATAACATCTTTTCATTTTCAAATATCTCAACGATAATTTCATGACAATCAAAATTCCCATTTCTCCTTTCAATGCTATTTCACAAGATAGCCACATATTCAATGAATTCTATCAATTAATAACAACATTTCCATACTTTGTACTTTTCTCAACAATTTAGTCATTTCAAGACTATATTAACATCTTAGAATAACAACATCCAAAATCACCACTTCTCATATTTCATGAAACTCATCATTTAAGAAATTTTCCCATCTTTTATTCATTTTGGCACACAAAATAATATATCAACAATGTCAACCAAGTGTTCTCAACATTCATTTAAAACTCCCAATTTCTAGGTTTTTCTCACCACACTACACACACACAAAGCTTTTGAAAGAATTTCTTCAAAAGCTTTTCTCCTTAATCAATGTAATTCAAAACCCTCAAGAAAATTATTTCAAGAGGAACAAGGAGCAAATCCCCTCCTAAACTACCCATATTGTTGAGCCAACCATCAAGTTTCAACATTAACAAGAAATTTTCGAAAAATCAACAAAAAAATCTTGCAAAAATATATATATAACTCTAAGAAAGTCCATACCTCAAGTTTGAAGAAGAAATGAGATGAAACCCCCAAAATCAACGGTGCCAAAACCCAATCTCCACTTCACACAATGTAGCCCTTGCTTAGCTCTCCAATATTTGTGAAGGATGTTGGGTCAAAACCCCAATGAATTGCAAGAGATCAAGAGTTTTAAGAGATTTGGTATAGGAAATGTAGAGAGGAGGAGGATATGGTTTTTAGAGAGAGAGATATGTAAAAAGTGATACATACACAGTCCAAGAAGAAAAGAAAAAGCAGATTTTCGGAGTCTGCAGACTCCCACACGTGCGGCGCCCATTCCCGCACGTGCGGCGTGTACCTTCCGCACGTGTAGTTCTCACCCTGCACGTGCGGCCCATGCCCAGCACCTCAAACCGCAAGTGCATATAATGCAGTATGCACCTTGGCAAACCCCCCAGTTTTCCACATGTGCGGCCTCACTTCCCGCACGTGCGGCCCCTCTTTTGCACGTGCGGCCAAGGCCTCCGCACGTGCGACTCTGCCCTCAGCCCAGAAAATTTTTCAGTTCAACCCAATACACACCAAACCCGACCTCGCACCTTCCGAAATACGTGAAACTCAGGATAGCAATAAAAAAGAAAATTTTAACAAATAAGTTTTTCAGACAACAACCCAACAGTTAATCTAAAACCTTGCACTAAAACGTGACACCATAACAACGGAAGACCTAAGGTTAAGCAAAGAGGACGAAACGAATAACATACCGGGTCATCACATTTCCTTTAGATTAGGTTTATATATATGGCAGTGTTTCCTTTATACTGTGTTTGGTTGAGGGATTTAAGGAAGGATTTGGAAAGGAAAATAAAAATGGTAGGTGAAATATGAATAAAATATACCTACATTTCACATAATTTCACACACCTTTTTTCCTTCCCTTTCCAAATCCCTTCCCAAATCTCTCAACCAAACACAACGTTAGTCTTGGGGTTAGGTTTACTATATAATCAGATGTATTCTTTGTATTATTACACAATTAAATATGCAAAAAATATTCAGAAATCTTACATATGGTCAAGAAGATGATGCATTATGGAAGCAAGTTATATGTGGCAAATTTGGTTCTGTGGGTGGAAGGTGGCGCTACCTTTCACTGAAGAGCCTAATTGTATATCCAGAATTTGGAAAGATATTTTAGCTGTGAGTCATACGAATGCCAGACTGTATCAGTTCTTCATGGATATGATTGAGATAAGAATAGGTGATGGTAACAAAATTAAATTCTGGGTGGATACCTGATTGGGAAGCTCAAGCCTTATGATCCAGTTTCCAAGGTTAAATCAGTTGATTGATGAAAAGGAAGCTGCAAGCATCCAGGAAAAATAGCCAAAATACATGGGCTTTAACATTTAGAAGATTTCTTTTTGCTTGGGAAGAGGAGGTTGAAAGATTGCAAATAGTTCTGGGTATTGGGCCAGTATTGAGTGAGTGTAATGTTGATTGCCTCAGATGGAAGTTTGATCAAACAAGGGTGTATAAAGCTAATCATGTTTACAGATGGGGTGAAGCTATAAATGGGCCTTTATCAGATTCAGCTGAGTTGATTTGGAATAATATTTCCCCTCGCAAAGTTAAGTTCATTACCTGGTTAGCTTGGAAAGGCAGATTGAAGACTACAGAGCTGCTACATAGACTTGGAACTCTGGGCGATAATGTTGATTTAAACTGTGCATTCTGTCATGAGGAGATGGAATCTTTGAATCATATTATGATCCACTGCCCTTTTACATGGAAAGTCTGGTTTGCTATAATTAGTTGGTGGGGTTCACTATGGGCTATTCCTGGCTGAATTGATTGCCAACTTCAATGGTGGTTTGGTTGGAAGGGCAGTAAAAAGGAAAGACAGAGTTGGAGGGTAATCCCAGTGGCAGTATTATGGTCTGTTTGGATTTTCAGGAATGATTGTATCTTTAATAATCTTCAACCAAAGATTGAGGAGCTGTGTGACCTAAAATTAGAGTGGCTATTTGGGTGAAGTCTCAATCAAAAGGGTATTTCTATTCAGTCAGTGAGGTGGTGCACAATCTGCAACAGGTGAGAAGGAGCATTGGATCCTCATAAGAGTTCAGTCAGGCTATGGAAGATGCCTCAGCAGGGAGTGAGCTAGCTGGAGTGTGATTTGGCTTTGTGCTCTGTTATGCTTTTGTGTTTGCTCTGTTCTGCTTTGTAGTGTGTTTTTTGGGTGCAGCAGGCTCATGGGTGATGGCTATCTAAATTGCATGTGTTTGGATGGTCCATCCTTTTGACTTCTTGTTTGCTGTTTTTCTTTTGTTTTGATTAGTTTCTCACAACTCTTGATAGTGTGCCACCATATGATTGAGTGTGTTTATCAGTGCCAACCTAGTTGGGATTGATTTGTTTCACTATGATGTTTTTTGCACTCATCCCTTCTCTTTATTGATGTATTCTCTTCGTTTTTCATTAATAAAGTTCCCTTCTTTTGTTGATAAAAAAAATTAAAAATTTCAGTGTTTGGTTTGAGTTTTTTGGATTAAGTTTTTTGAAAAAAGTTTTTTGATTTTCGTGTTTTTTTTTTTTTTAGTAAATATTTTTAAAATTTTGAACTCTTTTTTTTATTTTTTTAGTTGCATTTTACTTAGATGTATCTAAAAAGTAAAAAATTTGTGAAAAAATATTTTAAAACATTAATAAATACATAAAAATACAAATAATGTACTTAATTCTCGTTTTTTATTTTTATTTTTGGTATTTAGTGAATTTTTAAAAGGTTTTTTTCACAAATTTTTTACTTTTTAGGTATATTTATGTTAGGTATGTTTAAAAATTAAAAAAATTGCCTAAAATACTATAAAAATTTAGTAAAAATAAAAAAATACGAAAAACAAGAAAGTAGAATTTTTTAAAAAGTATTTTTAAAAAACTCTAACCAAGCAATCTGTTCACACACAAGTACACTAGTTTCTATTACCCATACTCGTACACCTGCTTCAAACCCCACCACTTTATAACCTCTAACCAGACTTTCCAAGAAAAATTGGAGTGTAAAAGGTGGTCTGCTCTTTCTTCACATCATTGATTGCATCTCTTCTGATTTTCTTGGCTTGCAGTTTAAGATAGTAGCTGAACCCTTCAAATTTTCATTGCATAAAATAAAATTAAAAAGATTAATGTTTTGTTTTTCTATTCTGTTGTATTTAGTTTTCAGTAAACAATAGGAAAACTTACATATTCACAATTGCCTCATAACACACCCATTATTTTTTTATTGTATTTGTTTCTAAAAAATGAACGATAAATATATTTTTGAAATAGGTTATTCATTTTTTTAAAAACAAATACAATAAAATAAAAAAAAATTACGATTATCGAATCGGTGTAATTTTTTTGAAAAATGATATACAATGAGTACTCTATAAAATAAACGATTTGAATCATTAAAACAGGACTTTTGGTGGATCCTATGGACCCCTCAAGTTATCTTAATTTAAAATATGAATATGAAAGAAACCTAATCCTAATTGCCTAGATCAAACTCGCATCAAATTTTGTTAACTTTTTATTGTTTTAACAGTATCTTTTTATTGTTTTAATAGTAAACTCATCAAATGTCCATACACGACTAACATATATAACGTGAACATTGAAGTTTTATAATTTTAATAATAAACTCATCAAATGTGCATACGCAACTAACATATATAATGTGAACATTGAAGTTTATGCGAACAGCATGTCATTTTTATTACTAATTTTGCCGCTACAAATAACAGATTTGGTTCACAAACTCTGCGGGCAAAATGTAAAAATTAAAATTTAGCATTAAATACACAACTCAAAAATTATGTCAATTTTCATATTTAAAAACTGTTTCAGTTTACAGATTTTTACAATTTTTTTGTTTGTTTGTTTTTGGTAACAGATTTTCACAACCTTAACAAATAAATATCACACTAAGAGTGGGGATTTGTGACATGATATGATAGTACAACTCGAACCATACACAAAATTAGTAGGTTAGGGTTGACCATTTTCTGATACGGATACGTAGATGACACGACCTGATAACATGAATATTGAACAGGTTGAGTTAGGGTCAAATCTGTATAATATGAAATTAACATGAATAACTCGTATAATGAAGACTTAGATACACATTTTAATATTATTTCACTAAAGAGTATCATGACATTTTTTAATGTCTTACATAATTACATCCAATTTATTAAAAATTATTTTTTAAATATAATTTTAAATTAAATATAGATTTTGTTTTTACTTTTAATTGAACTTAATGTATATTTTGTCTATTATTTGAGTTAATCTAGTAAAAAATATAATAATAAAATATAATTTTTTATAAATTAAGAAAATAGAATTAATTTAAAATTAAATATTTTTGTAAATAATTTCATTTAATAGGGATTAGTTTCATTAAATTGAACTTGTCAAGAAAATTTCAAATTTTTTTCATACATTTGATAGTTTTAGTTAATAGTGAAATTTTTTGGCATGACACGTTAACACGACACGAACCGGATACGGACCGAAATCACACGACACGATAAAATGAAAGAATAAACAAGTCGGGTTAGTGTTGAGATAATTTTGATACGAATCCGAAATGACATGACACGAATACGATCCAACCGGACACAATGCGCACCCCTACATCACACCACCATGCATGCATGATATGCTGTTGATAGATATCTCAAATCAAATAGTGACACTTTAGTTGTAATCTGTGGCGGAGCCAAGAATTCAGTAAAAAGGGGCACAAATTAATGATAATATTGATTTTTTTTCTTCTCATAATAAACAATAATGAGATATTACTAAATTTAAATATTAACAATCCATTTGGATAAATGTCAATTTTAAATTAAAGAGTTTGAGGTTAAATTTTATACAAATATTGGGGTGTAATTATTTTAGGTGGATTGAAAAATTAAAAAAGAAGATAAGTTAAGTTTGAAATAATATATTTTAGTAGAAAAATTCTATAGGGGTTGGGTTTTTCTCCAGTCCGTGATCGAACTGGAAGATATGGAAGATACTGTTGGGCCCATGGGGGCCCACCATGGGTCCCATTTCGATAATTCGAATCGTTCAATGTGTAGAACTTGTTGAGTACTATATGCTTGTGAAAAATCATATTGATTGGATATCGATAGCTATCTTATCGAATCAGATTTCTATCAACTATTTATTTTTTCACAATCTATTTTTTTTTATTATACAAAACTGATTTGATCACGTAATTATCGATATTCGATCAACGTGATTTTTATATAAGCATATAGTACTCGACGAGTTCTACACATTGGACGGTTCATATTATCGAAATGGGACACGTAGTGGGCCCTCATGAGCCCAACAGTACCCTCCAATCCGATCACGGATTTGAGAGAAGCCAGCCCCATTCTATAAAACACATCGCCAAAAAAGTGTCTATCATATGCCATAGTTATGATCTTTGTGGTCTTTAGTTATGATACAGTGTAATGGATATAACTTAGTTATAACTTCTTTATTTTGATTATGACTAAGAGGTCTTTGGTTATGCATAAAGTAATGGTTAGTTATGACTTATTCTGATATTAGTTATGACCTATTATGATATATATACATATATATGTGTGTGTGTTGTGCTTAGTTATAATTTATATAATGGTCATTTTAGTTATTAATGTAAATAATTTGATTAAGACACTTTATAATATCAATATCACAAAGTCATAACTAATATATGGTGTACCCCTTTTGAAGATGTATAATAGGACTCATTTTAGTAGCTTCCTTGTAATTAGAAGGAAAATTCATAATAGAGAGACATTAGTACAATTTAAAGAAGGGATACTATTGTAATTTTATAGAGGATATATATGATATAATCTATATATATATATAGGTACTAATATAATTATCAAAACTTTAGGGGCATGTGCCCCGGCTCTATCTTTACTAATAAACTAACATCTTACAATCTTGGACGGAAAAAAAGGAGACACTTATTAATCAGTCTTATTAACTAAATTTATTTACTTAAAAATTCTAATTGATAAATTTATCACAGTAAATATATTCATAAAAACAAAAGTGATTAATAAATTTATCAATAGAATTTAATGGGTAATAAGTCCCACAAGTAGGATAATATCCAAAAAAAACATAAGAAAAATGTCTAGTTTCAACAACATCCACATTATTAGTCATGGCCCCGTGTTTTGTCTCTCTTCTTAGTTTTTTCCATTGACAAAGTCTCTTTGGTTTTAGGAATACTATTACATAGAGTCCATGTCAATCTAATGAGCCAACTCGAGCCCAGAAAGACTCTTAGCATTCACTGCAAGTCCAAAGATGGTGATCTCGGACCCCATCAAGTGCCCCACAACCAAATCTATGAATGGAGCTTTCGAAACAACATTTGGGGCACAACCCTATTCTGGTGCAACATGAATTGGCAGAGATCGGCTGCCGGTGTGTTTGATTAGAGGGATAAGAGGGGGCACTATTTACTATTTGGATTGTAATCCTTTGGAAGTGGATAATCCGACGTTTGTTTTTTTTTTTAGTCTGCCGGACTTCTTATCCCCCATATGTGGGATTATACTATCCTATGGGGGTGTGGGACAATTTTGGAGGGACTAGTTACTGTTAGAATTAGGTGGTGAAATGACCATTTTAACCATCTACTATATAATTATGTATTATATTTAATAAAATTCAATAAAATTTAAATGTTTCAATTTAAAAATAAAATAATTTATATAATTTTTTATTGATGTTTTATTTATTAATTTTTTAAAATAATTTTTTATAGATATTTTATTGATGTTTTATTTTAAAATTTTGTTTATATTTTATTTAATTTAAACTATTTTAAAATTTTGTTTATATTTTATTTAATTTTATTATTTAAATTTTAATAGATGTTTTATTTAATTTCATTATTTAATTATTATTATTTTTTAAAATAAATTTATTTAAAATTTTAATTAAAAAAAACATATATTTTTATTGATATTTTATTTATTTAATTGTGTAAAAAATAAAATAAAATAAATTTTTATTTAATCTAACTAAAAATAATTAAAATATTAAAGATATGTTTAATATTGCTATTAGTTAGTAAACAATTGAAAATGGTAAAATAGTCTTTTGTTTATTTATCCTATCTAGTCCGTCCAACTAAACATTAGATTCACTAAAAGTAATCATTTTCAAACATCTAATCCCATGAGAAAACAAGCACGGAATATACATCCAATCCAACCAAATAGTCCGGGGGATTCATAGTCTCAGGATTCAAGTTCGATAGATTATAATTCCTCCTTTTCCAGTCCATCCAATCAAACACACCCAAAATGTTTCGGGCAACTTTGACATATATAGGGCAGATAGTGATAGGAGACGGTGCGGTCAGACTGGCTCATGGAAGATCGAAGAGTCCATTAGATTTCTTTACGTTATGTTTGGTTGGAGATTTGATAAGGGATTTAAAAAAAAAAAAATAAAAAAGATAGATAAAATGTAAATAAAATATATTTATATTTTACATAATTTTGCACACTTTTTATCTTTCTTTTTTCAAATCCCTTGCCAAATTTCCCAACTAAATACAACGTTAAAGATATCATCAGCCATTGAAAATTTAGCCCCAAAAAAATTTAGAATGTGTTTGGTGGAGATTTCAAAACTCAATTTCACCCCTTGATTTGAGTGTGGTGTTTGGTTAGAGTTTTTAAAAATTAATTTCACACCCATTTTTAAAAACACGTTTACTCAGTCATTCTCCCGGATGTCCAGCCCGTTGACCGAAACAGTGCTTGTGTTTTTTTTTTTTTTTTTTGGGCACCTATTATTTTTATATTTTAAATAAAAATATTTTAGGAATTTTTTTTTGAGTTTTGAATAGAATTTTGGATTGTATGTTTGGTTATGAGTTGTAAATTTTTGAATCAAATATTATATATCACATTAAAAATTTCAAACTCAATTCAAAACTCATAACCAAACAATTTTTTCACACTCAAAATTATAATTCTAAAACTCACAAACTCAAAATACAACTCTATTCTCAAATCATAATTCTAAAACTCTACCAAACGCTACCTTAAACTTTAAAATTAATTTTCATCTTAACCACAAGGGAAAATTATGAAGGGGTGGTTTGAAGTTTGCTTATTTAGTAAGTTTTTTTTATTTTTTTATGAAAAAATGTACAGAAAAATAAAAAGATGATTTCACAATTTGTAACAAATAAGTTTCTTATTTAGATTGTTGCCAAACCATTCCTAAATATTCATACAAGAAATAATTTGATTCAACAATAATATTATAATGATCACATTTCTTAATTTTTGTGTATCATCTCATAAACCAACATTGAAATGGCAATGGAAATAGCTTCAAAATCTACTAGTGGCCTTGGATGCAATGAGAGCCTATATTAATGATCCAGCATTTGGGTAATCTTACGAGTATGAATGAACCACAATTTGGGTAATCTCAAGCAGGAAGATTCGACATGTTTGACTCTTAACTTAGTTGGCCATCATAACCGGCTCTACATAATTTATGATCTAAAACAATAATTAAAAATGAGGCCTTTTCTATAATAATTTTTTTAATAAAATTTGTATTTAAAATTTATTTTTCTAGCTTTTTGAGATGCAAAAATATTAATTAAATTTTTATATTTAAGTTTTGCTAACAAATCTTTTTCAATTGATATAGAATTTTCGTCTAAATCTTTTGTTATATTTTTATTAGTTGCAATGAATTTATTAAGAGCTCCTTTTTTAGATTGAATAAGATTTTCTATTTTTCTTAAGTTTTTCATATCCAGATTCATATTTTCTATTAGACATATTTGTTTTCTCTAAAAATAAAAATAAAAACACATGGCCTATTATATTATATCTAAAAATTGGGCCCTTTTGTTTTGTTTTGGGTCTTTTTATTCAAAAAATAAATAATGAATCACATGCGCCTATTATATTATATCAAAAAATCATGTGTTTATAAATTTGGGAGTCTAAAGCCTAGACTTGACTAGCCTTATGATCCAGTCAGCCTTGATTATGACTTTCCTAAGAGTTTAATCTCAAGGAAGAGATCATGAGTTTAACTTTTCCTAAGAAGAGTTGAATTAGGAAGTAATTATTTAGTGCTTTATAAAGATGGATGGACTGACTCTCATAAGTGCTAACAGCTAATAACTGATTTTCGCCGTTCAAAAGAAAAAAAAGCATCATTCTCTGTTTTGTAGATCTAAGACAATCTTGGCACCAATGCCACAAACTCGGGATTATGAGGCAATGGAAATTTCTCAACCACTTTAAAGTTTTGCTAGGAAAAAACGAACAAGGGTGTGTTATTGAGGACAGTTGTTCTAGCCTGTATCACTTCGGAGCCCGTCAACGTCGCACTATCCTTTAGCAACTCTCCATTAGTGTTCCAAGTTTGTTTTCTTGACTGCTTTTCTTTCATAGCTTGTGTTGTTTTCTCTATGCAGGTTGGTGCTAGCTTATGGATGTTTGGAACTTTGGGGATGTGTTGGCTTATTTTTCCTACGAAGGAAAATATCATAAATGCGAGCATGCCAGCAAAGATTGAAAAATCCTTATAGATTAAATTCAAGCCAATTATCAAGCGATTGTGTTAACGGTTCTTTTGCCTCAACGAAGAGGACTTCAAAGTTGCCAAGTGTAGCGAAAAGAAAAATTAAAAGAAGAATGAGGGACGGAGAAAGACGATTGAGTGAACAATCAAAGTGATAATTACTTACCTCTACTCCTATGCTTTGAAAAAGGAAGTGCATGAAATGCTTCGAAATGAAAGTGCTGAAAATAAATGCTTCGAAATATAAATCTATGTTAAACTACTCCTAAGATAAGGAAAATGACAAGAAATATTGAAATCAAGTATCTTTGATTTAAGTTCTGGATCCTTTACAATGTAGCCATTAATGGCTATTTATATAAGAAAAAATACAGCAATAACTACTTAGTAACTACCCATTTCTTCTATCTTCATTCTTGTCTTGCCACGTGTCCTTCCACTCATCCACTTTGTCCTTCCACTCATCCTTCATATTCTCCACCATCTCTATAACTTCTTTTAACTTCCAAATGAATAAGAGGATGCCACGTGTTCTGCAATTATATAAATAATAAAAATTGCAGATTTATGGTGCTAACATTACCCCCCGCGGCCCTTAAAAATGATGTTTATTTGAATTTTTAAAGGGCCGAACCAAGCACATGATTAATCTAAGCAATAAAATGCTTCGAATAATATCAACAAAGTGTTTCGAATGATATAATAGCACCAATAAAGTGTTTCGAATGAGCATGAAATTATGACTAGATGACCAATAACAAGCTTCGAAGGTGGTATAAAAGACCAAATTCATCGTTCGAAGGTCATGCGGCACAAATTTGAAGGAACAACATCACCCTTCGAAGGTTGGAAGCATTGATATAGGATGATGATACTTACAATGAAGTTTCAAGGTTAGGCTTGATGCTTCGAATGTATCTTCGAAGCTTTATACAGTTTCGAAGGTGAAGTAATCAACCTTCAAAACAACTCTTGATGCTTCGAATGTATCTTCAAAGCTTTATACAGCTTCGAAGGCGAAGTAATCAACCTTCGAAACAACTCTTGATGCTTCGAATGTCGAAGGTGAAGTAATCAACCTTCGAAACAACTCTTGATGCTTCGAATGTATCTTCAAAGCTTTATACAGCTTCGAAGGCGAAGTAATCAACCTTCGAAACAACTCTTGATGCTTCAAATGTCGAAGGTGAAGTAATCAACCTTCGAAACAACTCTTGATGCTTCGAATGTATCTTCAAAGCTTTATACAGCTTCGAAGGCGAAGTAATCAACCTTCGAAACAACTCTTGATGCTTTGAATGTATCTTCGATGCTTTGATTGTGTACAACTGGCCATCAATTTGAAAAGATAAGCCATTCTCAACCATTTATTTAAATGCATAGGCTTTTTCTAGCCAAGTTCATGCATTTTAAATGGTCATCCATTGTTCTAGCCAAGTTCATGTTTCGAACTCATAAAAACAATTTGTTAGTTTTATTAGCCACATCATCAGAATTACATTTTGATGTGAACCACAAATCCAAAAAGGATTTTGAACACCAAAAGTCATGGTATAGTGTGACCATGAAAATTCATACTTTTTGACATTTTGAAAAATGTCAAAAATTTTAAATTCATGAACAGTGGCTTGTTCATTATTCTTGACCATGTTTGGTTTAAAAACATGACTTTCGCCGAATTGATTTTCATAATTCTTTGGCAAAGTGGGTTGTTTTTCCATGTTAGCCATTAATGGCTTATGAAAATCCCCCATAAGAATGTTATTTTCATGACTTGACTCTCTAAAAATTGGTTTTTGGACCCCCCGAGCCATGTATGAAACATCATTCTTAGCCAAATTTGGCTCAAAAACATGCTCTTTCGTTACGTTAATTTCATAATTTGGCTCTTTAAAAACGGACTCTTGAACCCCCCGAGCCATTGATGAAATCAACTCTTTGCTTTTGCTATTTTCAACCATGGAAAAATTCTGAAAAAATTCACCAATTCCGGCCATTAAAGCCTCAGTTAAAGACTTGGTAGTGAGAGTTGATAACTCATCATTCCATTGGCGAATTTCCATATCAAGTTGATGAATTTCTCCAATTAAATGGTGTCTTTTTTCTTCCACCAAATAATATTGTAATGGATGAAAGTTTATTTCATCAAGAAAATGGATCTCTTCTTGAAGATCCAAAATTTTTCTTTCACGCCAATATATTTCAAATTGACAAGTTCGAATGGCGAAATCCAAATCGTTTGTCATTTCTTACACTTGGCAGTTCCACTGGGCGTGCCAAAATTGTTGGCTTATTTTTCCTACGAAGGAAAATATCATAAATGCGAGCGTGCCAGCAAAGATTGAAAAATCCTTACAGATTAAATTCAAGCCAATTATCAAGCGATTGTGTTGACGGTTCTTTTGCCTCAACGAAGAGGACTTCAAGTTGCCAAGTGTAGCGAAAAGAAAAATTAAAAGAAGAATGAGGGACGGAGAAAGACGATTGAGTGAACAATCAAAGTGATAATTACTTACCTCTACTCCTATGCTTTGAAAAGGAAGTGCATGAAATGCTTCGAAATGAAAGTGCTGAAAATAAATGCTTCGAAATATAAATCTATGTTAAACTACTCCTAAGATAAGGAAAATGACAAGAAATATTGAAATCAAGTATCTTTGATTTAAGTTCTGGATCCTTTACAATGTAGCCATTAATGGCTATTTATATAAGAAAAAATACAGCAATAACTACTTAGTAACTACCCATTTCTTCCATCTTCATTCTTGTCTTGCCACGTGTCCTTCCACTCATCCACTTTGTCCTTCCACTTATCCTTCATATTCTCCACCATCTCTATAACTTTTTTTAACTTCCAAATGAATAAGAGGATGCCACGTGTTCTGCAATTATATAAATAATAAAAATTGAAGATTTATGGTGCTAACAGGATGATAAAGGGTTTAGTGTTCAGTTTTAATTGTTGCCAACTTAGGGAGGTTCCGTCCATTTATGTTCCCGTTAATGTTGTTTTCAGCTGTAAGAGCTTACTTAGATGTGGGTTGATCTGTTTGCTTTTGTATGCATCTCCCCTTACATACTCTTTTTTATGTTAATGAAGTTCTTCATTTTGCCCAAAAAGAAGTATGATTATATATTATGATCATACATTGAACCACAATTTTTGTCATTCTATTATATGAAGAGTTAATACACTTTGGTCATGTTTGATTCACAAGATTAATAGTGAAGTATTAATAATCCTATTAACTATCCAATTGGATTAATATCCATTGGATTAATAATCTCACCCCTACCCCATTCCTAATAATCCTGCAAATTTGTTGGATTAATTATCCATTGGATTAATAATCCTAAACCAAAATGTTAAAACAAACATAGGATAATTAGGCCCACGGATTAATAATCCCAATCCCATACTCTAATCCTTCCAATCAAACATGCCCTTTGTGTTTGGTTGGAGGATTTGGGGAAATAATTGGAAAAGAAAAGGAAAAATGTGTATGAAATTAGGTGAAATGTAAGTATATGTTATTCACATTTCACCTACCTTTTCCATTTCCGCTTCCAAATCCCTTAAATTCCCCAACCAAACGCAATATTAGTCAAATTAACTGAACTTATTTTACTACTACATTTCATGTTAGTTTAGATCTCTCTCTCTTAAAATCGGGATTTTATAATGAATAGTTAAGAAAGATTATTTTTTAATGCATTCCAATTTGTAAATGGCTAACATTTTTTAAAAGTATATACAAAATTAATTACACAAAACAAAGAAATTAAAATATTGTTAAAAATATAAAGAATGTACGATGGACAACTTAAAGTATCTCCAATGGTTGTTGCTATAATGCCATTGCTATTGCTATAATTTGGCAATGAATAGTGCTATTTTGCCAAATTATAGCAATGGTGCTCCAATGGTCATTTGCTATTTTGGCAAATCTCAACCTACTTTTCCTCCAAGTTTGTAGGTGTTGTTTGGATATAGATTTTTTTGTGATTTTATTTTTGTTTATTTTTTGTCTTTTGTGACCTTTTTTTAACTGTTTGTAAAAAATATATATATATATTTATATTATTCCCAACTAGACAAATAAAAAAATTAAAAAAAAAATTGAAAATTTGAAAAAAAAAAAATATATAATTCACCCCACCCAAAAACATATCACTACGTATTTAATAAATTATACATTGCAAAAATAATATTACATTCAGTTGTAGAAAATACTGAAAAATAAAAAATAAAAAAAATTCATTACAAAATAAAAAAATGACATTGGAAATAAAGACTAAATAAATGACATCGCAAAATTTAAAAATACATTATCTCGTAATTATTCATTAGGAGACATAGGGAAATAGTAATTTGGGTTGCTGATATTTGAGGACCACTTGGCGAAAATATCATTTTTTCGCATTGTGTAATACGCTTTCATCTGAGGGTCCAAATGAGAAATGTCCGTAGTTATTATCATATATTCTTCCTTTTTCATCTCATGTTCTTGTCTTTTGATCTCAAAATCATGTTTTTTTATCTCAAGTTCTTTCAACTCTTGCAATGCTTGAATCCTTTTTTCTTCTCTTTCATCTTTTTTCTTTTCCTTCTCAACAAGGTATTGGTTAAATGTGTCCAATTGTATGCTCATTTTTTGGACTTCAGCTGGAACGACTTGATTTCTCCGAAATAATTCTTTTGCAGCTTTCCTATCCATAGACCTTTTACCTTTTTCAGAGACATTGCCCTCACCAACAGTTTGTTACCAACACTTAGACTGGTGTCATCTTCAAGAGAAATGCAGTTATTCATAGGGGAATCGGGGGCTGAATTAGGAGAAAACGGTGTATGTATCCTTGACTTCACCGTGTTCGTAGGAGTTACATCTTGCCACCTAATATTGTTTTACAAGATTGGCCAACAATGTTCAAAAGCAAAATGTTTGTTTCCATCTTGATGGTATAACAGTTTTGCTTGAAGCATCTATATCAATAAAATATTAAATTAATTAATTAGTTAATTTTTATATAAGGCAAAAAAAAAAAAAAAAAAAAAAAACTAACATAATAAATGATAATGGAATCTTACTATATCAACTTGTGACACTCCACTTGGATGTAGATTTTTGACTTGCGCTAGACACCCACGAAATTTGTTGCAGCATTTCATGATCACACCCCATCGAGATGAGATAGACACTTGTGTTTTTGAGTGATCATTCTGCAGCAAACAATAATTTTCAAAAATTCTTCCCAAAAAATGAGCACGCGATTGTGAATTTCCAACAATTGGGTCTTCAGTAATGTGACACCAAATTCTACAAATTGCCACATCTTCTTGAGTAGTGAATTCTGATTTCGGGTAAAATGTTGCATTATTCAAAAAAAAAAAATAAAAATTTGGTGAATTCTAAAACATAAAAATGGTGAAACAGTTGTTGGGGGAAGGGAAGGAAGGAGGGAAACAGTTGGTTTTGGCTGAGTTGGCACAAATGGCAGCTGTCAAAACTTGTGTCAAATTTGACACAAACTTTGACATTTCACAAATTTGATAGCTGCTATATTTTGCCATTCGAGTATCAAAATTCAACACAGTTATATTATAACAATGACAATTCCAATGGTAAACCATTGAAGATGCTTTGCACCTCATTAAAAGAAAAGCGCAGAGAGAGAGAGAGAAGGGGAGGGTTTTATATCATAAAACGCGGTAGTTGGTGGATCATGCAATGTCAGTAAATAGAACAAAGAGAAACTAAAATCTTAGAATTAACTTTCAGAAGCGAGAAGTTGGGCAAAAATTGTCCCCAAATGAGGAGAGAGAGAGAGAGAGAGAGAGAGAGAGAGATTCTGGAACACCTTAGAAGGAAAAAAAAAAAAAAACAGTTGAACAAGAGCTTTGTAATTAGTGTGCAACTATGATTTTCAAAAAAGGGAGAAGAAAGCAACAGATAAATAAGAGGAAAAAATATATATTATTTTATTTGAAGTATGAAACAGAAAATAAATAGATGTTAGGTTATTTGATTAAATGGAGAGAGAGAGAAAAAAAAAATAGTAATCAAATGGTACATTATTTTAAGAGTAATGTTAGGAATTTTAAACGTTTTATCAATATTTTTACCAAATATCTCACATGATCATGTTAAACATTTAGTAAAAATGTTGATAAAAATATTTGAATCTTTAGCATTTTCCTTATTTTAATGAAAGATATATATGGCATTGAAGATACCTTCTTTTATTTTTCTTTTTTATCAGCAAAAAGAAATCTTTATTAATGAATAGAAAAATTCATCAAGAACAAGAGCGAAAAATTGACTATGCATAACTGGAGAGAGTAGTCTAGGACAGATGGATATGCTCAGAATTGCAATAATGTACAAACATCTTCAAACTGCAACATTGTTTGAATCTCTATAAGCTTAATTTGTTTTTTTCTTATCCTATTCAATCCAACATGACTTATTAATATCTAGTTTGGACAAAACTGTAAAACGTGTATTTTAAGCCACAAACACAAACACATACAAAAATTCAAATACAAAACAGAACAAGGCTTATACATTGGATTGAATAGGATCGTGATTAACTCACAAATCTGAATGCAAATCGTGTGCATCAGGGCTAGAGCTCTTCAAGTTTGATGAACTTGATTTGACTTGACTAGAGGATCTCGATAGGATGAGTCGCGCTACATTCTCGGCTGCAACAGCACTTGTTTCCATGGTACTGGCTGCATTCTCAAAAGAATTCACATAGTACAAATGCCGGCCATCCAAAATAAATGGTGCAAACCTTTCCGGAGCCTTGTAATGAGGATAAGCTCCCCAATTTATTCTAATTGTCTCCGTCCGCACACTACAATGGCAAGAATTAACAAACCATCAAACATTTTGAACATTCAGATAAATTCAGTTATCTGATTGGCCTATGAAAATTAATGAAATATCTGCTAATTAGGCACTCTATTTATTATGGGATGCTTGCTCACATCTTCAAACTATCAAGTCTAATTTTCCCACTTCTAACAGTTCCTCCTAAAACATTAGGATGTGTAATTGCCACATTGGCACATATTAAATAAATCTTCCCACGATGCAAAGAAACTACTAAAATGAAAATAAGGAAGTAATAGCTGAGTCTTTCCTGCAACAATTAAATGAGATTTACGGCTTACCTAAAAATGCGATTGAGCAATGCATCTGCTACTGTTTCACGGGAGAATATTTTGTAGCTCACATCATTCTTACTGTGTTGCTTGAGAGCAGAAATGCTTGTGAATGGAATATCAGAATTCTCTACAGTGCCCACCAGTTCTGGAATTGCTGATGCAGAATGCAGGCCAAAATATGCCTTGGCAACAGCAAACCGTCAATAGTTAGAATATTGAAAGATGATATACAGTAGGGGAAAAACAGCGTAACTAAGCATATGAGTAATGAATTTTTGAATGCTAGAAGTAACTGTTAGAATACTCACTGGATTCAAGAATCCCCTCACAAAAGTTGCATGGGTATGTTGTAATTGCCTATTAGGAATTAAAAATGCAGGCATAAAACGAATATTTATCTCATCTAGGGGTGTAGCAACCACAGTGATATCACATGTGTAACTATTTCCATTGGTTGAGTTAAGCTCATAATAATCTCCAAGGTAAGAAATTGATGCTATTTCTTCATTGAGGTGCAATTCAACATCTGAAGTATTAATTAATCCAGCAGCCATCTGCCAGTTCCCTCCTTCAACTGCCCACAACCCTCCCCCAGATCCTGCCAATGAAACCGCACCAGCAAATCCACTGATGCTGACACTTTGGCCATAATTGATTCTCGTGATTACCTGAAAAAGTAAATAGAATTTTGAATTCTGATGAATTATCAAAATATTAATGCAGTCCAACTCTAAGCCAGGTTGAAAGTTGACATCTCACAACTTCAACAAATTCCGAAGTATTTTAAAAGATTGGCATAAATATGATAGGAAAGACTAATGCAAAGTGTGATCTTTCAATAACATCCAATTAACAGAAAATTATGTCTAGTGTTAAAAATAATCACTGCCTCATAACCAGCAAATGGCATGTCCTCATATCCAGCAAATCCCACAAATATTTGAAAATGAAATGATGAATGCTATACCTATTCTTTAATTGTCTCTTGCTACATATTGAGGGAGCAGTTGTTGTACCCGTTTTCTTTTTTCTTTTTTGTTGGTGGGGGGTTGGAGTTTAAATATAAGCAGCCAGCACACAAGATTTATACTCTTGGTCACATCAAGCATCAGATTAAAACACAATTTAGGATCTTTGGACCTGACTTCTGCAGATTCATTGGAAGTATACCCACAATCACAAAATATAGCATACAAACTTGAGTTTATTTTGTTAGCTGCAATTACACAAACTTACTGCAACAAATGCAATCAAATCACATCCAAGATCCCCATTAAGTGTCAAAGAATTTATTAATTACTTAAGAAAACAAGGTAGAGACAACATAGTTTTTAATCTTCTTTAAAGCTCTAGCCTCTTACACAAGCCTTCTTTTTATCCCGACAAGAAAAAATTATATTCAAAACACTCTGGTCTCACATTCATCTATAATGCAAGACCATGATAACAAACAAACTCTTTTTGTTGCAAACCATATGCTTCCTGGAATATCAATGCCCAACACTTGTTGATTTATTAGATCATAACTCACACACAGCACCCTTTCTGCATTAAAAGGTTATTATTACACAGATAATTTCTTATTTATTAGGAAAGGGTCTAATATAAACCCATGAGGTTCTATTAAGTCCACAGCCATCGGCACTTATAACTATGTATCTAATGTTCTAATCTCTCTTATTCCATTGCTTCTCCTATATTAGGTTTTTTTTTTTTTTTTTTAAATTTTTTTATTATAAATCAGCTGTATTATTATGTTACCAACAAAGAATTATTTTTATGAGCTACATGGAATTGTGAGGGATTGTAAATTGCCATGTATAAAAACTCCATTGGTATGACACACAGATCAGCATATTTAGTATGTAACTCCAAAGATTTTATTAGATGTGGAAAGGGATGTCAACTCAACTTTAACAGCCAACCATAAGTATAAACTTCTTTGCTGAGTAACATTTTTGTGGAGATTATGTTATTAGTGTGAGGACTAAAATAGGTTAGCAATTTCATGACTAGTATTGCAACCTTAGGTAGAACAGAACCAACGCCACTACCGTGAGAAGAGCATATTGGAGTACCTACGAGTATAGAAAAGGGTTGAAATTTTTTCATAAAAATTTAGGTTGTCCTACGAAGTATAGGACATTCATATTTGAGGCGAAGAATACATACAAACAAACAAACAATTTTACATGTGTACTATACAAGTCTATGCACTTATAAAAGCATTCAAAAAATAAGAGCCATCCAATAAGAACATTCTGAACATAGAATTTATTTTCCCCTACCCATATTTTTATAAATCAAAACTTATGTGCTTACTACAACCATTCTAGAAAAGAATAAACAAACTTCAATTATAAGTTACGTTCTTTCATAAGAATTTCAAAGCCCTTTAGACATTATTACTCTACTTCTAAATATCATCAAAGGGTGGAACAGCATTTCATTCCCACCACCTCACCCAAAGAAAAAACCTCCAAAACCACTTTTCAACAGCCAAACAAACTATAAAAATATCAAAGAGCATATGAATTCTCTGCAAAATCCAAAAAAAATGAAATGTAACAAGGGCCAAATCACCCTCACTGTTACTGAACTATCAAGCAAAACCAACAAATCATTCTATGGATTGACACCCTGCACCATTGAAAGACCACCATTTTTTTTCCCATATACAACAAATCAAGCATAAACTATGAAGCACGGATACGGGTACGAGTACCCGTACTGGTACGATACGGGTACGTCGATACGGTAAAATCCAAAAAAAGTAGGGTACGGGCACGGTTTGGTACGCTTGTAAAAAAATATTTATTTTTAATTTAGAGTAATGCAAAAATTAATTAAATGATTTAATTTGTTAAGATTCAACCTACAATTAACATTTAATGCCAAAAGTAAAGATATAAATCAAAATTAAATGTCAATACATTAAAATCACTTACAAATCACAGTTTAATTTTAAAAATATGCTAAGTATAAAACTAAAAGTAAAAAAGAAGTCTAGTGAAATGAGTTTTATTTTTGTAGTAGAAGAAAATATTGTTTCAACTGAGGTACGGTACGGCTTGGATATATAGTAGGTACATCTGAGTACGTCAAAAATTAAGAAGAAAAAAATTGAGTACGTGTTTTGTGTACCCGGTACGTATGCAGAAGTACCATACAAGGTACCATACGCCGGTAAGTACCCGGTACGGGTACGGCATGTTTTTCAAAGTACCCATGCTTCATAGAGCATAAAGGAGCCACATTCTAAAAAATTTGACTTCTTTCCAAATTATTCTACTAGCTCTCCAGCCAACAATCATGTCAACCTAAAGCAAAAAACAAGGAGTTTTTAACTCACATTGTAAACCAACATTAAGGAGGTTTGGTACTGAAATAGAAAATTCTTGGCTTGGCTGATCCAGTTCAGACATTCAGAAACAGTCCCCATAGTTTCTTTGAAAATATAGATTTCTTGTGTCTTCACATTATAGAATTCAACTATGCTACATTAACACTTTAAAATAAATCAAGTATCCATGTGTGACACTTGAACACTAGATAGGTAAATGTATGGGATGTGTCAAACATCCATCAACATGGTCAGTTAGTGATTTTACCACACAACGCATAAATAAACTATGCAAATAGACAACAATAAATGATACACGGTCGGATGGCAACCATGCTCATATTGTCACCTCACCTAGTTTAGTTCTTGTTCTTATTCGTCTAAACTTTTAAGCCCTTGAAGAGTAATGCACTTCTTAAGACCTTTTTATTTTGAAAACCTTTTATCCCATTAAAATTTTATGATTAAAAGCCAAAAGAAAAATATTTAAGAAAAAGGAAATGCAACATAGGGAATCAATTATCCATGAACAATGCCAAAAGTTAAGAAAGCAAAAACAAAAAAGCTGAATCAGAAGTCAGCCTATTGTAACTGGGATCTCTTTCATCTCATAATAGTCTCTGCAAATTAACTACTAATTGTTTTATATCAAAAATTGATTTTAAGACATCTAATTGAATACTTGACTCAGTACTCAATGGAAAGAATCTCACATTGTGTGTGTGTGAATTGTCTTCTTCTAGTCAGCATGCGATATCATAATACAATACTAGTAGTAACTAGTTTTCTTCATAGTCACTGCATTTCAGTTTCATTGTTCCTCCTTTTGTTTAGCTTCATATAATACTTCAAAGTTTTGATCTGTGTATCTAACCATAATCTATATTGTCAAAAATTATGTACTAATCAAATTTATTGACTACAAACAGATGCATCTGTATCACTTCATAAATTAAAAGCAACCAACATTCAGGAATCAGGATTGAGTTTGCTTTCTACATTTCATTTTCATGTGTACACTGTCATGTACATATTTCCACAGCAGTTCTGTTGTCGATACAGGGGAAAAACTGGAAGCCTGTGTAGAATCTAGACCTTCCGATTGATCAGGGCTCCTGAGTCATCAATGACTATAAATGAAATGTCTGGCTTATGCAGTTTACCCTGTCTCTTCAAGTAAGCATGAACACCTAATAATGATGACATTACCATTACTACATATCTCTGGGCCTCATGGAATTAGTAGTTTGTCCATTCCCTGGATTGGTGATATCTACCTGAATGATCTAGAGCAGTGCGTGATCCCCAAACAAGATCTATAAAGGATAGAGATGGATCCATCAATCATTGGTTGAACCATCAAATCCCATATCATTATTTCACTTTAAAATTCAAATAGTAAAATTAACAATATGAAAGGAATCAACATGCCCATAACTCCAACTGATGCTTGTTTCATCTAAATGCCTAGTTCAAAAGGTTATACCATCTTTATGATGCTTGCCCAAATAATTATCTCAGAATAAGAATGGCACTAAATTCATAGAACCACGATGCTAAGTACAATATAAAAATAAAACAAACTGTTACTCCCAAACACAACCAACTAAAAAGACACAGAAATTAAACATGTGAGAGTTAGGGTTCTTACTGTAACAAGCTCTTGTATCAGCAAAGGAGACAACCTAACATCTACCAGTTCCTCTTGCAATGTCCTGGTGGTGAGATTATACAAACCAGCCCATTTAAGCATCTCATCCACAGTCTCAAAGACTGGCCTTGATTCACAGCTTTTATAGTAATTTAAGAATTTATCCACTGCACTCTGCACCACAAATATACATTCAATCCACATATACAATATATATATATATATAGATAGATATAGAGACAGAGACAGAGACAAAGACAGAGAGAGTGTGTGTATACCTCGACAAAGTTACTCATTTTGAAGAGAGAGAATCCATAACGAAAGAACATGCGGAATGAATTGAGTAGCGATACGATCTTCTGGAAAAAAGGGAACTTAGAATTAGAGTCTAGGGTTTTGAAGACGAATTTATGGCCGTCCCAAATCCCGAAAGAAGAGGAGTCGTCTTCATCATCCTGCTTGACGGTTAGATTGAGAAATTTGACGAAGTTAACGGCGTGGTAGTTCTTGGGGTGGAGAATGGAAGCTCCGGCTTCGAAGGTGTCGCCGGCGAGGGAGATAGTAGCCATCCTGCCTCCGACGCGGCCGCGGCGTTCGAAGATTCGGATTAGGCCGATGGGAGGAGGAGATTGATCGGAGTATTGGCGGAGGAAGTGAGCGACGGAGGAGCCGCCGATGCCGCTTCCGATTATGCAGACAGTTGGAGGATCAGATTGGACTGAGGATGATGATGATGGAGTGGAGAGAAACAGGAGAGTGAAAATGAAAACAATCATTGCGTTCATCTTCATCTGTAGTGTCTTCAATGGCTCTTCTTTCTTCTTCTCCACTGGCTCTGATTCACAGGTATATGTATGTATGCAGGAGAATATTGATAGAGCTATAGCGAGGTCAGCTCTTCCTGATAGGTACTTAGGAGCAGCTTCTAACTTCAACCAATTTAAATTTTTTGGGCTAATTGTTTTTGAAAAACTGAGCGCTGCTATCAAAAAATTATTATAGAATCGTAAAACAGGGTTATGACTCAAGTCTTCGGGTTTTTTTGTGTGGGTGTGGGGGTGTGGATGTAGGTGTCGTTTTAAATTTTTTTTTTATTATTTTAATTTAGAGTTAAAAAATTTTGTTTGGAATAAATTTTTTTGACATTGTTGATTTTTATAAGAGAAAAAATAAAGTGATTATAATTTGAATATGACATTTTATCTTATTAATTTTTTTTGTTTATTTTATCTTTTCATGACTAAAATAACTCCAAACCAATATGCCAAACATAACCTTAGACTCCTTGGATGAGATTATCAATGAAAAAGTTAGTGATGAAATTGTTAGCGGAAAGATTAAGTAAGGTCTCGTTTGTTAATTATATATTTTGGTCAAAAAATTAAAAAGTCAGTATAAGTTATTATATCACTTTTTTGCACATCTCTTCTTAAAAAATTAAAAAATTATTAAAATAACATATTTTCGAAACGAGGTCTAAATAAAATTATATTTGTTTAATAATAATAATTGTTAATATAAAAATTATTAAATTATTTTTATATAAAATAATGAAAGGTCATGGTTTTTCAAAACAATCCATAGTTTTTTCACAGGAAACCATGATTTTGAGCTGCAATTAATGTTTTGGTAAGAAAAAAAAAATAATTGCATTTTTCCATACAATCGATTCCACTCTAATCTCAATAAACTATTTCTGAATTTTCATCTCCTCCAGATGAGTGCTAGTCCACTTCTCTAAGGAGTTTCATAGTCCAAATGGACTCCCAATATATAAATAATAAGTAAAAGGGGGTTTTAACCACAAGAGTTGTGGGAGTTTCAAATTCTCAACATGAATTTTTAGAATTTTTATATTTTTAAATAGTTAAAAAAAATTCTATTGGTTAACCCAACTAAGAAAAGAAAAAAAAATGAAAAAAAAAAAAAAACTGGTCTGCTATAATTAGTTGGTAGGGTTTAAACTGTGCATTCTGTCATGACGAGATGGAATCTTTGAATCATATTATGATCCACCGCCCTTGATGGTGTGCCACCATATGATTGAGTGTGTTTATCGGTGCCTGTTATTCCCACAAAGGGTGTGTGTAAATTAATTGTGTAAAATAAATATATTTTTAAATAATTAAAAAAAATTCAGTTGGTTAAACCAACTAAGAAAAGAAAACAAAAGAAAAAAAAAAAACTGGTCTGCTATAATTAGTTGGTGGAGTTTAAACTGTGCATTCTGTCATAAGGAGATGGAATCTTTGAATCATATTATGATCCACTGCCCTTGATGGTGTGCCACCATATGATTGAGTGTGTTTATCAGTGTCTGTTATTCCCACAAAGGGTGTGTGTGTAAATTAATTGTGTAAAATAAATAAATAACAAAATAAATTAATTCAGAAAATAATTTAAAAAATTAAATTACGAATTAAATGCTTACAGAAATTAAAGTTGAGCCTTGTGTTGGACACAATCTCCTTAAAGTAGATTTTGCCCTCGCTCCGGTGCTTCGAGTTTTGACCAGCGTCTACTTCCTAGGATGCAACGACTAACAGTTGATTTTACAGCACTATAAAATCAAGTCTGGCAAACCAGACGATGCAGTAACTCTTTCTCTTTCTTTTCCTAAAAATAAATGCAGCAACAGATGGATGAGTAAAAGATGGCGAATAGAAGAAGAAAGGGAAGAAGTTTGGAAAATTTCGATGCTAGAAATGCTAAAATGATAGGCTTTATATAAGAGGAAAGATGGCTGTTTTGAACAGGTGCCAACAGATAGGCAACTGTTCGGACAAATTTCAACAAATAGAAAATCAGTTTGGACTGTTTGGACAGTTACAAATCTATCCGGGAAAGGATTCAATAGGTTCAAACCTGTTCAGGTGGGTTAGGATCTGTTTGGGTGAAGGAAAAATTTTGGACCAATTTATTTTGAATTTTGAGTCCAAAATTCAAAATAAATAAATAAATTACAAAGGTTTTTGCCCAAAAAGATAAGTATTGGGCTGGACAAGCCCAACCCAACCTCACATCTGCGCCTAGGCTCAGCCTGCCTGATAGATCGAAAGGACGGCGGAGGTAGCGCGCGTGTGGTTTTTGTTTTGAATCCAATGGGTCTAGCCCACTTCACTAATAACCTCACATTTCCACAAACTTGGATATCCTTTGGGGCCCATCCCAAGTATCCCAAGCTTAGGTATATAAACCTAAACAAAACCTTAAGCCTTTCCAATGTGGGACAAGCACATTTAACAAATGTGTAAGAAACCCACATAAATCTATTTCCACGAATCTGAAAATGTGCGTTGAATTTTCATTCATCCGGAAATGGTTTTGAGCAACCAAATACATGGTTTTATTCACCACGCAACATTAAACATAAACCCACTGAAAAACGTTAAAAATAATGCTTGGATCCCACCTTAATTAATGCTCAAAGTTAACAAAAAATAAGGATTTTCAAAACCATTTTCTAACAATCTCCCACATAAATGGAATTCACGATAACAAACATGCAACAAGATGCAGACAAAGAAAGAGTAAATTGAGAAGATACACCACATCTAGATAGGTAGCTTTTGGCTTTGAATCTCCTTTAGTGAAAGCTTATTGGAATTACTGGCTAACCAGTGGACGCGATGTCTTGAACTGTTCAGCTGTTTGTGTAAACCAAGACAATAGATTACACATAGTGTATCCGCAGACACAGTTTGGTTCTTATGGTTGTATTCATTTTGGCCCTGAACAACACCTGGTAATTCATAAGTGCTCTAGAGAATTTAGCCTTCTAAATTCTCACAGAACTGGCCCAGTTCACACTCATAGAGGTGACTTCTTATTAAGAGTATCATGCTATACCCCACTTAGATGTCCAAGCTATAAAAATCATTAAAAGCAAAGCTTATCTTACTAACGCTACAGGTATCACTCTTCTTATCATAGAAATGGGCAAGAGTAAACCTCCTTAGTGATACGTGAAGTCATCCATAATTCGATTGTCCCTTTGAACCTAGATCTTGGGATCTCCAGTCAACTAGGTTGGGTTTCATTATGGCAACTTTTAAGTAATAGGATTTAAACCCATTCCCCTCGATAAAATGGTCCACTTGCTCTCTAGCTAGCCCTTTAGTCAACAGATCCATAATATTCTCCTTTGACTTTACATATTCTGTGAAAATTATTCCATGTAAGAGCAAATGCCTGACAGTATTATGTCTTCGACGAATGTGTCGAGACTTACCGTTATACATCTGATTCTATGCTCGTTCTATTGCTACTTCACTGTCACAGTGAATGTATATAGCTGGCACAGTTTTAGGCCACATTGGAATGTCTTCTAAGAAATTAAGAAGCCATTCTGCTTCTTCTCCTATTTTATCTAAAGCAATATATTCAGATTCCATTGTCGACCTTGCTATGCATGTCTGCTTAGAAGATTTCCAAGAGACTGCAGCACCTCCCAGGGTAAAGACATATCCACTAGTGGATTTTGAGTCTTTAGTATCTGATATCCAATTCATATCACTGTACCCCTCGAGTATTGTTGGATATTTGGTATAATGTAAGTCATAATTCTGGGTATGTCTTAGATACCTAAGTACCCTAATTATTGCTTTCCAATGATCGGACCCTGGATTACTTATGTTACCTACTCAATTTGCTTACAACATAGGCTATAGCTGGCCTAGTGCAATTCATTAAGTACATCAAGCTTCCGATTATCCAAGAGTACTCTAATTGTGATATGCCTGCACATGTTTTTTTTGACAAATGAAGACTAATGTCAACAGGTGTTTTCGCAGGACGGTCGTCATGCTTTCCAAAATTCTCCAGAATTTTCTCAACATAGTGAGACTGAGATAAAGCATATCCTTCAGATGTTCTAGTAATTTTTATTCCTAGAATTACATCTGCTACTCTCACATCTTTCATGTCAAACTTTTTGTTCAACATTTTCTTTGTGGATTTAATCATGTCATTATTGCTTCCAATAATGAGCATGCCATCCACATAAAGACAAACTATGACATAGCCTTTGTCTGTGTTTTTAACATAGACGCATTTGTCATATTCATTTATTTTAAAACCATCCGAAAGCATATCGTGATCAAATTTTTCATGCTATTGATTCGGAGCTTGTTTTAATCCATAAAAGGATTTGACAAGTTTACAAACCTTTTTCGATACACTATCTGATTTTAGATTATTTATAATTGTCAATTTTTATGAAGGCATTACCTCAACATCATTTAGATTTCAGACTTTCAAGCTAATGAAGAACAACACAAATAGCAAAACACATCAACCAGTCTTCAGTAACTATTGCACGTGTACATTTAAGTCTACTTACCATAGATGTGAAGCAATTGTCAACATCATGGTTGTTTGTGGGTACAAATCTGTCATAAGTTTCAAAGAATATCTCGTCTACAGGTCCAATCAGGGTTGTCAGTCTTTGCTTCTGTAGTAACAAAAGCAATGTATTTCCCTTTTGAAGCCACGTTGTGGGTATAGGAGCAACAAAACAGATACCTGTAGCAGTAAACAAGTAAATAAAAATAGCAAGTAGCCAGAATCAGAAGTTTCTAACTCAAATTTATTTTATTTTATTTTTTTCTGTGGATGCACTGATAACTACAGAATTACCTAATGGCCCATGTTGTAAGTTTGATTTTACAAATACAATAACTTTCAATTTAGAGATAAGGAAATCCACCTTGAAAGCGTGCCAGAGACTCTGAATAGAGCTTTTGTAACACCCTCAAAAATATTCATAAAACCCCACATTCTCGTCAAGCATTGATATAAGAGAAATAAACATCTTTCTATTCATCAGAGTATTCACTATAAAAGTATTACATGTTGACAACAAAAGTAAATGCCCTATGGGCTTACAACTTTCCAAGCCAACACTTGGTTACAAAAAGGAGAGTACTAACTCAAATACAGATTAAGCCCTTGGCTTGAGTTTACATGTAATACATCAAAAGATAACAAAATATTCAAAAGAGTCTTCTACTCCCAGAACCTTCCAAGCTATGATCTTGGAGGTGGCATATTACCTGGACCTGAAAATGATGTCCCATATAGGGTGAGCCACAGCCCAGCAGAGATATACTAAACCAAATATAAGCAATGCCTAAAACAATGGCATGTGATAGATGGTTAACACTTATAACAATTTACATCACATTACTGTTCCATGACAATCATGTCCATGTTACATTTCACTTTCCTTTACTTATCAATTCATTTCATAAATGTGGCTCAGAACCTGGCCAGATAACTTAAAAGAGATTACATCTCAAATTAGCAATACTTTCAATTCAATTGGGATAACAACTCATGTTAAACATTTCTTACTTTATAATAGATACACATTTTGGTGCTGTATCAGTCTCAGCCAAAATCACTTCCATACTTCACAAGTGATACACATTTTAGTGCTGTATCAATATCAAACAAAATCCGGTTTAGAGGTCCATCCCCTATCTTCCCCTAAATCGTGAAGTACATCCCCTATCTCCTCCCATATAACACAATGCATATAATCATATACATGTTCAATCAATACACAACTTTGATGTATTATTGCAAACCGTCATATACAATGTGATTAGTTTTAGTTTCCCTAATTAACATGCTGTGTCTACAACAATCAAAACTATCCTCCACCGATAGCCCAAAGCAGTTATTTTCTAAATAGAAAATAAATGCATAAATAGGTATAATCTCCACATTTCTATAGGTGAGTGATAAAATTAATCCAACTACACCATTCAATCCCATAATTTCCCAATTTCATGGATTTCACCTCATTTCCATATTTACTTAAATTAATGATACCAATTAATGTATTTCAATAATTAGGGCAACTTCCCAAATTCTCAATATCAACCCTAAGGTTTGATTTCATCAATAATACAACATAAATTCCATTTTCTCCATGTTTCTCATACATATGGGTTTAATATTTGAAAACCCCCTTCTTTTATAAATTACAAAAAAACCCCAACTTTCCTCAAAATTACCCAACAACCCCCAACATATCAAAATGCCAAAATTTAAAGACAAAACTCATAAGATGGAGTAGGGTATCCCTACCTCGAAGTTAGAGCTCAAACGGAGAAGATGGTGAAAACCCAAAGTGCTCCAAACTCACAAATTTTCAGATTAAAACGAAGCCCTCAACACCCTCTATCTTTCTTGCAAAGAGAGTAGGGTAGAAACTCAATGGAAGTAGATCAATCCCTAGAGAAAAGATGTTTAGAGAGAGAGAGAGAGCTCGGATCTAGGGTTTTGAAACAAAAAGAGATGAAAAAGTGAAGTGTTTACCCGCTGCTGCCTGCTGATATACAACAGGCTCGCTCGAGCGAAGGATTGGTCGCTCGACCGACCAGACACAAAGAACCCTCGCTTGAGCGAAGAAAGTCTCGCTCGAGCCAACAATACGAAGCTTCAGGTCTGCAACCCAGAAGCACGCTCGAGCGACAGAATGCTCGCTCGAGCGAAGAAACTCAAAACATACACCTCGCTCGCTCGAGCTAAGAAATGCAACTCTCAGGTTCAGAACCAGACGCAGACGCAAGCTCGAGCGAAGGACTTTTCGCTCGAGCCACCAGATACAAAAATTAACTCTCGCTCGAGCGACCAAACCCTGGCTCGAGCGAAGGATTCAAAACAAGGAGCTCGCTTGAGCGACAAAAGGCTCGCTCGAGCGAAGGACCAAAATTCTAGGCAGCAACCATTTGCTCCCAAGCACACCAAACCTGTAACAAACCTGCCCAACACATCCTATAACTCAAAAATAAGGAATTAAAGGATAACAACAAGATATAACAACAGCCAATACGACGGAACATAAGTCCGGAACACTGTACATAAAGGGGTAAAACCCGGGATCGCTATAACGCTTTTGGATTGAATGCCATAACAATTAGCAAATAATTTAAGTTTCATTGACAAGCGACTTCACACAAGGAAAGAACATAGTCTTGTGCAAGAGATAATGGAGGACTACCTAATTATGAATTTTTGTTCTTTTACAGTGCTTATGGTTATGGTTGGATGAAGATATTGCACCCCATGTCATTTTTTTCTTTCTTCTTTTTTTTAAAAAAATAAAAAAATAAAGGAAGAGAGTTGAGAAAAAAATTATTTCACCTTCACTCTCTTCACAAAATCCATAGCAGGCTGGTCCAAATAGCTATCATCAATATGTAGTGCCAAGGCATGACCAATGGAGTCAATGGTATCATCTTCAAGTCGATATTTTCTGCAGCAACAACAAAGTGAATAAGTTAATTCATACTGTTGAATAAGAGGCAATCAAATGCAAAATTCATATGATGGTCATGAACGTCTTATTGTTATTGCTTTTTCATTCATCATATGCAGATAAGCAATCATAGTGTATGTTACAAAAAAATAAAAGAATTAGAAGAAAGAAAATAGGCATTATTAAGACACCTATAGTCAATTTTGTTGAAAATTACAATAATCAATGACAAAGTTCTCCATCAACCAGCTTTCAATTGTCAAATAGTAGGCAAAACATCTAAACAAAACCTGACTCTTTGGTGCATGCATTTCCATCAAAGTTGTGTCCTAAAAACACAGTACTTCCTCAACGTCAGTTGCTGGAACTTTGTAAATCTGAAAAATATATATATATATATATATTAGAGGGAATAAGTTCAATCGAAAAAGAAATAATTTCATTTTAAAATGTTGAAAGAAAGAATAAGGACAAACAGTGAGTGATCAATTATGCAGAGGAGATGCTGAAAATATAGCATACCTTCCCTTTCTTGTACACGAAACTACTATCTACAACTTTGAAGTTTAGGTCCTTAGTCACATTAGTGTGGATGAGGACACGTACCAAACCTCCATTTGCCATCATGAACTAACAAAGAATATAAAATGTCTTTCACCATAACACATACCCAGCATAAAAGAGGGTGTAAATAATAAGAAAAATATAAACCATACACAAAAATTTCCAGGTTAAAAGGTGAAGAACGTAAAAACAATGCCAGCATTTCAAGGTAAAATATTAAATGATGCTAGTTTACTTTAGTGAGTGACCTCATAACCAATAAACTATCGACTTAAGAACAAGTTCCCAATTCATTAATTCCAGAAGAAGCAATGTACCAATTTATATGATCCAGTGAAGCATTGCTTGGTTTAAAATCTATAGTGGAACTAACTTTAAGATGAATCCAGTGGTATCAGAGATTTTTGGTTTAGTAGTTCTAAGTGTTCAGCTATTTGATTTTCTTTTGATAATGGAATGTGCAAAGTGTTGGTAGTTGTCTTTCTCATGCTTTAATGATATAGTTTGTTTTATGCATGCATCCCTTTATTCATTGGACTTCTTGTGAAGTATGCAGCTTTTATTAGTTAATTACACATTTAGTATGATAACTATAGTTAGATCTTTGCTTCTTCATCATCTTCTCCTTATTTTTATTTTTTTTTGGTTGTGTGGTACCATTCATTTTGCAAGCATGACTACAAGTCGACAAGTCTTGCTCATTCATGAATTAATTTATCAGTATAGAGGAGCAGAAGACCCCACCTTAGATAATGAAGAATGGTTGAACATATTTGAAATGCACTCAAGGTATTTGCACAATTAACATTCAATTGCATTTCTTTTGTAGAACATTAAATATTTGAGATGGATAGAGCCTCTTAAACTAAGTTGGTTATAGTAAAATTTCTGTTGAACTTGTAATTTTTGTGGGTAAAGTGACATTTTGGTTTTACATGCTTCATGTCATGCTAGAGGTATTTAATGTTAAGAGATTTAAAGGAGCGTGATCAGTCGGACTTTATCTTTTGTAAGATTAGAACAATCTCTACAAATAGTTAGTTTATTTTTATGCTTCTAGCAGTTTCTGAATTAATTTGTGTTTTCATTTTTCAGGTCAAAAATTTCTTAGAGAGATGCAAAATATGGTTAAGGAATTTAAGAGCTTAGTTTTTCAAGTTTTTTCATTTTTTAATATATGTAAGCACAGTTTAAAATTTTTAATTTAATTCCTTTGTATATACTTTTGAACATATTTAACTTTTATTTATGAAATATATGACGTTATTTCATTCAATATATGGTTGTGATTCAAAGTATAGTATATAGTGTGTATTACATTCTTGAAATGCGTGTACAAAAATAATATTGATTATTCTTCAAATATGCCGAACCCTTTTTTTTATCACAAGCATTAACTGTGATGAGAAATACATATAACGTGTGATAGTATCTCATTATTAATCACATGTTTTATTAGGTATTAATCACACTTAAAAGATGTGATCTAAATGTTTATTATCACAGGTTTTATTAGTTTTTAATCACACTTAAAAGATGTGATGTAAATGTTATTAATCATACTTAAAAGATGTAATCTAAATATTATTAATCATACTAGAAAAGTGTGATAAAAAATGACCATTTTTAATCACTCTCTCAAAGATCACACTTTGACAAAAATTAAAAAGTGTGATTAAATAACAAAAATCACACAAAAAAAAATGTGATCTTTATCTGTTTTTGTAGTAGTGTTTTCACAAGTTACTTCCATTTTCTTTCACCTCCGCAAATCCTTTACAAATCTAACACAACATGGGGGTGTTTTGGGGAATTGGTTAAAAGTTGGCTTTTTGACTTTTTAGTATATTTTGTCTTTTTATAAGTTATGTGAGAGATGATGTGACATAAAATGGGTTAAAAGCCGGAAGCTGGCCTTTCACCAGCTTCCCAAAAGAGCACATAATAGTCACAACAGCATGAACGATGTGTACAAGAATCAAGAGCAATTTTCACGCAATAAAATTCACTATACAAACACTACAGCAAATCTCCCACTTACATTTAAGGGTGAGAATTTGTGATGCGACACAATAACACAACTCGAACCGTACACAAAGTTAGTAAGTTAGGGTTGACCATTTTTTGACACGAATATGTAGATGACACGACCTGATAACACGAATATTAAACAAGTCGAGTTAGTATTAAATTTGTATAACACGAAATTAATATGAGTAACTCGTATAATGAACACTTAGATATACATTTTAATATTATTTCCACTAAAGAGTATCATGACATTTTTTAATATCTTACATAATTACATCCAATTCATTAAAAAGTATGTAAAATATTATTTTAAATTTAATATAGATTTTTTTTTTTAAACTTTTAATTGAACTTAATGTATTTTTTGTCTATTATTTGAGTTAATGTAGTAAAAATTATAATAATAAAATATAATTTTTTATAAATTAAGAAAATAAAATTAAGTTAAAATTAAATATTTTTATAAATAATTTCATTTAATAAGGATTAGTTTCATTAAATTTAACTTGTCAATAACATTTCAATTTTTTTTTTCATACATTTAATATTTTAGTTAATAGTGAAAATTTTTAATATGACACGTTAACACGACACAAACGGGACACGGATCAAAAATCACACAACACGATAACACGAAAGAATAAACAGGTCAGGTTAGTATTGAGGTAATTTTGATATGAATCTGAGATGGCACGACACAAATACGACCCAATATGACACGACGTCCATCCCTACATCACACCACCATGCATGCATGATGTGCTGTTGATAGATATCTCAAATCAAACAGCAATGCTTTAGTTGTAATCAGTGGTAAAGTCAAGAATTCAGTGAAGGGGGCACAAATTAATGATAACATTAATTTTTTTTTTCTTATAATAAACAACAATGTGATATTATTAAATTTAAACATTAGCAATCCATTTGGATAAATGTGAATTTTATATTAAAAGATTTGAGGTTAAATTTTATATAAATATTGGGGCGTAACTATTTTAGGTAGATTGGAAAATTAAAAATGAAGATAAGTTGAGTTTGTAATGATATATTTTAGTAGAGAAATTCTATAAAAACAGACCGCCAAAAAAGTGTCTATCATATGCCGTAGTTATGATCTTTGTGGTTTTTAATTATGACACATTATAATGGATATAACTTAGTTATAACTTCTTGTGGTTATCATAGTTATGATCTTTGTGGTTGTAAGAGGGGCTAATTTGAGCCCACTAAATTATTTAGGCCCAATAGCCCAAGATTAGTGGGCCCGAATTTATCGCAAGTCCAAGATTGGTGGGCCCGGATTTATCGCCGTCAAACAGGCTGAATGGCTCTAAGCCTCGAAAGGGTTCGGATCCACGAACCTAGAGACTTACTCGAGGCTGGACTCGAAAAGGGTATTAAGCAAGCCTAGAGATCCGAGACACTCAGATTCGAAAGGGTTCGGATCCAAGAACCTAAAGGTCCGAAGCACTTGGCTTCGAACGGATTCAGATGCAATCTAGAAGTCGCTCCGTTAATGAGTCCCAGAACACTTGCGGGCTCGGAGCTTTCCGGGATCTACGCACCAGAACCATGGGCGTAATGGAGTCCGAACAAAGGACCCGATCCCGAGGACGGTGAGTGGAGATAAATTCACTCTTCGGTTAAACTAGCCTATACCCGGGTCGAGGTGGCACGATCTAGGGGGATCCCTGAGACTCGGCAATATTTGCGGCAGGGCGTTCTCTTGAACTACCCCTGACCCTGATGCGGTAGGATATCCTCTGGGATTACCCCTGACCCTTTGGGATGATTGGGGATCATTGGTTAGGTGTGGCTAAGAAGAAGGGTTCGCCGAGGGGTTGATCTCCTCTTCGGGGTTTTTCTCATCCTCGGAGAGGTCACCTCCTCGGATAAGGTGGTTAGAGAAAATATTCCCCATGTGCCTTGCACATGGGCTCTATCCTACATCATGAGGTGCCTATAAATAGCACCCACCCATAACTTTACAAGGGATGGATTTTGGAGATTTAACTCTTGGGAAAGAACTAATTTCCCTTCTCCATTATCAACCTTGAGAGTGAAAGTGGGAGATCCATGGGAGAGCCTTGCCATTATTCTCTCTCTAGCCATTTTGCCTTCTTCTTCACCCAATCTCTTATCTCCATCATCTCCTTTACTCTTGTGTTCTTGAGTTGAGACTATTGAAGAATCTAAGCCTCTCATAATCTTCTAGAGAATTTGAAGTTGTTCTTCAAGGATCTTCGAATTTTCCAACTACTTTCTTGAACCCTCTCATATAGTGGTCAAAATAATTTTCATTTTAACCGCAAGGGGAAATTACAAAGGGGTGGTTTGAAGTTTGCTTATTTAGTGAGTTTTTGATTTTTTATGAAAAGATATGTAAAAAGGAAAAGAAGTGATATAATAACTTGTAACAAATAAGTTTCTTATTTAGATTGTTTCCAAACCATTCCTAAATATTCATATAAGAAATTATTTGATTCAACAATAATATTATAATGATCACATTTCTCTAAGGTGAACTCAGCCTTATTCGTAAGAACAAGCTGAAGGAGATAGGAGAGGCAAGCAGAAGACAGAAAACTTTGAAGCAGTGGAAGCACAAAGAGGGGAAGAAACTACTACAATCAATAATGAATTTACGAAAAGTGGCAGTCTTCAGATCAGCAGTAGCTGCTATTTCGCTATCCATGGCCAACAAGTCTGGTAGAGGATGTCTACGATTATCAGAGGCAGAAGCATCAATTCAAATTGGTAAAGTCTTGGGGGTAGACTATGATGGAAAGGAGGGGGAGGTGATGAGTAAGCTAGAGGAATTGGAGGCCAGAGATAAAAGAAAAGAGGTGAGAAGGGGAGATGAAGAAAATTGAGCAGTGAGGCTCTAGGAGTTTGAGGGGTAAATAATTTTTGTTATGAAGATACAATCATGGAATGTTAGAGGACTTGGAAGACCGGAGAAAAAGAGAAAGATCAGAAGTAGTTTGGCAAAGAGGCAAATTAGCTTGGTGATGATTCAAGAAACAAAGAGATCAAGCATCACAACCGAAGTAGTAAAATCCATTTGGTATGAAGACCATTTTGAGTATATGGCAATGGATGCAGAAGACAGAGCCGGTGGTTTGCTCTGTGTATGGAATCCAGTGGTGTTTCAAGTACATGCGTGTTGTGGCAACCGGAATTTCATTCTCTTGTCAGGTACTATGTTTTCCTCGTTTAACTGTGTGATTGTTAATGTCTATGGGCCAACGGATGTGGCTAAGAGACAAGAAGTCTGGGCAAATTTTGCTCGCTTGAAGGCTTCTTTCTTGGGGCCATGGTGTATAGGGGGTGATTTGAACGAAATAAGGAATACTGATGAACGAATTGGGTGTTCTAGAAGAGATCGAGGAATGAGGGATTTTAACTCTATGATAGAACAACTAGAATTGATTGACCTACCAATGCTCGGGAGGAAATTTACCTGGTGCAATTCACAAACACGAGAGAAATGGAGTAGAATTGACAGATTTCTACTTAATTATGAGTGGCTTCAGAATTTCAACTTTAAGTTATGGGGACTACCTAGGTCGTTATTTGATCATTATCCTATAATATTGATGGAGGATGATAGGGATTGGGGTCCTAGACCGTTTAGGTTTTTGAATGCTTGGGCCAGCCATCCTAATTTTGTAACTTTAGTGGAGCAAGCACTGTTAGAATCTCAAGTGGAAGGGTGGGCTGGATACAGATGTCTCTTGAAGTTCAAAGCCTTGAAACAAAAATTGAAAGTGTGGAACACTGCTGTGTTTGGAAAGGTTGAATCTCAGCTTGAGGCAGTGGAGGAGGAAGCCCATGCTATTGAATTAATTGCAGAAGAAAGAGCTCTTCTAGGAAATGAAAAAGCTAGAAGTCAGGAATTAATGGGTGAAATCTGGAGGTTAAACAAACTGTTGGAACGGATCTGGTTACAAAAGTCAAGAATCAATTGGGTCACTCAAGGGGATAGGAATACAAGGTATTTTCATATAATGGCTTGTAACAAAAACAGCAGAAACTCTTTGTGTTCTATTCAGGTGAATGGCTCAATAGTAGAGGAGCCTATGGCAGTCAGGCATGAGGTGCATAAGCACTTTAGGAATCATTTCTCTGAATCTTGGACTGTTAGGCCTAAACTGACTAGCCAATTTAAAAACATTGGAGGTAGTCAAGCAATGGATCTATTGGAAGCAGAGTTTATAGAGGAGGAAGTTAGGCATGTTATCAAGAGTTGTGTAGGCAACAAAGCACCTGGGCCTGATGGTTTTAATTTGAATTTCTTTAAGAAATGGTGGGAATAGTCAAACATGAGGTAATGCACTTCTTTGGTGAGTTTCATCAAAATGCCAATCTGGTCAACGGTTTAAATAGCCCGTTCATTGCGTTAATTCCCAAAGTGGAGAGCCCATCAAGCTTGAATGACTATAGGCCCATTAGTCTTGTTGGCTCCTTGTATAAAATACTAGCTAAAGACTTGGCAAATAGGATGAAGCAAGTAATGCCAATGATTATTAGTGAGATCCAATCAGCATTTGTGGAGGGAAGAAACATTCTAGAGGGGATCCTTATTGCTAATGAGTTAGTGGATGGGTGGAGAAAAACAAATAAGAAAGGCTTGGTGTTGAAATTAGACTTTGAGAAGGCTTATGATTCCGTTAACTGGGGCTTCTTGTTTTCTATGCGCTTTAATTTCGGATTTGGGGAAAGATGGGTGAGATGGATGAAAACTTGTGTAACCTCCACAAAAGTGTCAGTTCTAGTGAATGGCTTACCTACCGAGGAGTTTTGTCCACAGAGAGGTTTACGGCAAGGTGATCCATTGTCCCCTTTTCTTTTCAATATAGTGGCCGAGGGTTTGAATAGCTTGTTTGACAGAGCCAAGGAAATTGGTCTAATCAAAGGTGTTGTCATTGGTAATCATGGGGTTAAAGTAATGCATTTGCAATTCGCTGATGATACAATATTGTTTTGTGAAGCTGAATAGGTGGAAGTGGTGACTATTAAAAGAATACTCCGGTGTTTTGAACTAATATCAGGGCTGAAAATTAATTATAATAAGAGTGTAATCGCTGGTATTGGCGTGGAAGAAGAGCTGATGCAAGGTTTTGCTTCTCGATTAAACTGTAAACACCAAAATTTGCCTCTTAAGTACCTTGGTCTACCTCTTGGAGCTAACCTGGGCAGAAAGAGTACTTGGAAGCCAGTCTTGGATAGATTCAAAAAGAAATTACCTACATGGAAGAGAAGGTTGCTTTCGTTTGTGGGAAGACTGACTTTAATTAAGTCCGTTCTGAGTAATTTGCCTCTTTACTATTTGTCACTGTTTAAAGTACCAGTGGGAGTGGCAAAAGAAATAGATAGTATCCAAGCAAATTTCTTATGGGGGGGATCCGATCTTAGAAGGAAAGTGCATATGGTTAGTTGGGAAGCCATTACTAGGAGCAAGAAATTGGGTGGTCTGGGTATTAGAAGGTCCACAGAAATGAATATTTGCCTACTGCTAAAATGGTGGTGGAGGTTTGGGGTAGAACACCAGACTCTATGGAAGGAGGTTATCTGTTCAAAATATGGTATGGGGGGTGGAAGCTGGCTGTCGTATATGGCAGGAAATATTAGAGCTTCAAAAATCTGGTCTGATAGAATGAGTGCAGTTAGAGCCCAGCTTGAGATATACAATTTCTATCTTGAAAACACTGTAATCCAGTTGGGGAATGGTAGGAGAGCTCAATTCTGGTTAGATAAATGGATGGGCGAGGTGTGTCTTAAGACTGAATTTCCCAGATTATTTTCTTTGTCCACTAATAAATATGGAACAATTTCTGATTTTTATACCAGAGGAGGAGAGTCTCAGGAGTGGAGTTTGGAATTTAGAAGGCCTCTGCTGGCTTGGGAGGAGGAGGAGGTAGGTAGGTTATATACTTTCATAAGGTCTGCACCAGCCATTAGAGCCACCAGATTAGATGTTTGGCAGTGGAAAGTTGACCCATTTGGGGTGTTCTCGGTCGCATCAGTGTACAAAAGCTGTGAAGTACTCTTGGGGCCTGTTAGGACAATGGCAATGGAAGTATGGCACAATTGTGCTCCATCCAAAGTAAAATTCTTTGGGTGGTTGGCTTGGAGAGACAGGGTGAAATCAGCAACTTTCTTGCAGAGAATAGGGATATTAGAAGTGAATGCAAACGTGGGTTGTGTCTTCTGTCAAGTTGAGGAGGAAACAAGTCATTACATCTTGCTATGTTGTCCATTTGTTTGGTTGTTGTGGTCTCATATCATGAAATGGTGGGGTGTACAGTGGGTTATACCAAATTCTGTGGAAGGGCCAGTGGTGGTCATTTTGTAAGATGAAAAAGACTGAGAAGCTGATATGGAAGGTGATACCTCTGGCTGTCTGTTGGTCTACTTGGAAGCATAGAAATGAATGCGTCTTTAATGGTTCTCGGCCAAATTTGGAAGATTTATGTGAGGTTGTCAAGTCTAGAATAGCTTTGTGGGTTAAATCATCCCCAGCCAAAGTCGACTTTTCTATTAATGGTATAGTCTTTAATTTGCAGCAGGTCTAGTTCTGCATTAGGAATGGGAGTTGAATCTGCAGTAGTTATCTGTGATGATTTGGCTCTACTGGTGGAGTGTGTTTCTAACCTGATATGTGGACTTCCGGATGTTCCTGCTGGAGTGTGTTTTTGCCTGGTTAGTTTGGGCTCTGTTTTTGTTAGTTTTGTATAGGAAGAAGGGGGCTGCAAGTCTTGGTGGTTGATTTGTTGGACTGCTATGGTGATTCCTTAGCGCTAGCAGGTCCAATATTGGATGCAGGCTGCAAGTCCAATATTCCTTAGTGCTAGTTGATGAGGAGTGCTCTCTGCTATTTAGGTCTTCACAAGGGAGTTAGCAGATTGGTTTCATCAGTCATATGAGTCTTTTGGTTCATCAGTCCATATCTGGTGTGATGGTGCTCATGGTAGCATCATCACAGATTCTGGTGTCTTGTTTCCTCACCACTGGAATTGGGGGATTTTCATGATTATGAAAGCAGATTGGCTGCACAACTCTGCTTCATTGTTTGAGAGTTAGCCATCAAGTATTGTTTGGGAGGTAGAAGGTTGCAAAGTCTGGGTGGGTGATAATAGGAAGAGCCAAAGACTTGATCCGTGGAATGCTAAACTGATATGGGACTGCCATGGTAATATGTTGGGCTGATTTATGGTTGTGGTCTGAACTGTTATAGTGACTGCTAGACTCTGCTAATGTTGTAGGGGAGGCTATCTGTTTTGTGCTTGCTATGCTCATCTGTGGATTGCTGAACTGATATGGTGGATAAAACTGATCTGGTGGTCTGTGAGGTGTAGGACTGTATCAGTAATGGTGGTTGTCTAATCTGGTGGTCTGCATTTGTTTGATTGGCAGTGCTTGTTAGATGGAGTCCGGGGCAACAGAGGTTCAATGCTTGTGTGCTGATATTGGGCTGATTGGTTTGATGAGTGGCTTGCTGCTGGTATGATCTGGATTAAGTGCATCAGGTGCAGTTTTGCAACAGGTGCAGTTTTGCAGCAGCTGTTTGTTTATTTGTCTGTTTGTTTGCTGTTGGGAAGTGCTGGTGAGGTGGTGTTCATGGCAACAGGATCGATGGAAGTGAGGCAGGTGAGAGGAAGTTGGTGACTGTTTTTTGTCTCTTGCTCTGGAAGGTCTGTTAGATAAATTAAGATGGAATTCATTATGTTGTATATATAATGGAATTCATTATGGAATTAAATCTGAAGTTAATGCAGATTTAGGGGAATTCATTCTAGTTACTCATCACGTCTGCTGCTTCTGGTATGCATATGTTTTGTTCTGTGATTTGTTAAAGCCTCTGTTGTTGTGGTTGATACTAGAGTGTGATTGGCTTTGGTGTGTGATCTGCCCTAATCTGCCTGTTGTGTGTGATCCACCCTGGTGTGTGATTGGCTGAGCAAACATTTCTTCCTTGGGGCAACTTCAGGGATGCTGTTGTTGAGCAAATATTGCATTTTTCTTCGATTGGTTTCGCACCAATCATGGGTTAAGTGCTAGTAAATGATTGTGCTCCCTTTTCGGCACCAACCTAATTGGGATGGTGGAGGATAGCTATGATGCTTTGTGCACTTCCCTGATTTGTTAATGTAATTTTGCATGTTTTGCTTTTATCATCAATAAATCTTTTCTTTTGCTGATAAAATAAAATTAAAAAAAAAAAAAAAAAATTGGAAATAACTTCAAAATCTACTAGTGGCCTTGGATGCAATGAGAGCCTATATTAATGATCCAGCATTTGGGTAATCTTACGAGTCTGAATGAACAACAATTTGGGTAATCTCAAGCAGGAAGATTCGCTATGTTTGGCTCTTAGCTTAGTTGGCCATCATGACCGGCTGTATATAATTTATGATTTAAAATAATAATTAAAAATGAGGCCTTTTATATAATAATTTTTTTAATAAATTTTTTATTTAAAATTTATTTTTCTAGCTTTTTAAGATGCAAAAATATTAATTAGATCTTTATATTTAAATTTTGCTAACAAATCTTTTTCAATTGATAATATAACTAATCCATAGAATTTTCATCTAAATATTTTGTTTTATTTTTATTAGTTGCAATGAATTTATTTAGAACTCCTTTTTGAGATTGGATCAGATTTTCTATTTTTCTTAAGTTTTTCATATCCAGATTCATATTTTCTATTAGACATATTTGTTTTCTCTAAAAACAAAAATAAAACACATGGATCTATTATATTATATCAAAAAATTGGGCCATTTTGTTTTGTTTTGGGTCTTTTTATTCAAAAAATAAATAATGAATCACATAGACCTATTACATTATATTAAAAAATCGCGTCTTTCTAAATTTGGGGGCCTTAAGCTTGCACTTGGTTGGCCTTATGGTCTAGTCGGCCTTGATTATGACTCTTTTAAGGGTTTAGTCTCAAGAAAGAGGTCATAAGTTCAACTTTTCCTAAGCGGAGTTGAAGGAAGTAAGCACTTATAAAGGTGGATAGACTAACTCGTACTAATAACTAACAACTGACTTCCGCCGATCAAAAAAAAAAAAAAAATAGCTATCATTCTCTGTTTTGTAGATCTAAGAGAATCTTGGCACCAATGCCATAGACTGAGGATTATGAAGCAATGGAAATTTCTCAACCATTTCAAAGTTTTGCTAGGAAAAGACGAAAAAGGGTGCATTATTGAAGACAGTTGTTCTAACCTGGATCACTTCTGAGCCCGTCAACGTCGCACTATCCTTTATCAACTCTCCATTAGTGTTCCAGGTTCGTTTTCTTAACTGCTTTTCTTTCATAGCTTGTACTGTTTTCTCTGTTGCAACTTTGGGGATGATAAAGGGTTTAGTGTTCAGTTTTATGTACTCTTTTTTATGTCAATGAAGTTTTTCATTTTGCCGAAAAAAGAAGTACGATTATATATTATGATCATATATTGAACCACAATTTTTGTAATTCTATTATATGATGAGTTAATACACTTAGTCAAATTAACTTAACTTATTTTATTACTACATTTCAAGTTAGTTTAGATCTCTCTCCTAAAATCGGGATTCTAAGTTGACCAGTTAGAAAGGATTATTTTTGGTCAACGATCATAAAATCCTACCCAAAAAAAAAAAACGCATACCAATTTGTAAATGACTAACATATTTTAAAAGTAAACACAAAATTAGTTACACAAAACAAAGAAATTAAAATATTGTTAAAAATATAAAGAAAATACAATGGACGACTTAGTAGGAGAAACTTTGCACCTCATTAAAAAGAAAAGCAGAGAGAGAGAGAGAGAGAGAGAGAGAGAGAGAGAGAGAACAAAAGGAGAGGGTTTTATATCATAAAACGTGGTAGGTTGTTGGATCACGCAATATCAGTAAATAGAAGAAACTAAAATCTTAGAATTAACTTTCAAAAGCGAAAAGTTGGGCAAAAATTGTCCCCAATGAGGAGAGAGATTCTGAAACACCTTAGAAGAAAAAGAAAAGAAAAGAAAAGAAAAAGTTGAACAAGAGCTTTGGAATTAGTGTGCAACTATGATTTTAAAAAGAGGAGAAGAAAGCAGCACATAAATAAGAAGAAAAAAATATATTACGACATCAAAAAGTATGAAACAGAAAATAAATAGATGTTAGGTTATTTGATTAAATGGAGAGAGAGAGAGAGAGAGAGAGAGAGAGAGAGAGAGAGAGAGAGAGAGAGAGAGAGAGAAGAAAAAGCAGTAGTCTAGGAAAGATGGATATGCTCAGAATTACAATAATGTACAAACATTTTCAAAATGCAACATTGTTTATTCAATCCAACATGAGTAATATCTAGTTTGGACATAACTGTAAAACGTGTCTTTTATGCCACAAACACAAACATACAAACAAAAATTCACATACAAAACAAACCAAGGCTTATACGTTGGATTGAATAGGATCGTGATTGCAAATTTAACTTACAAATCTGAATTCAAATCGTCTGCATCAGGGCTAGAGCTCTTCAAGTTTGATGAACTTGATTTGACTTGACTAGAGGATCTAGATAGGATGAGTCGCGCTACATTCTCGGCTGCAACAGCACTTGTTTCCATGGAACTGGCTGCATTCTCAAAAGAATTCACATAGTACAAATGCCGGCCATCCAAAATAAATGGTGCAAACCTTTCCGGAGCCTTGTAATGAGGATAAGCTCCCCAATTTATTCTAATTGTCTCCGTCCGCACACTACAATGGCAAGAATTAACAAACCATCAAACATTTTGAACATTCAGATAAATTCAGTTATCTGATTGGCCTATGAAAATTAATGAAATATCTGCTAATTAGGCACTCTATTTATTATGCGATGCTTGCTCACATCTTCAAACTATCAAGTCTAACTTTCCCACTTCTAACAGTTCCTTTCAAAACTTTAGGATGTGTAATTGCCACATTGGCACATATCAAATAAATCTTCCCACCATGCAAAGAAACTACTAAAATGAAAAAAGGTAAGTAATAGCTGAGTCTTTCCTGCAACAATTAAATGAGATTTACAGCTTACCTAAAAATGCGATCGAGCAACGCATCTGCTACTGTTTCACGGGAGGATATCCTGTAGCTCATATCATTCTTACTGTGTTGCTTGAGAACAGAAATGGTTAGGAATGGAATATCAGAATTCTCTACAGTGCCCACCAGTTCTGGAATTGCTGATGCAGAATGCAGGCCAAAATATGCCTTGACAACAGCAAACCGTTAATAGTTAGAATATTGAAAGATGATATACAGTAGGGGAAAAACAGCGTGACTAAGCATACGAGTAATGAATTTTTGAATGCTAGAAGTAACTGTCAGAATACTCACTGGATTCAAGAATCCCCTCACAAAAGTTGCATGGGTATGATGTAATTTCCTATTAGGAATTAAAACTGCAGGCGTAAAGCGAATATTTATCTCATCTAGGGGTGTAGCAACCACAGAGATATCACACGTGTAACTATTTCCATTGGTTGAGTTAAGCTCATAATAATCTCCAAGGTAAGAAATTGATGCCATTTCTTCATTGAGGTGCAATTCAACATCTGAAGTATTGATTAATCCAGCAGCCATCTGCCAGTTCCCTCCTTCAACTGCCCACCACCCTCCCCCAGATCCTGCCAACGAAACCGCACCAGCAAGTCCACTGATGCTGACACTTTGGCCATATTTGATTCTCGTGATTCCCTGAAAAAGTAAACAGAATTTTGAATTCTGATGAATTATCAAAATATTAATGCAAAACTCTAAGCCAGGTTGAAAGTTGACGTCTCACAACTTCAACAAATTCCGAAGTATTTCAAAAGATTGGCATAAATACGATAGGAAAGACTAATGCAAAGTGTGATCTTTCAATAACATCCAATTAACAGAAAATTATGCCTAGTGTTAAAAATAATCACTGCCTCATAACCAGCAAATGGCATGTCCTTGTATCCAGCAAATCCCACAAATATTTGGAAAATGAAACGATGAATGCTACACCTATTCTTTAATTGTCTCTTGCTACATATTGAGAGAGGAGTTGTTTTACTTGTTCTCTTTTTTCTTTTTTGTTCGTGGGGGGTTGGAGTTTAAATATAAGCAGCCAGCTCACAAGATTTATACTTTTTTTTTTTTTTGATAAATAAGCAAATTTATTAGAAAAGCATCAAAGATGATGCAAAGAATACAAAATACAAACTCCCAAGGAAAAAATGCTAAGCTATCAAATTCTCTACAAAATCTACATAAGCTAAAACATCTGGATCAACCAACCCTGTAACCCAATTATATAACACCATAAACACCCACCTCTCTAGCCAAGAAATCGAATGAGACACCCCTTGGAATACACGCCTATTACGCTCCAACCAAATAAGCCACATTAAACAGCGAGAGGCAATCATCCACGCCTTCCGACGTCTCCTCCCAACCCTACCTCCAGCCCAACTTTGCAAAACTGCCAACACCGAACCTGGTTGCACCCAAATCGAACCAAAAGTCGCCACAATAAACATCCAAAGCCGATATGTAACTGGGCATTGAATGAGCAAATGGTCCACTGACTTAGCATCACCACAATACAAACAACACCAATTCATCAGTAAATGCCTACGGCACATCAGATTATCAATTGTCAGAATACGTCCTAAGGCAGCCGTCCACACAAAGAAAGCTACCTTGGATGGCGTACCTGACATCTAGACACATTTCCAAGGAAACAAAACTGCATCAGCATGAACAAGCGCACCATAGTAGGAAGATACAGAAAAAAGCCGCTTAGAGCCGGGACAGACCCAAACCATAGAATCTTCCCCTGCACCCCCAATTTGCAACCCATATAAGAAATCCAACAGCTCCGTTAACTGATTTACCTCCCAATCCTGAACCTCATGACACAGCCACACGTTCCAAACCACCACCTGTAACGGCCTCAAAATAATACATAAAACCCCGCATTCTTAACATGCATTGATATAAGAGAAATAAACACTTATCCATTCATCAGAGTAGTTCTTACAAATGTATTACATGTTGACAACAAAAGTAAATGCCCAACGGCTTACAACTTTCCAAGTCAATACTTGGTTACACAAAAGAGAGTACTAACCCATATCATATTAAGCCCTTGGCCTGAATTTACATGTAATACAACAAAAGATAACAAAACAACAAAAGAGTCTTCAATTCCCAAAGCCTTCCAAGCTACGTCCTTGGAGGTGGCATACTATCTGTACCTGAAAATGATGTCCCATATAGGGTGAGCCAAAGCCCAGTAGAGATATACTAAACCAACTATAAACAATGACTAAAATAATAACATGTGATAGATGGTCAACACTTATAACGAATTTATATCACATTACAGCTCCAAGACAATCATGTCCATGTTACATTTCACTTTCCTTTACTTATCAATTCATTTCATAAACGTGGCTCAGGACCTGGCCAGATAATTTAAAAGAGATTACATCTCAGATTTTATCAGTTTCATACTTTGCAATTCCTATGAGATCACAACTCATATTAAAGCACTTCCAACACTTCACATAATACACATATTTGCTACATTAACACTTCCATTTAGTACACATATTTGCTGTACAAACATTTCATAAAGATACACATATTTGTTGTATCTATGGAGTCCATCCCCTATCTTCTCCCAAACTGGTTTGAGAGTCCATCCCCTATCTTCCCTCAAACCGTGGAGTACATCCCCTATCTCCTCCCACACAATACACATATTCCAAGTATATAAACAATTATCATATACAAGGATCAATCAATACACATATTTGATGTATTATTCCAACGGTCATATTCAATGACATATTCAATGTGATTAGTTTCGGTTTTCCCTAATCAACATGCAGTGTCTACAACAATCAAGACCATCCTCCACTGATAGCCCAAAGCAGATATTTCTAAACAGAACATGAATGCATTAACAGATATAATATCAACTTATTCCATAAGTGAGTGATTAATTCATTCGACTACACCATTCAATCCCATAATTTCCCAATTTCAATATTTTCAATTCAATTTCTCATTTTCCCAAATTAATTATTCAATACAATTAGGGCATTTTTCCCTTTTTTTCCAACAATAGCCCTAAGGCTCATTTTTCACCCATGATCCATAAACAACCTCCATTTCATGTCTATAACACAAATATGACTCAAACATGAAAAACCCCTCTTTCTTAAATTACATAACAAACCCTAACTTTTCCAAAATTTACCCAACAACCCCAACATATCAAATTGTCAAAATTTAAAGACAAAGCTCATAAGATGGAGTAGGATATCCCTACCTCGAAAATAGAAGCTCAAAGGAGTAGATGACCAAAATCCAAAGTGCTCCAAATCAAAGATTTTTTAGATTAAAATGAAGTCCAACCCACCCTCTATCTTTCTTACAAAGGACTTAGGGTAGGAACTCACTAATAGGAGATGAAACCCTAGAGAGAAGGTGTGTAGAGAGAGAGAGAGCTCGGATCTAGGGTTTGCAAAATAAAAGAGATGAAAAAAGTGAAGTGTTTCCCGCTGCTGTCTACTGATATAACACAGGCTCGCTCGAGCGAAGAATTGGTCGCTTGAGCGACCAGACACAAAGACAGACTTGCTCGAGCGAAGAAAGTCTCGCTCGAGCCAACAATACCAAGCTTCAGGTCTGCACCCAGAAGCACGCTCGAGCGACAGAATCTCGCTCAAGCGAAGAACCTCAAAACATACACCTCGCTCGCTCGAGCAAAGGAAAGCTCGCTCGAGCCAAGAAATGCAACTCTCAGGTCCAGATCCAGACGCAGACGCAAGCTCGAGCGAAGAACTTCTCGCTCGAGCCACCAGATTCAAAACTCAACTCTCGCTCGAGCGAACAAACCCTAGCTCGAGCGAAGGATCTAAAACAATGTGCTCGCTCGAGCGACAAAGTCCTCGCTTGAGCGAAGACACCAAAATTTGGGTAGCAACCATTTGCTCCCAATCACACCCAACCTGTAACAAATCTGCCCAACACATCCTATAACTCATAAATAAGGAATTAAAGGATAACAACAAGAAATAACAACAGCCAATACTACGGAACATAAGTCCGGAACACTGTACATAAAGGGGTAAAATCCGGGATCGCTATACCACCTGTCCTTGCCCCATTTGAACCGTGCCCACCATAACCTCACAATCTTCTGCAATCCCAAAAATCAAGGGGAATAGCTGCTCTAAAGAAGTATCCCCACACTACCTATCATGCCAAAAAGGGACTCTATCTCCCAACCCTATCTTCAGCTGAATCCTCTGCCAAAACGCCTCCCAGCCCAACAAAATTTCTTTCCAAACACCATGACCATGAGACTGTCCCACCCTACCTGAACACCACCCCCCTCTTCCCAGACCAAACTTTGCCACAACCACCTTCCTCCATAAATGCTCTCTTTCCCCCATAAAACGTCACAACCATTTACCTAGCAACGCCAAATTAAACATAACCAAACTCCTAACCCCCAAACATAACCAACATAGACATCCACACAATAAATACGCAAAGATGTATCCACCGCCTCCATCTAGCCCCAAAACACATCCTCTCCAGTATATACAACAGAAATTCCCAGCTAACATTGTCACATGCTTTCTCAATATCTAGTTTACATATAATCCCCGCCTTTTTCTACCTCAACCTCAAATCCACACATTCATTGGCCACCAAAATCGCATCCAGAATTTGCCTATCACCCACAAAGGAATTTTGAGACTAGATACCCCCCCTCCCCCCTCCCCAACACCCCTCGAAGCCGATTCGCCAAAACCTTGGCCAACAACTTATACACACTACCCAAAAGATTGATAGGTCAAAAGTCCCGAATATCCTCTGCCCCACCTTTCTTGGAAATCAACGCAATAAAAGTGGCATTCAAGCTCCTCTCAAACTGTCTCGTCCAATGAAATTGCTCAAACATAGCCATCACATCTTTGTTCACCACTCTCCAGCAGCGTTGGAAAAAGCTATGGACCCAGGCATACTCTGTGGCGTCTCAAACACCTCTTCTTCCGTAAATGCCCTCTCCAACAAAGGACAATCCACCTCTGGAATAACATCAAATGGAACCCTATCCAGTGTCGGCCTCCAAACTCCCTCATCAAGCCGAAATAAATACTCACAAAAACCCACTATGGCCCCCTTTAATCTCCTCCGTAGATGAGAACACCACCCTATTCACCCGCAATCTCCCTATCTGATTCGCTCGCCGATGCGCATTTGCTATACGATGAAAGAAGCTCATGTTCTGATCCCCATCCTTCAACCACAAACATCTAGATTTCTGGCGAAAACTAATCTCCTCCATACGAGCCACGTGTCCAAATTCCTTTTGAGCCGCATCCCGACGAGCCATATCCTCGCCAGACAAGGTACCCCTGTCCCCTTTCTCATCTAGCCCCTGCAATAATGTTAAAATATTCGCCTTCTGAGTCTGTAGCCACCCAAGCACCTCCCTATTCCACTGTCTCAAGTCCGACTTGAGAAGCTTCAATTTTTGGGCTAAACGACAACTAGGATTCCTAAGCACAGTATAACTACCTCACCACCCCCTCATTGTCTCCCAAAGCCTTCAGACAAAAGCCACATATTCTTAAATCGAAATGGCGACGGTCTGCTATTGATCCCCCCATTGTCCAATAAAACTGGCCAATGATTCGATACAAGACGATGCAACTTTAGTTGAGTCACCTGTGAAAAATGCCCCTCCTAATCTCCAGTCACCAGAAACCTATCAATACGGGACATTACCCTGTCCCCAGACCAAGTATAACCACCCCTCTGAAGCGACAAGTCCACTAATTCCATCTCATCAATAAATGAAGAAAAAGCTCGCATAAATCCTGACACTAAGCTTGCCTCCTGCTTCTCCTCCATGCACCGCACCACATTGAAGTCACTTCCCGCACACCAAGGAACCCCTACCGAAAAGCAATAGATTATAACTCCTCTCAAAACGTAGCCCGTTCCGACCGTCTAACGGGGCCATAAACCCCGATGAAGGTGCAATGATAATCATCCGCAACATAGCAAAACAAACAAGATAGCGAAAAAGCCCCCACCTCTACATCCTTCTTCTCCACCACCCGACGGTCCCAAAACAAAAGGACACCCCCTGCTACCCCCAATGCTGGTAAAAATGTCCAATCCACAAAGCAACCCCCCCCCCCCCCCCCCCACCCCAACCAAAAAAAAAAAAAAAACACCCTGACGGTCTCCCCTCCAATGCACTCCATCTTTGTTTCTTGAAGACACACTACATCCGCCCGAGCACTTCTCAACAAAGATCGAACCAAGACCTTTTTCCCTCTTATTCAATCCACACATTCCAGGACAATTTTTTTTTTTTTTTTGGTCACAAGATTTATACTCTTGGTCACATCAAGCATCAAATTAAAACACAATTTAAGATCTTTGGACCTAACTTCTGCAGATTCATTGGAAGTATACCCACAATCACAAAATATAGCATACAAACTTGAGTTTATTTTGTTAGCTGCAATTGCACAAACTTACTGCAACAAATGCAATCAAATCACATCCAAGATCCCCATTAAGATCCCCATTAAGTGTCAAAGGATTTATTAATTACTTCAGAAAACAAGGTAGAGACAACATAGTTTTTAATCTTCTTTAAAGCTCTAGCCTCTTGAGTGGAGACCTTTGGATCACAGACAACTGACACAAATCTTCTTTTTATCCCAACGAGAAAAAAATCTATTCAAAACACTCTGGTCTCACATTCATCTATAATGCAAGACCATGATAACAAACAAACTCTTTTTTGTTGCAAACCATATGCTTCCTAGAATATCAGTGCACAACATTTATTAATTTATTAGATCATAACTCACACAGGGCACCCTTTCTGCATTAAAAGGTTATCATTACACATATAATTTCTTATTTATTAGGAAAGGGTCTTATATAAACCCATGAGGTTCTATTAAGTCCACAGCCATAGGCACTTATAACTACGTATCTAATGTACTTTCACTTTGGAATCTCTCTTATTCCATTGCTTCTCCTATATATATATAATTTTTTTTTTTTAAAATCAGCTGTATTATTATGTTACCAACAGAGAATTATTTTTTATGACCTAAATGGAATTGTAAGGGATTGTAAATTGCCATGTATATAAACTCCATTGGCATGACACGCAGATTAGCATATTTAGTATGTAACTCCAAAGATTTTATTAGATGTGAAAAGGGATGTCAACTAAACTTTAACAGCCAACCATAAGTATAAACTTCTTTGCTGAGTAACATTTCTGAGGAGATTATGTTGTTAGTGTGAGGACTAACATAGGTTAGCAATTTCATGACTAGTATGTGCAACCTTAGGTAGAACCAAAGCCACTACCGCGAGAAGAGCATATTGGATTACCTACGAGTATAGAAAAGGGTTGAGATTTATTCATAAAAATTTAGGTTGTCCTGCGCAGTATAGGACATTCATATTTGAGGCAAAGAATACATACAAACAAACAAACAAACAAACAATTTTATATGTGTATTATACAAGTCCATGCACTTATAAAAGCATTCAAAAAATAAGAGCCATCCAATAAGAAAATTCTGAACATATAATTTATTTTCCCCTACCCATATTTATATAAATCAAAACTTATGTGCTTACTACAACCATTCTAGAAAATAACAAACAAACTTCATTTATATGTTCCGTTCTTTCATAAGAATTTCAAAGCCCTTCAGACATTATTACTCTACTTCTAAACATCATCAAAGGGTGGAATAGCATTTCATTCCCACCACCTCACCCAAAGAAAAAACCTCCAAAACCACTTTGCAAGAGTCATACAGACTATAAAAATATCAAAGAGCATATGAATTCTTCTTGCAAAATCCAAAAAAAAGAAATGTAACAAGGGCCAAATCACCCTCACTGTTACTGAACTATCAAGCAAAACCAACAAATCATTGTATGGATTGACACCCTGCACCATTGAAAGAGCACCATTTTTTTTCCCCATATACAACAAATCAAGCGTGAAGGAGCCACATTCTAAAAACTTTTACTTCTTTCCAAATTATTCTACTAGCTCTCCAGCCAACAATCATGTCAACCTAAAGCAGAAAACAAGGAGTTTTTAACTCACTGTAAACCAACATTAAGGAGGTTTGGTACTGAAATAGAAAAATCTTGGCTTGGCTTGGCTGATCCAGTTCAGACATTCAGAAACAGTCCCCATAGTTTCTTTGAAAATCTAGGGCTGTGTTTGGTGGGACTTTGTAATCAATTTTCCACCCACTGATTTGAATGATATGTTTGGTTTTAGTTTTCAAAAATCATTTCCACACCTGCACTGCATTTCAAAAGTCATTTCCACACCTGCATTTGACCGGAACAGTGTTTTTTTTTTTTTGGCACCCGTTATTTTTATATTTTCAATAAAAAAATATTTTTGAATATTTTTTAAAATTTTTATCAGCTTTGAATAGAATTTTGAGTTGTGTGTTTGGTTATGAGTTGTAAGTTTTTGAATCAAATATCATATGTCACATCATGCTTTTCAAACTTAATTTAAAACTCTTTTCAAAACTCTCTTCAAAACTCATAACCAAACAAATTTTCCTCACTCAAATCATAATTTCAAAACTCACAAACTCAAAATACTACTCTATTCTCAAATTATAATTCTAAAACTCTACCAAACGCTACCGAGATTTCTTGTGTTTTCATATTATAGAATTCAACTATGCTACATTAACACTTTAAAATAAATCAAGTACCCATGTGAGGAGTCCAAATCCTCTACTTGCACTCTCTCCTTGCCTCCCTACTAGGCCTGTAAATTGATCGGATTCGAATCAGATCTGTCAAAATCCAAATCCAATCTAAATCCGTTTAGCTCATATTCGATTATAGATCACTCAGATCCGAATTCGATGATTTCGAATATCCGATCCGATAATCTGATCCAACCCATTTATTTATTTATTGAGCTACAATTTTATATAATTTGATATTTTTTTTTTCATTTTGTGTTTTCTTCATTCAAATTGAGAATAATCGGATCATATTAGATTTTTGCATATTCAATCCGTTTAATAAACGGATGAAATGGATTCGGATTATTGGATTACCGGATTGGATTTTTTGTAAATGGATTTGGATTTTCAAGTTGGATTTGGATTAAATCCGATCTATTGATAGCCTTACTCCCTACTTGCAATGGTGGAGATGCACCCTCGGATAATCCAATAGTCCAAATTTGCCTATTTTAATTTTTTTTTTTTAAATAGCCAAATCTGGACCGTTTGATTATCCTAGGATGCATCTCCACCATTGCAAGTAGGAAGGCAATGAGAGAGTGCAAATAGAGGATCCTAATTTCCCATGTGAGACACTTGAACACTAGATAGATAAGGGTATGGGATGTATCAACACGGTCAGTTAGTGATTTTACCACACAACGCATAAATAAACTATGCAATTAGACAACGATAAATGATACACGGTTAGATGGTGACCATGCTTATAATTGTCACCTTACCTGGTTAAGTTCTTGTTCTTATTTGTCTAAATAACTTTTAAGCCCTTGAAGATTAATGCACTTCTTAAGACTTTTTTATTTTGAAAACCTTTTATCCCATTAAAATTTTATGCTTAAAACCAAAAGAAATACATTTAAGAAAAAAGAAATGCAACAGAGGGAAACAATTATCCATGAACTATGCCAAAAGTTAAGAAAGCAAAAACGGGAAAGCTGCATCAGAAGTCAGCCTATTGTAACTGGGATCTCTTTCATCTCATAGTAGTCTCTGCAAATTAACTACTAATTGTTTTATATCAAAAATTGATTTTAAGACATCTAATTGAATACTTGACTCAGTGCTCAAATGGAAAGAATCTCATAGTGTTTGTGTGTGTGTGTGTGTGTGAATCGTCTTCTTCTAGTCAGCATGCGATATCATAATACAATACTAATAGTAACTAGTTTTCTTCATGGTCACTGCATTTCAGTTTCATTGTTCCTCCTTTTGTTTATTTTCATATAATACTTCAAAGTTTTGATCTGTGTATCTAACAATAATCTATATTGTCAAAAATTACATACTAATCAAATTTATTGACTACAAATAGATGCATCTGTATCACTTCATAAATTAAAAGCAACCAACATTCAGGAATCAGGATTGAGTTTGCTTTCTACATTTCATTTTCATGTCTACACTTTCATGTATTTCCACAGCAGTTCTGTTGTCAATAGAGGGGAAAAACTGGAAGCCTGTGTAGAATCTAGAGCTTCCGATCAATTAGGGCTCCTGAGTCATCAATGACTATAAATGAAATGTCTAGTTTACCCTGTCACTTCAAGTAAGCATGAACACCTAATAAAGATGACATTACCATTACTAGATATCTCTGGGCCTCATGGAACTGGTAGTTTGTCCATTCCTTAGTTGTACGAAGCGGGAGCCGGGAAACGTGAACACCTAATATTGATGTTCTGTATCTTCTTTTGATTACTTTCATTAATAAAGATTTTTCTTTGCCGATCAAAAAAAAAACTTAGAGGAGTCGTAGATTAGGAGCGCTTATGTATTATTTTTATTAATTATATTGTATTTATTATAATAAATAAGGAATAATAAATTATGTTAAAATAAATAATAAATAAAAATTAGATGTTTTATTTTATAAATTTTATAAGTTTTTTTTTTAATATTATATATGATTTAAATAGATTTCTTTTAAACAATTAGATGATTTATTTTATTTATTATATGTTAAAAAGTTAAGAAATAATAAATTTTGTTAAAAAAAAAGAAATAATAAATAAAAATTATTTTATATATGTTAAAATAAATAATTTTTTATTTTAGACATAAAAATTATATTGTTTATGATAAATTATATTATATATGATAAATATTACAATTTATAAATTATATTATATAAAAGAGTCAAATATGAAAACGGAGAGGAAGAGAGAGAGAGAACAGCATAGATCGAGAGAGAGAGAGAGAAGCGAGAGAAGCAACTAGAGATGAAGGAGAGAAGCAAACAGAGACGAAGAGGAGATCGAGAGTGAGAGAAGAGAGAGAGACGAAGACCTAAGGCTTCGAAGAGAGGGACGAAGACTAAGGCTTCGAAGGGGAAGTCAAACATCGCGAGACCGAAGTCGTCGAACAAAGGATCGAAGCCAGCGACTAGGTTCTCTCCTTGCCCTCTCAAGAGTGCTTCCTTCTCGCATTAGATTCGCGTTTCCCTCTCCTCAGATTCATGATTCTGCTGCGATTCTCCCTCAGAAGCGCAGAATCATGCTTCTTCCTCAGACTCGTCACCATCTGAGACGATTTCTGCTACTAAGGTCCATTCCCTGTATTGCTGATATCTACCTGAATGATCTAGAGCAGTGCATGATCCCTAAACAAGATCTATAAAGGATAGAGCTGGATCCATCAATTATTAGTTGAATTGAACCATCAAATCCCATATCATTATTTCACTTCAAAATTCAAATAGTAAATTAACAATCTGAAAGGAATCAAATGCCCATAACTCCAACTGATGCTTATTTCATCTAAATGCCTGGTTCAAAAGGTTATACCATCTTTATTATACTTGCCCAAATAATTATCTCAGAATAAGAATGGCACTAAATTCATAGAACCACGATGCTAAATACAAAATAAAAATAAAACAAACTGTTACTTCCAAACACAACCAACAAAAAAGCACAGAAATTAAACATTTGAGAAAAATAGTTAGGGCTCTTACTGTAACAAGCTCTTGTATCAGCAAAGGAGACAGCCTAACATCTACCAGTTCCTCTTGCAATGTCCTGGTGGTGAGATTATACAAACCAGCCCATTTGAGCATCTCGTCTACAGTCTCAAAGACTGGCCTTGATTCACAGCTTCTATAGTAATTTAAGAATCTATCCATTGCACTCTGCGCCACAAATATACATGCAATCCACATATACAATATATATATATATATATATAGAGAGAGAGAGAGAGAGAGAGAGAGAGAGAGTACCTCGCCAAAGTTACTCATTTTGAAGAGAGAGAATCCATAACGAAAGAACAGGCGGAATGAATTGAGTAGCGATACGATCTTCTGGAAAAAAGGAAACTTGGAATTAGAGTCTAGGGTTTTGAAGACGAATTTATGGCCATCCCAAATGCCGAAAGAAGAGGAGTCGTCTTCATCATCCTGCTTGACGGTTAGGTTGAGAAATTTGACGAAGTTAACGGCGTGGTAGTTCTTGGGGTGGAGCATGACAGCTCCGGCTTCGAAGGTGTCGCCGGCGAGGGAGACAGTAGCCATCCTGCCTCCGACGCGGCCGCGGCGTTCGAAGATTCGGATTTGGCCGATGGGAGGAGGAGATTGATCGGAGTATTGGCGGAGGAAGTGAGCGACGGAGGAGCCGCCGATGCCGCTTCCGATTATGCAGACAGTTGGAGGGTCAGATTGGACTGAGGATGATGATGATGGAGTGGAGAGAAACAGGAGAGTGAAAATGAAAACAATCATTGTGTTCATCTTCATCTGCAATATCAGCAATGGCACTTCGTTCTTCTCCATTGACTCTGATTCACATGTGTACGTATACAGGAGAATATCATGATTCATCCCCGCTGTAATCGAGGCTCCATTGAGCTGGAAAATTAAAAAAAATAAAAATAAATAATCAAAACATCATGTTGAATGGAATTCATGCACACATTAAAATTATTATTGAATAGGTTTCTTGCCCACATTAAGGTCATGTTTGATTCACAATATTAATAGTGAAGTATTAATAATTCTATTAAATTAGTGTGGTATTTACTATTCAATTGGAGTAATAATCTCACTCTTATCCTATTATTAATAATTTTATAATTTTGTTGGATTAATTATTCATTGGATTAATAATCCTAAACCAAAATATTAAAATAAACATAAAATAATTAAACCCACAGATTAATAATCTCAATCCCATACTCTAATCCACCAAATCAAATATATTCTAAAATTATTAGAGTTGATCTTCTAAAGTTTCCGAACATAATTCTTTCGAAGTGACTGTGCATCACGTGAAGCGCCAGCACGGCTTGTGCATGCACTGTGTGGTGGGACCTGAGAAGATACACTATCAAGTATTTTGTCTTTTTTTTCCTTTACAGGTTGCGAGGAAAGGACAAAATTAGGAGCATTTTGGTCTTTTTGGCCTCTGATAAATGTTGCTGTTTTCCGGAAAAAAAAAAATAAAAAAATTGAAACACCTACTAAGGCCTTGTTTGGGATGTAGAGAATAATCCAAAAAGTCAAAAAGTTACTCAAAAAGTTAAAAAGTTAACACTATTCACCAAAAGTCAACAATTACGGCTGCACAACTCCCAATTCAAATTTTCCTCTAAAAACTAATTTTTACAATTTTTTATTACACATTTTTCCATAAAAAGTCAAAAAGTTAACCCAAACATCCATATTTTCAACCTCACTTTTTTAGTAAAAAAAAGAAAAAAGTACACTTATTTAGTCTTCCCAAACAAGGCCTAAATTTTGGGCTGATTATTTTTGAAAAACTGAGCGCTACTACCAAAAAAATTATTCTAGAATAGTAGAATAGGTTTATGATTTTGGATTTTTCTCCCATTCGTGATTAAATTAGGTGTTATTAAACTTTTGGAGATTTATTATGGGTCTCGTTTTGATAATTTGAATTATTGAATGTGTAGAACTCTTCGAGTATTATATATCTATAAAAAAATCACATTGATTGAGTATCGATAATTACGTGATCAAATCAATTTTGTATAAAAAAAATAGACGATGAAAAATAAATAGTTGACAGAAATCTGATTCGATGAAATAGTTATCGATATCCGATCAATGTGAGCATTTACAGGCATTTAGTACTCGATGAGTTATACACATTGAACGGTTCAGATTATCAAAATGAGATTCGTAATGGACTTCTACGGGCCCAACAGTTGCTTCTAGTCCAATCACGGACTGGAGGGGAGCACTTTAGACTCTCTTGGATGAGATTACAGAGTTAATGACGAAATTATTGGTGTGAAGATTAAAGAAAATTGTATTTGTTTGATAATAATTGTTGATGTGAAGATTACTAAATTATTTTTATATAAAATAATGAGAGGTCATGGTTTTTAAAACAATTCATGATTTTTCACTAGAAAGCATGATTTTGAACTTCAATTAATGTTCTAATAAATAAATAAAGAATTACACTTTCCCAGACAATCGATTACACTATGAATTATTTCTGAATTTTCATATCCTCTGAATGATTGTCAATCTGCTCCTCTAAAGACTTTCATAGTCCAAACAAACTCCCAATTTGGACCTTCATTTTGTAAATAAACATGATATTAATGTTTCTCACCTCACAATTCAATCGGGACATCTGGTTTAGAAAACAAACAAGCCCTTAATTATTAATGTATATAAAATTTACTTCTATGTAAATCATTGACATATGGATAAATTATGAAAAAGTCTTGCATACTATCTGTAGACACTCCATTTTTCATCGACCTTAAGACTCAGACGTCACCAACTGAGCGCTCGGTGATGTTGCATATTGTGCTCGTTTTGAGGTCACAAAGTCTCGGCTGAGAGCCTTGCCTCCGGACTTTGGGGCTCTTTTGTGCTTTGTCCCGGTTTGCGAACCAGGTCCTGTTTTCTCTGTTTTCTCTTCTCGAAGGGAGGGAGAGGTCTCGTAGACCATCTCTCAGTGGCTGTAGGCCACGTTTTGTGGTCATAGGCCATTTTTCCCGTTTGGAGGTCGGTTTTCAGTTTTCGGAGCCGTCGGCCGTGTGCCTCGGTTCGGGACCGCCTAACTACCTTTGTTTGCTCCGATTTTTGGCACACACCTTGTTTCCTCTCCTTAGAGGGACACTGTGGCCCAAGAGGCCACCTTCGTGGTCGTACGCCACTTCCGGTGCCTAACAGCCTGTTTTTGGGGCCCCGGACTGTGCGTTTTGGCCCCCGAACCCTCGTTTTGCATCGGTTAGGGTTCATTTTTGGTATGGACCCTATTTTCATTGTTTGGAAGGTGGTACTATAGTGGGATACTAGCAATTTTTTTGGAAACCATCTTCTCTCTCCTCCAGCCGATTTTCTTGACAAAAAGCTAGTTTTCCTCACTTTTGAGCCACAATTTCTTGTTTTTCATAGCACCATTGTGTTGTACTCATCGGGGAGGCCATCAATATGGGTAGGCTGACCAATATTTCTTCTTGACCCTTTTGAACCTTGCTAAAAAGTTGGTTTTTCTCTCTCCTGGGTCACATTTTCTGGTTTCCTACCATACAGCTGTGTTGTACTCATCTGGGAGGCCACCTTTCTGGTATGGTCGACCAGCATTTCACATTGACCCTTTTGACCCCTGGTCGGCCGACCAGGTAAGGTGGTAGGCCGACCACCTGAACTGGTCGGCCACCTTTCTGCTTTTTTGTCCCACTGAGTTGAAGCCAGCGGTGCCAGCTGGAAGCCTCAGAAGTGATCCTCCATACACGTGTATGGAGGATCTTTAAGCTTGGTTTTAAGCTTCCAAGAGAACCTTTAGCCCCTCTCCTCTATAAAGGAAGTGGTCTTCTTCCATTGGAAGGGTTGAACCTTTTGTTTAAGGCATTTGCATACAACTCTTCATATCTCTCCATTCCAAGCTCTAAAACCCTCTTGTTCTAGCACCATTTACACTACACCTCCTAGCACAACAGCTCCACCATCCATCCAAGCACCTTGGAATTGATTTGCAGAGGTTGAAGGCTCATTACCTTGGTTCAGAAGTTGCTGAGGGTCGGCTCTACAAGGGTAAGCCTCTATTTTCCCTTTTCTTGCATTGTTTTGCTCCATAGTTTAGCTATATTTGCAAGCATTTTTGGACCTCGACATGAACTAAAAAAAGTCTTGTTTTGAGCTTCTCTTCAAGTTTGTTCAAGGTCATTTTTCTTTTTGGGGTCACCTTCCCCCTTCCATGCTTCATTTCCTCATGTTTTGAGCCATGCATTTGAGCATTTGCATTGGCCTTGGTTTGGCCTTTTAGCCACTTAAATCCAGTGGATTTTCAGTAGCTTAGATGTATTTTTGAGCCCTAAAATCAGAGAGGGGTGACCCTCTCACCCCTTGTTCTCTTTACTAGCTTTGTTGGCTTTCCAAAGGAGCTCCATCTTGCATGTTGTGAAGCCACATTTCAGGCCCTGTTTGGTGAGTTTTGAGGTCTGCCTTGACTTCGTCCAGACCCCTTTTGGCCATATTTTGTGTCTTTGATGCATGTGTAGAACAATCCCATTCAAGACCTTTCAAAGGGGCCTTTATTTGTATGTTTCCTAGACCCATTTTAGGCTCTTTTTAGTGGGTTTTAGGACCCTCAGAACCTCTTTCCAGAGGTGGTTTTGCCATTGTGTGTGTCCATCATACATGTATAGAACAACCCCCTTATTGGCCTTTCAAAGGAGCCCTTCATTCTTGCATGCATTGACTGAGTTTCAGTGGTTATTTGGGCATATTTTGGCATGGTATACTTCTATTTCTGGCTAGTTTGGTGAGCCCTCATGTGCTTCATATAGTCGTAGTGTAAATCATGGTTCGCTAGCTTTCTTTGCATGCTTTGTTGACCCTTGATTTTAACACTTTTTGGCCATGCCTTAAACTGATATTGTGCTTATTTTGGACTGCCCTAGCTCTGTTTTTGGGTTTCATGGTTGAATGATGTTGGTTTTGCATGCTTGTAGTCAATGCCCATGCTTAACTTTGAGTTTTGAGGCTCATTCCATGCATATACTGAGGTGTGTTCATGTTTTGGGCTCATTATACATCATATTTCAAAGCTTGTTTGAATGCCATATTGCCATGTTTTATACTTCTTAAGTGTGCTTGAGAGTTGTGCATGATTGCCTTGTCTTCGGATCATTGAATGAGCTCCATTTCGTTGCATTCCGAGCCATTATTCTAGGCCATTTCCCCACTGTTTCAGAACTGCCTAGGGTCTGTTTGGGGTTGGTTTTGCCTTTGGTGCATTGCTTTGGGTACCTATAGTGTAACGCACTTCACTAGCTTCGGTACTCGGGCCCCCCAGCATGCATTGTGTGACATACTTGCATATTTCGGGATCATATTTTATGCCATTTCAGAGCTGTATCATGTGCCATCCTATGCCGTGTTTCATTCCTTGCCATGCCTTGGTAGAGTGGCATTTGTGCCTTAGGATCGGTCCATTGTAACCGTGCATGTTTGCATGTGTTTCGGTTGTCTCATTTCCATCATATGGCCACTGATTTGAGTGTGGCTGAGGTCCACTCATATTGGTGTAAGTCCATCTTGCATTGTGTATGTCATTTTTAGTCCATAGCATTGCGTATGCTAGGTTGCATGTTAGCGCATTGTGTTGTGCATGTTTTGTTGTTAGCATTGTGCATGTTAGTCGCATTTGCATCACTTAATTGCATCGCATTAGGGTTGCATGATAGATTTGCATTGGTGCATGCCATCCTACTTGTTGCATTGTGTTTAGGATAAGAGTTAATCGAAACACGGGAAACGCGGGACGTTTCGTACTCAAAGTGATGAAAACGTGTCTCAATTCCCGGTTGCCGACACTCCGGATTAACCATGATGGAGTCTAGGCCTTGTTGTGTTGTCATCTGCATTCATTTCACATCGAGTCATGCAATTCGACTCCTCGGCCATCATGTATCAAGATGCGTGATTGATGGCACGAGGATCGAGGTGTGCATACGTATGTGAAAATATTTTGCCATGCCCCTTTCTTGCTCTCTATTGCAGCAAATCAGAAATCAGCAGCCTTCTAGAGCTTTGCACAGCATTCCGGCATTAATTGCAAACAGAGGCGAATCGGGGCATCGCGAGGAATTTCCCGACAAGGCGACTCGAGCATGCATGCATCTTTCATCATTCGGAACAGAGCTGAGGCGGTCCATAGATCTGCATACTAGTTTATTTCATTTCTTAGTTAATTTGTTAATTAATTAGGGTTTTGTAATATTTAATTAGCTAGAGTAGTTAATTATTTATTCGGTCTGTATTATTTATTCGGACCCTCCGAGGAGGGCAATTTTGTAATAAGTGTGCGTGCGTGTGATGTATGTCTTCCAACCCCACTTCTTTCTCCCTTTTATTTACCAGCTTATGATGGTTAGTTTAAGGCACGTTTCAATTAGCATACTTATGCTCGCATGTTTGCATTCATTCTGTCTTGTATGCACCAGACTCGGCGCATCATACTAACTGCATTATATTTCAATTCCGAGTTGAATATATGTTATCTGTTGCATTTCACCTGCCATCTTAGAATAGCCGAGCCTATCTTAGTTGCATTCCTGTATGTGTTGCATTAGGCATTTCAGCATAGTTAGGATCATGCATTTGATTACTAACTAGCTTCTGTTTTGGCTCGGAGTACTAGGTAAGCTTTTATGCTTTAGCATCCTTGCATGTGTGTGAGTGACTGCCATGATAGCATGCTTGCCATGAGGCTAACTGCTTATGTGATATAATTGCCTGAGTGCCTGTGGGTGGAGGTTGGATTATTTGAATTGGAACAATTCGTTGATTGCGAGTTTTAAGCCCACTGGATAGTGGCAAATCACCATGTTTTCTAAGCCCACTTGAGGGTGGCAAAATCCGCATTTTAGCCTACTTGCGAGTAGCAAACCGCTTTAAAAAACAAACATGAAATGTTTTGTTCCAACTCAGGCGATCCAGTCTATACTTGTATGCTGCACGCATCACATAGTAATTCTAGGCTAAATACCAGGATAAGAGCACATAATGTTTTCAAAACTCGATATCATGGTTAGTAGAGGTCGATCTTTGATCGGGCGAGCAGGGGTGCTCACGAAGTGACCTTCCCCAATCGTACCCAAGTTCTCGAGCCGAGGCAACTTTGGTGATGATGGACACGTGGCCTTAGGCACGAGTCAGGGTTTCCTAAATTCCCCCAAAATAAAATATTTAGGTGGCGACTCTGTATCTGGCAAAGCAGTCCATGTTTGGCACTTCTTCCAAAAAATCTGTTTTCAAAAACGATTTGCCGGATTTGGACTCTTTGATGATTCATCGGTCTTGCATTGCACTCTGCGAGATTAGATACAGGACCGTGACATTGAGTCCGAACTGTAGTGAACCCAATGAACAAAACGGGATTTCCCTCCTGGGACGTTCGGGGACGTCTACAGTTTCTGGCGACTCTGCTGGGGATTTAGAGAACTTGACTCGAACTCATGATATCTTGTTTTGACTACACTTATGTGTTTCTTTGCATTGCATTTGCATTGATGCGCCTAGGACACCGTGTTTGCCCTATGCTATTCTTGAATGGTTTGCCGGAGGCTCGCTTCGAGAAGCGTGCCATAAGGCTGACCGGTTATGGGCTCTGCCACGACGGGAACACAAACCCCGGTTTTACCGGGGCACCCTTTTTTGACCATTTGACCTAGTGCATATTCGGAATCCACCATTCCAAGCTAGGACAGGTTGCTTACCCGATTATAGGTTGTTTGAAACCGCTGCGTGCGTAGTAAAACCCTAGCTCCTGACAAAATAGGACAGGGAAACCCTACCCCTCCATAGGGGTGTTTTGGCTCTCACTTGCTTGCTATGTGTTTTTAGAGTGTGCCTCTACAGGGAATGCATGTATCAGTTTGCAAGTTTGGGTCTCCAGCTCGAGGGCATCAGTATTTGGGGAATCAATTTTACCTGAGAGTATCGGTTTACAGGCAGAATTTGGGGCAAAATTTAGTAAAGAGTGCAGTCATCCAGCTATGCTCAAGTCCATTCTAGTGAAATCAGGCTGAGATGCTCTCTATTTTCTCTTTTGCTAGGTAGTCTTGGAACCGTAGCTTCAGAAGGCTTCGATATCCCCCATATTCATTGGACTTGTGTTGATAGACTTTGTCAGGTTAGAGATTCGGTTCAAGGGTAACCAGTTTTCCTTCGCCAGTGGTAAGGCAAAGAAGGGCCAGACAGGGTTCATTGGTTTATCTGATCCGACAGTCACCAGTCACATCATCAGTAGACCCGTGATGGCACAGGGTTCGGAAGAATTAGTGGCCGTGATAGCAGCGTTAAATCAGGGAACTGCCGTGCAGGATGAGACTAATGCTGAAACGCAACGCCCATCTGGGGCATCTGCCTCACATCTAGCTTCGGGGCCCCAGCCGAACTTTGACCCACTTTCGCCAGCTGAAAATTTGCAAGGTCCGGATCCCCAAGAAGGGTTGGCTCAAGCCTGAGTTGTCAGACCCTTGGTGCAGCCTAATGAGAGGCTTTATCCCCTTGATGGTAATGACCTCGATCTGACCGTGGTGAAAATTGTGAACCTTGAGAAGCAATTCAAGAAGGCACAGGGCCTTAACTCCATTCCCGACATTGAGGATGGGCACACCGAGTCTGCCGTATGGCTCCCAGACAGATTCAAAATGCCATATATTGACCGTTTCGACGGGTCTGGAGATCCAATGGTATATATCCGACTTTTCTTGGATGTCCTGAAGTCGATGGGCCTAAATAAGCCACAGAAACTCTCTCTGTATGGAAGAACCCTGTCGGGTGTAGTAGCCACTTGGTACGCTAAGTTGGAGGACAAAGTGAAGCAAGACTGGGAAGAATTGGCTGAGGCCTTTGTCGATCAGTATTCCTACAATACCCAAGTTGAAATCACCATGCAAGAGCTTGAAACAACCCGCCAGAACCCAACAGAGCCTTTTGTGGAATTTGTTGCAAGATGGAGAGCAAAGGCAGCACAGATAACAGATCGGCCTTCCGAAAGGGATCAAGTGCAGATGATGGTGCGAAACCTCGAGCATGATATGTTGCAAAAGTTGATAGTCGCTCCGCTATTCACTTTCAAAAGTTTGCATGAACTGGGGTTCAGATCGAGAATGCGTTCAACAGTGGGATCATTCCCAGAACAAGGGAACCAACAAGGAGGGTGATTTCAGGGAGTACCAATGCTGGTAGTAGCACTATTCCCGAACCCACTGAAATCAATACAGTCGCCACAGCCAACCCTTTTGCCAAACCAAGCCTACAAACAACCAGCCCAGCTCGAGCTCAGGGCAGAACTTTCACCCCTCTCTACATGAGCCTGACTAGCGCACTAAAAGTCTTAATGGAAAGAGGGTATCTCAAACCCCTCGATCCTCAACCTCTGCCTGACCCACTCCCAGCCAGACATAACCCCTCCAAGTACTGTGTGTACCATCAGCAGCGCGGTCATGGCACCGATCGTTGCTACCGCCTTCGTCATGAGGTCCAAAATCTCATCGACAACCGGACGATAGCTCCACCTTCAGACCCCAATGACCAAACATCTCCTGCCTACCTCTATCTCATCCATATACTGCCATCCACCTATGGCCCTAGCATATACATCACCCCGGCCCATCTACCCAAGCCTGAGGTGTTTATCTCTGAAAGTATGGACTTATGCATGATGGGTGCACCTGAACCCCAATCATCTCAAACCCGTGAACCCACTACTTGTGAGTTAATGGGAATGATTAAAGATCTTCAAAGAGCTGTGACAGATCTGGCCTCCAGGACATTGGCTCCATCATCGACCGCACCACATACTGGGAATTTCACGTCAAAAGGTTCCCCAGTCTTGGGATGGGCTGCATTTGAGGAAGGCCAATTCCTTGGCAAAGTGGAGGCGAGTGGAAAGAACAAGGTAGGGGCGGGCATGGATCCCCATGACCATCTTCTGTTCGCTGTTGAGGCTTTGAACGTCGAGGGACTGAACAAAGAGCAAGTCCTCACAGTTGTTGCAAAAACTGTGGATGACACTTTCGCTACTCAAGTTGGGGGTAGTCTGAATCAAAGGGAAAACCGGGAGAAGGGTCATTGTACCAGAGACGATCCTGTTAGCTCTAATCCTCCACTCGGAAGAGATCAGCAAACCAGGCCAGCACCTGCCAATCCCTTTGCTGGTGCGCCCAGCAAAAATTCATAAACCTTGAAGTACCAACCCCGAGGTCGTAGGGTCTTCCATGCCCTCTATATGCCTTTGTCCAAAGCTCTCCAAATCCTTGTTGGACAAGGCCATCTCAAACCCCTTGAGCCTCGGCCTCTCCCGAACCCTCTTCCGGCTACGCATGACGCTACCCAGTACTGCGCGTACCATCAGCAAACTGGCCATACTACTGACAACTGCTTCCGTCTTCGCCATGAAGTACAGGATCTATTTGACAGCGGGGTCATCCTCCCGCCGAGCTCAACAAAGTCTATTGGCACTGGATCGGTGAACTTGGGGGATAATGTAATGTGATCGGGGGATGAACCACCTGCGGGCGGCGCTCAATTAACTCCAAATATGGTGGATGGCATGCACTGTTTTGAGCACATTCGCAAATGTTGTTAATTTGTACCTTCTGACTTGGGTATTGAGTTAGTCTTGTTGTTTTGTATAGAGTCAGTCTTTTCTTACTGAGTCAGTTGGGTCTGTCTTGTTGTACCGAGTCAGTCCTGCTTTGTTGGAGTTGGGTGATTTCGGGGGGTGTTACCTCGGACATCACTTGCTTGTTTTGTGCTTTGTCTTTTCGTGTTCTTTTGAGTCTGTTTCTGCCTTAGAGCCAGTTGTGCCAACAGATTCTAAATGAAACAGCAGTGATTTTTGCATTCTTGTGTTTACTTCTACCTTGTGCCAGTTGTGCTAGAAGTTTGAATGAAACGGCGGTGCATTTCACCTGCTCTTCTGTGCCTCAAAATTATTGCATTGACCTAAGTTTTTCAAAACTTTTTGAACATTGTGGTGAAAACAAAGAGGGAGGAATTCCTTGGGTTTTGCAAAAATTTGATCAATTAAGAGAAAGAGAGGCGTGCTAAGCCTTTAATGAATGAAATCATGCTTGTTAATGTGAGTACTGAGAAGGATCCTGGCTTGATCTAGATTGGTTTCACATTGTCTTCCGCGCGAGTGACTAGTCGCTTTCTTAAAAGATTTCAAAAAATGTTTTGCGCCGTCCTGCGAAGACCTGTGTGGAATCGCTCTTGAGATTGTGTAGCCTAGGATCGTTCTCAGCCTCGAGACTCAACCCCTTTGCTTTCAAACCTTGAACTTGAATTCAGAATGTTCAACGGTCAACTACAATGTGAGGCCTATGTGGCCAGATTCGAAGCAGCCTTCGAACTAGGGGCAGGGAAGTCAGATCAAGAAGATCAGATGTCGTCAAAAGAAGCTTGCAAAGCTAGATCAGAAGCACCCCTTGAACTAGAGGCAAAAGATGCCAGATTGTGCTCGAAGAGCCAAAGGTGGATCATTTCGCAAGTCAATGAAGATCAGTAAGAATGCCAAACCCCAGAAGGGAGGAAAGAAGAAGACATTGCTGAAGGACAACCGAGTTCCTATCCACAACACTAGGGGTAAATTCACCCTCCATTGGATGGACTTCTACATCATCAGCGAATAGCAGCCATTCTCCTGGATTCAGATGACTTCAAGATCTCAAACCATTCAACATGGACAAAGCTACACTTTTACCCTTGAGAGGCTCGCTGGGCCAAAAACCCAGAAGGGCGACTCAGGCAAAAGTTAGAGTAAGAAAAAAAAGAAAAAGAACAAAGAAAAAGAAAAGAAAAGAAAAGAAGAAAAAAATGAAGAAGATGAAAAGAAAAGATGAAAAAGAAAAGAAAAGAACAAAAAGAATTGAAAAGAAGAAAAACAGAGCTCGCAGGGTTGAAAACTCGGAAGGGCGGCCTTGGTAAAAGTTAGAGCGCAAAAAGAGAGGTTAATACCGGAGTGTACCTTAACCTCGAACTACGTAAGGCTTGATTCCCATCTTTGGGATACGTAGGCAACTTCATTCTGAAGTCCAGCTGTAAAACACTTCAAATTCAACTGTGTCCATGTGATGGTTCTGGTCATCTTTGTCTTTTCTGTATCCGGGAGTTCGGTTGTGATCATCACCCTAAGGATTGATTGCAATGCGCTACAGCGCCATTCAAACAAGGGGCAACTTTCCGTTGCCATACAGCGCGCTGCGGTGCCATTCAAATAAGGGGCAACTTTTCGTTGCCATGCAGTGCCGTTCCGACAAGGGGCAATTTTCCATTTGTTTTGGATCTGAGGTTGTGCATCTCAAGAGTAAATTTTGTGTCGGTCGAGCAGTGGCCATTTGCAAAAATAGTTTTTGAGATTTTTTAATGAGGTTGACTAATTCTCTCGAAAATTATTCCACTTTTCCAAAACTGGACCATTTCTTAGACCCAAAAAAGGAAAATTTTCGGTGCTCATAATCTAACTCGCATGATTTCAAATCAGAAAATCGAACAAGCTTGTTAATCTAACTCTCATTTTGGTTAAAATTGTTTTAAGCAGAAGCTAAAAACAAAAAATGGTCAAAATAATGAACTAGGGGCACAGTTGAGTCAGGCTTCCTATCTTTTTCCCGTTGTCAATGCATTTGCCAGAAAGGGCACCATACTTGCCGGAAAGGGCACCATATTCGCCAGAAAAGGGCACGACTGAAGCTAACAGCAAAAGGGCCGAAAAGCTCTCTTATCCTCTAAGCAACGAGATATCAAGCCAAGTGCGAAGCACGAATTGGAATGGATTGTTTGGACACATCTAATCACACCCAAACTCCTGAGCAGAGCATTGTCAACCGGTGTCAGTTGCTGATTTGCTACACACCCAGTTGTAGCGCAACTCCTCTGTGGGAGGAATTCACTAGCTGTGCGCAGAAGAAAGAGAATCTAGCAGAATGCTAGGAGCAAGAGCCTGCAACTTCTTGTTTATCCATCAACCACCCATGGGAGGGATAAAAAATGAGAGATTAAAGAATAGAGAGATGTGCGCTGAGAGAAAAAGTGAGGAAAAAGGGTTTTGTGAGAAAAGCTGAGCCTGATGGCCGAATGATGTGAGAATCACAAATAAGAAAGGGTGGGAAACAATATCTGGAGAACTGGCTCCTTGTGCACCGAGAGGTCTCTTACCTTTATAACACAGTTGAGTGTTGTGTTTGTGTGTTTTGTTTGTCTCGATTCTTGTTTTGAGTCATTTGACTGTCAACAGATGTGTTTAGGTCATTTTACCTTGTTTTTCCTTTGTTGAGTTGTGTTTAGGTTGTTCTACCTTTGTTTTCCATTGTTGAGTCATTTTGGCTGTGGTCAGTTGTAGGCTCAATACCCGGTTGAGAACCCCTTTTCTCATTTCAATCTCAAAAATCGTTTTGTGCTCAAAGTGCTGTGTCGTTCTCCACATTTGTGCAAAACAGGATTGGTTCTTTCATAAAGCCGTAGGGTTCAACCTAGGCCATGTCAGAATAGTAAAACAAGGACCTATCTGAAGCTATTTAGGTTCCGGACTGCAAAGCAAAAGAAAAGAGGGAAAATTTGGAGCATCTTAGCATGTTTCCACTTTAGCAAAATCCGAGACTGCATTCCAGGTGCACCTTCTCAGGCCTCGCCATTTCTCTGGAGTATGAGTGTATCTCAACCCCAAGTGTAAGCCTGCTTCAAATCAGAATGGCAGTCCAAGCAGCACATGTGGTTTTCACATGCAGATGTTATCTTTTGCCAATATAAACAGGGTGTACCCTTTTTGAGCAGAGTGTGTTGCAGAGCCCTCCGAGAGATAAATCGGAGGCACCAAAGTACATGTTTGATGCCCCTCTATTGCATAGAATGTGCACTTTCATATACGCTTCTATTTCATGCGTGCCACGCATCGTTATGATTCATGCATAGAATGTGCTTGCTTTCGAATCCGCATAGAATGTGCTTTGCTTTCAATCATGCATAGAATATGCTTTCAATGTTGCATAGAATATGCCTGTCTTATGCATAGAATATGCTTTCAATATTGCACAGAATATGCTTTCCCTATTGCATAGAAAATGCCCCCATACTTGCATAGAACATGCATTTCATCGCACTTTTTTGTGTATCTTACTTGCACAGAAGATGCATTTTATCACACTTTTTTTGTGCACCATCCTCGCACTTTCTTGTGCATTGTATCTCTCCCGCACTGTCTTGTGCATTTTCACATTTCATATCACTCGCACTGTCTTGTGCACCTTGTGGTTGGGTTTCATTCGCACTGTTTAGCGCATCGCACTATTTAGTGCATTTCAAATCACTCGTGCTGTTTAGCGCATCGCACTGTTTTGTGCAGTTTATCATTCGCGCTATTTCGCGCATCGCACTGTTTTGTGCAGTTTACATTCGCACTATTTTGCGCACCTCCATCGTACTATTTTGTGTAGTTTACGTTCGCGCTATTTTGCGTACCTCCATCGCACTGTTTTGTGCAGTTTATCATTCGCGCTATTTTGTGCATCGTACTGTTTTGTGCAGTTTACATTCGCGCCATTTTGCGCACCTCCATCGCACTGTTTTGTGCAGTTTATCATTCGCGCTATTTTGCGCATCGCACTATTTTGTGCAGTTTATCATTCGCGCTATTTTACGCACCTTAATCGCACTGTTTTGTGCAGTTTACATTCGTGCTATTTTGCGCATCGCACTGTCCTGTGCATTGCATTCATTCGCGCTATTTTGCACACCTCAATCGCACTGTCTTGTGCTTTGCATATCACATCGCGCTATTTTGTGCACCTTACCTGCACTTGTTAGTACATTGCCTCGCGCTACCTTGCGCACCATACCTGCACTTGTTAGTGCATTGCATCGCCCTATCTTGTGCACCTTATCTGTATCGCACTGTTTTGTGCATTCACCCTGCTCGTACTGTTTTGTACACCTTTAGCATCGCACTGTTTTGTGCATCTGCTTAGCACTGTTTTGTGCATTCACTTAGCATCGCACTGTCTTGTGCACATTGTATTTTTTTACCATTCGTACTGTCTTGTGCACTCTCTGGTCTGGGAGACCTTAAATCCTCTAGTCTAGGAGACCTTAAATCCTGCATCTTTATTCGCACTGTCTTGTGCACTCTCTGGTCTAGGAGACCTTAAATCCTCTAAAGGTGCAATTCCTTTGGTGTTTGTCGTGCCCGAATGACTTCCGGTGGTCTGGTATAGCCACATGCCTGTGTTTGCGGTGAGTTCCTAGGAGACCAACTGAGACGGTGGAAACTAGAGTTCGAATGGCTCATGCCTAGAACGCAAAGGTTCGGGATTTCCGAGACTAAAGTTTGGTTTAAATACCCAGGGATATATCATCGGCTTGAAATCTGTATGGCTGCCCCATAGATTGAGATAGCATGTGTATGCGCCTCAATTCTGGATACTGAACCAACCTAGTCTGTCACCCTGTTGGAGAATAGGGAAAGCTGCAACCATAGTCAGGGAGAAAAGTAGTACCTGTGGTTCAACTAAGAAGAAGCGAAAGACCCCCAACAGCATGAGGCACGATATTGTATGTACGGTTCATTTGAGGCTGGCACGACCAGACGAGCCGGACAGGTATTATGTTCTCCGTGTGAGACGTAGCGAGAATTGAATAATTCTCTTACATCCTTTCTGCATGAAATGTAGTTGTTGCTTTGCATTCTTACTTAAAACTGTTGCATCTATTGTGAATATTTGCTTCATTACAGTTTGTTGCTTTGCATGATCATGAGTTACGTTCGGCTTCGTGCATATTGTTTTGCATTTTGCCCCCCGCCTGCGGGCATACCTGCAGGTACAACCCTTTGTTTATCTCGCCTGTTTGTCTAAGTCTTCGGCCGTGTCAAAAATGGGTCGTCTCTAGACTTTGATATTCACTTCCGTCACTTATGACTTTCGAGTTCTGTCAAAGAGGGGCAACTGTAGACACCTCATTTTTGACTGACCTTAAGACTCAGGCGTCACCAATTGAGTGCTCGGTGATGTTGCATATTGTGCTCGTTCTGAGGTCACAAAGTCTCGGCTGAGAGCCTTGCCTCTGGACTTTGGGACTTTTTTGTGCTTTGCCTTGATTTGCGAACCAGGTCCTATTTTCTCTGTTTTTTCTTCCCGAAGGGAGGGAGAGGTCTCGTAGACCATCTCTCAGTGGCCGTAGGCCACGTTTTGTGGTCATAGGCCATTTTTCCCGTTTGGAGGTCGGTTTCCGATTTTCAGAGCCGTCGGCCGTGTGTCTCAGTTCGGGACCGCCTAACTACCTTCGTTTGCTCCGGTTTTTGGCACACACCTTGTTTCCTCTCCTTAGAGGGACACTCTCACCCGGGAGGCCACCTTCGTGGTCACACGCCATTTCCGGTGCCTAACAGCCTGTTTTTGGGGCCCCGGACTGCGCGTTTTGGCCCCCGAACCCTCGTTTTGCATTGGTTAGGGTTCATTTTTGGTATGGATCCTATTTTCATTGTTTGGAAGGTGGTACTATAGTGGGAGACCAGCAATTTTTTTGGAAACCATTTTCTCTCTCCTCCAGCCGGTTTTCTTGACAGAAAGTTGGTTTTCCTCACTTTTGAGCCATAATTTCTTGTTTTTCATATCACCATTGTGTTGTACTCATCTGGGAGGCCATCAATATGGGTAGGCCGACCAGTATTTCTTCTTGACTCTTTTGAACCTTGCGAAAAAGATGATTTTTCTCTCTCCTGGGTCACATTTTCTGGTTTCCCACTATACAGCTGTGTTGTACTCATCTAGGAGGCCACCTTTCTAGTATGGTCGACCAGCATTTCACATTGACCCTTTTGACCCCTGGTCGGCCGACCAGGTAAGGTGGTAGGCCGACCACCTGAACTGGTCGGCCACCTTTCTGCTTTTTTGTCCCATTGAGTTGAAGCCAGCTGTGCCAGCTGAAAGCCACAGAAGTGATCCTCCATACACGTATATGGAGGATCTTTGAGCTTGGTTTTAAGCTTCCAAGAGAAGCTTTAGCCCCTTTCCTCTATAAAAGAAGTGGTCTTCTTCCATTGGAAGGGTTGAACCTTTTGTTTAAGGCATTTGCATACAACTCTCTATATCTCTCCATTCCAAGCTCTAAAACCGTCTTGTTCTTGCACCATTTACATTACACCTCCTAGCACAACAGCTCCACCATCCATCCAAGCACCTTGGAATTGATTTGCAGAGGTTGAAGGCTCATTACCTTGGTCCAGAAGTTGCTGAGGGTCGGCTCTACAAGGGTAAGCCTCTATTTCCCCTTTTCTTGCATTATTTTGCTCCATAGTTTAGCTATATTTGCAAGCATTTTTGGACCTCGACATGAACTAAAAAAAGTATTGTTTTGAGCTTCTCTTCAAGTTTGTTTAAGGTCATTTTTCTGTTTGGGGTCACCTTCTCCCTTCCATGCTTTATTTCCTCATGTTTTGAGCTATGCATTTGAACATTTGTATTGGCCTTGGTTTGGCCTTTTAGCCACTGAAATCTAGTGAATTTTCAGTGGCTTAGATGTGTTTTTGAGCCCTAAAATCAGAGAGGGGTGACCCTCTCACCCCTTGTTCTCTTTACTAGCTTTGTTGGTTTTCCAAAGGAGCTCCATCTTGCATGTTGTGAAGCCACATTTCAGGCCCTGTTTGGTGAGTTTTGAGGTCTGCCTTGACTCTGTCCAGACCCCTTTTGGCCATATTTTGTGTCTTTGATGCATGTGTAGAACAATCCCATTCAAGGCCTTTCAAAGGGGCCTTTATTTGTATGTTTCCTAGACCCATTTCAGGCTCTTTTTAGTGGGTTTTAGGACCCTGAGAACCTCTTTCCAGAGGTGGTTTTGCCATTGTGTGTGTCCATCATGCATGTGTAGAACAACCCCCTTATTGGCCTTTCAAAGGAGCCCTTCATTCTTGCATGCATTGACTGAGTTTCAGTGGTTATTTGGGCATATTTTGGCATGGCATACTTCTGTTTCTAGCTGGTTTGGTGAGCCCTCATGTGCTTCATATAGTCGTAGTGTAAATCATGGTTCACTAGCTTTCTTTGCATGCTTTGTTGACCCTTGATTTTAACACTTTTTGGCCATGCCTTAAACTGATATTATGCTTATTTTGGACTGCCCTAGCTATGTTTTTGGGTTTCATGGTTGAATGATGTTGGTTTTGCATGCTTGTAGTCAATATCCATGCTTAACTTTGAGTTTTGAGGCTCATTCCATGCATATACTGAGGTGTGTTCATGTTTTGGGCTCATTATACATCATATTTCAGAACTTGTTTGAATGCCATATTGCCATGTTTTATAGTCCTTAAGTGTGCTTGAGAGTTGTGCATGATTGCCTTGTCTTCGGACCATTGAATGAGCTCCATTTCGTTGCATTCCGAGCCATCATTCTAGGCCATTTTCCCACTATTTTAGACCTGCCTAGGGTCTGTTTGGGGTTGGTTTTGCCTTTGGTGCATTGCTTTGGGTACCTATTGTAACGACCCTCGTCACCGATTACTGCTTAATGACCGATTAATTACTGAATACTGCTAAACGGAGACTGATTATAATTGATAATTGAATTGACTGAAATACTGAATTGACTGACTGAGATTCGAAGACGAATCGATTGACCGTAACTGTTTAAATGCATAATCGATCCGTTTGATTGTCAAATTATCTGTGCATGTTTTATGCATTAAACTGCTAATTGAAGGCCTTATCGGCGGCCGAATTGAAAATTGTTTAGTGTTCCATGATCCTCATAATTAATGTGATTTTATGGTATATTTAATTGAAAATTGATTAGGTATGATTAAATTGGATTAAAATGAATTAAATTGCATTCTTTGAGTTATTTACCAAAATGCCACTTAGTGGCCCACTCCATGTTTTATATTTGAGCCTTAGTTACCTTTGATCAAAACATTTGCTCAGCTCACTTCATTTCTTCCCCACCGAAATATAGAGGATTAGAGAGAGAGAGAGTGAGAGTTTGGCTTGTTCTTGAGTCATTGCTTGGTAATCTTGAAGAAATTGGAGTATATGCTAGCAAATTGAGCTCCTACACTTTAAATACAAGACTTAAGGTAGGATTTCATCTTCTCATTGTTGTGATTGAAGTAGTTCTTGCATGCCTCATGTTTAATTGAAGGGTAGAATCATAAATTGGTTTCAAAGAGTTGAAATAGAGCTCATCTCATACATGCATGTTGATATTGAGGCATTTGAAGTTGATTCATGGTTAAGGATTACATGCATGCCCATATTTATGTAAGAATCCATGTTTTCAGTTTGTTTTCAAAGTATTGAGCTCTTTAGAGCAAGATTTAAAGCTGAAATTGGGTTTAAAGATCATGCATTTCATGTTTTGAAAGTGTTCTTGAAAATGGGTTTGAAATTGTATTTAATTGACTCACCTTTGGGGCTTGAATTCTCAAATTGGCTTTTGAAACTTGTTATATATTGAGTTGGGATGTATTCCCCAGAATTTGGGCCCAAGAGGTTGAGTTTTGGATGGTTGAATACTTGGTTCGAACTTGGGAGACAAATCTGGAAATTCCAGATTTGGCTTCCTCGCTCGAGCGAAGGATTCCTCGCTCGAGCGAGCCCTTTGATTTTGCAACCTCGCTCGAGCAAGCATCGAGCGACCATCGCGCGTAAAATTCCAGCAACCAGTACTTTCACTGTTCATGCAGATCGCTCGAGCGAAGGATTTCTCGCTCGAGCGAAGCCTTTGATTTTGGAATCTCGCTCGAGCGAAGGGAGGCTCGCTCGAGCGAGGTGCCTATTTCCAGCAACTTTTGAAAACTGCCTTCCAAGTGTATTTTTGCATCCTCATCTCATCCTAGGCATTCTTAGGCCTAGTTTAAGGCATCTTAATGAGGATTTAGACATAGAACCACACCGAGGAAATTTACGGATTTAATTAACATCCTTTCCAATTGTAAACTTAGTGTGTGTTCTATTCTGTTAATTGCTTAGGGTTGGCTCTCGGGGACGCGCTCTAGCTGCTATTAGCCCAATCTCTGTGAGTAACAGACTGTGTAAAGATATGTTCAAAATGGTTATCTTTTGAATACTGAACTGAAATGTTTATTGAACTGATATTGTTTATTGAATGAATGTATGTCCTGTATTTCGAATTGTATTGTGGCATCCTTAGCACCCACTGTTATTGACTGATACAGAGCTCTGTCGGTTTCCTCGTGGAACCATATTGTTATTGATTGATGGCCATCACTATTGTTGGGTCTGTTAAGGCCCGGTCCTTTTGGACCTATTGTTTATAGGCTAATGGATGTACCACATATGACTGATTGATTGAAATACTGATTGATTGAAATACGGATTGATCGAAATACTGATTGATTTCAACATTGAAAGATTGAAATACTGTTTAATGAATTGATTTCATTATTGTAAGGACATTCATTCATAACCCCTTTACACTGATGTTATTCACTGGGCTTTAGCTCACTGTTATATATATATGTAGGTTCTCAGCAGCCAGACCGGAGCTAGGAGCGTGGGATTGGTCCCCAGTTTTGTCAAGCCAGCCTGTGTGCCTCACTGTGAGGTTCCGTGTTGCCATGCTATGGCTTTGGGGTCTTTTGTATTTCCCCTGACTGTCTCACTGTTTTGTACTATTGTGAGATCACTGTATAGACTGTTTACTGTTTACTGTACTGTCCAAGGGGTTAGGCCCCGGTTTTATCGACTGTTATGTATATGTATACTGTGTATGCCATATTGTATTGTACTGTTGTTAAGGGATTGGATCCCTGTACCGATTGACTGTAAATGGTCGTATAGACCGTACTGTTTCAGGACTGTTTGAATGCATGAAAAACTTTTGGCATACAGATTGTCACAGCTCATTGGACACTATTCATTTATTGTTTTGGCTTCCGCCAGGCCCTGAACTCTGTTATATTGTATGATTGTTAAGCAGGCCTTTGGTAATCACGGATTACTGGCCAGTTACGGTGCTAAACCCATAGGGCCGGGTTTGGGTCGTGACAGAGTGGTATCAGAGCGATACTTAACCACGAGTTATACCGCACGCACGTGTCCAAATGAGCTATAGGGTGTCCTAGAAAAGTAATTAGGGCATCTCATGAACTTGAAAAGTGTGTGCTTATGATTGACTGAATATATGTTAATGTGATAAACTGTTTAAGTATGCAACTGTTTATGTTTATGATTACTGTACTGTTTATGTGAAATGAAGTGAAACCTATATGCATACTTAAAGAAGTTAAATGGAATAACATGTAATGTTAATGTTAATACTGACTGTGGAAACCTATAAGAAAATGGACGTGTGAAAGTAAAGGGTCACGTGACCGTACCTGAATTGAAATGAAAGCATACACACGTCTGATATGGAATGAAATGTGAAATCTGTAAGAACCTCTCCTGTACTGTTAATCACCCTGTTTGAGTGTAAATAAAGGAAATGGGGAGGAAAGAGAATGAATAATTGAGGCCTTAATCGAAAATCTGAGAATATAAAGGCAGACATATGTGCCTGCACCAACTGAATATGAATTGATAATACTGATACAGAAACCCAACAAATTGGAACCACCGGAATTTCTGGAAGGTACCGAACCGCTGAAAATTGAGACTTGGGTTTAGAAACTAAGAAAATATGTGAAGTTTCTTCGAAAAATACTTTCCCAAATGCATCTGAGATAGGAAAGTACCTGAGCTTGAACACCTTGAGGGAGGTGATAAGAGTGTGATCGAATATGAGGTAAAATGTACCTAACTAGTTTGATAGGCACCCCACATGATAGATACTGACTGTAAAGGATTAGAAAAGAGCTGAAGGTGGGCGTGACCTAAATGTGGTTGACTGAATCGACGTTTTGGAAACCGTCAAGTGTGGATGTCCTGGATAGAGTATAATGCCTGAGCCAGCGTAGCAGCATTAAAATATCCAAATCAACATTGTTAATTGAATCCGAAAGAATGAAACAGAAGGAACAGAAAGTGAAAATGATGGGTAATTGAACGACCTCCGTGAGTGGAAAATCTCCGGCAATAGCTTGGACCAATGAAGGTCGAAGAAGCAATGTGAATAATGATATACCTATCTGTACTGTATGTGGAAAATACCACTGGGGCGTTGTCGCCGCCCAGCCGAAACTCCTTTAGGACGTGGGCAGGAAAGGCACTTACCTAAATCTTGCCCCGAAGTGAGCCGAATAATAATGAGTCTAAATCTAGACCCTAGCTCCAAAGAATGCTCGGAACACTGAAATGACTGACACGGGTGTTACCTTAAATAGGTGAAATTGCTTATGTGAACGTTTGTGTGGGAATCGTGTATCCCGTAATTTGGTATGGACCGTGAACATATTGACTGAACCGATTGGGTTACTGGAATTATGAATCATGCACTATGAGAACTGTTAGGACTTGTGAATGGCGAGAACTTGTTGAGTTAAGTCCTTATATTGTGTTACAACAACGGAATGTGAACTGTCGGATGTGACCTTTTGAACTGTACCGGAATTGTTGAACTATGGGAATATGTGGGAACTTATTTTTGTGAAATGTTAAACTATAGAGTCTCATGCCTTGTAGAATGACCTTGGAAGTCTGATTGGAATCACGTTCGGCCAACGTTGCTTCGAATCAGAAATTCTTGGTAAATTCCGCGGGAATGAATAGGATACCCCATCAGTGTCCTTGTCTGTTTGTGTGTGAGACTACTGACATTAAGAACCCATATTGACTGGTAAAGATGAACCTCTGCCTATGAATTGTGAATGAATGTCTACATGGAAACTGATTTTGAACCCACACCGGTATATATGTTCCCATGCTTGTAATACCGTTAAGACTGAGAGGAATGGATTGTGGTTAATGAACCTTTCGAAATCTACTGTTGATGCGAACTATATGTACAACACTGCGAACCTCATGTTAACAATTACTTATGTATGAAGACTGTTTAGACTTATGTACATACCTGCATACCTTTGCTTAAGGATGTTATTAGACCGAGTAGACTTCGGATTTGTTACCTTAACTATTGTATCTGGAGGAACTATTTTGTATTGTATACTGAACTTGTGAAATCTGTATTGAGACTGTTAATAGATTCTGAACATACACATATATGACTGTACCCTTACTCGGAATAATTGATAAATTTGTTTGATGAGTTAACCGTTGGGACTATGGCTCCGGGATTGTGTGACTGAATAAAGACCTGAACGATAAACTCTAGACTGTGGATTGTGATTTTGGAAACTTGACATGACTGCTCGATTGAACCTGCAAGCCTATACTGTAGTGACTGTATGACTGAATTGGAACCCTCGTAGGGCAACTCACTGTTATGTGTCACCGAGAACCTCGGGTGATGTAGTATTGTATACCATATGCCTTATGAAAGATTTATTTGGAAACTGCTATATTGACTGGGATGCTTACCTCTCGATATGAATAACTGTATGCCTGTACATTTATCTGTAACTTATTGGGAGGAACACATAGTATATGACCTGTACTGCTTGATATGAATTGTAATGGTACCGACCCCGGATGTAAGTTTGATAATCGATGAACTCAGGCAAATTGTGAAACTACTGACTATACTGACTGTGTACCCAAACGAATGGAGTATGAACTAATGTTAACTGATCTGGATATCATAAGAATGGAACCGTGATCTAAACTGTTATCTGATAGAACCATGGGTTGATGAAACCGTTTTGTGTAACTGATGGAACTTATGTTTGATGCTTATGCTTCGAACTTTTACTTGCTGTGATTGGACAGAACTTACATCTGAAATGACCTAGTCGAACCTTTATCGATTTAACTTGAGAAAACTCTTATTGGGAGCTATTACTTTATTTGCTTACAATATGGAGAAAACTGGGTACATGCCATGTGATTACTTACCCGGTAATACCGTTTTGACTATGGGCTGGTTTGACTAAGAAATGATTGTTTTACTGATTACTGTACTTCAGAACTGATAGATCTGTCGACAATAGACGAGTTTTGATCATGAACTCTGGCTGTCTAGAAGTATATGTAACCGGTATGACTGTTTTTGGTATTGATATGTGCTATGACTGAATTTGTGGGGACTGGACCTGATGAATGGTAACTGAATGATTGCTACAGAATTCTGCCTACCGCTATGGGAGTACTGTACAAATTGCCTTATGTCCCCAATAACTCCCGAATGAACTGGATTGACTGTGATGGACTACTGAACCGAGAACCGAATTGAACAAAGACCGAATGAAAGGCTCGAAATTGAATGAAACGAATCTCTGTAACTTAACGGGGGAAATTACTTATGAAACTGAAACCAGTGCAAATTTATAACCCCGATAAGTACTTGATGTAAGTAGTGTGAATACTACTATACTGCTACTGTACTGTTACCGTATTGTTATTGACATTGTTACTGCATTGCTACTGTATTGGTACTGTCATTGATATTGTTACTGTATTGCTACCGTACTGTCACTGTTACCATACTGGCACTGCTACTGTATTGTATTGTAACTTTATTGTCACTGTACTGATACTGCCACTACTACTGTACCTGCTATGTACTACTGTACAACTGTATTCACATTCTACGTCACGAAATAAGTTTTGTTTCTGAAAGCGTTGTACGCTGTATACTGAATGATTGTTAATTTCTAATGTGTATTCGTGACTCTTGGTATTATGTGATACATGTTAACTGCCCGGTATCGGAGGTTCCTTTATGGAACTTGTATCCGTCTGTACTCTATTACCCGTACCGGAGGCCTCGTCATGGGGGCTTAGCTTCTGTATTATTCTGTCCTGTTACCCGGATTCGGGATTCCTTTATGGAACTGGGTATTTATACCCATAATGTACTGTATCTATTCTGCACCGTATCGGTTATACCTGTACATGTTCTGGTCTGCACTGTATCGGTTCTGTATCTGCTCTAGTAATGTTAATGAATGCACCGCATATGCTTAATGCAAGAATATGAAAGTGAACATGTATCCGAATCTGTCTTTGACTGAAAATTGAATGTGCATAAGGTTCTGTTTTAATATGAACCTAAATCCCTACACGTGATTTCTGATTTTGTTACTGGGCATTGCTAAGATTGGGAATGGTTCATGTACTTGTTTATGAAAATGATTATACTCCTGTTATAGAGTGAAAATTTCCTTTATGATAGGCATCATTTCTGTTGTTATATGTTAACTCGAGTTTAGAGGACTAAACTCTTTATAAGGAGGGGAGACTGTAACGACCCTCGTCACCGATTACTGCTTAATGACCGATTAATTACTGAATACTGCTAAACGGAGACTGATTATAATTGATAATTGAATTGACTGAAATACTGAATTGACTGACTGAGATTCGAAGACGAATCGATTGACCGTAACTGTTTAAATGCATAATCGATCCGTTTGATTGTCAAATTATCTGTGCATGTTTTATGCATTAAACTGCTAATTGAAGGCCTTATCGGCGGCCGAATTGAAAATTGTTTAGTGTTCCATGATCCTCATAATTAATGTGATTTTATGGTATATTTAATTGAAAATTGATTAGGTATGATTAAATTGGATTAAAATGAATTAAATTGCATTCTTTGAGTTATTTACCAAAATGCCACTTAGTGGCCCACTCCATGTTTTATATTTGAGCCTTAGTTACCTTTGATCAAAACATTTGCTCAGCTCACTTCATTTCTTCCCCACCGAAATATAGAGGATTAGAGAGAGAGAGAGTGAGAGTTTGGCTTGTTCTTGAGTCATTGCTTGGTAATCTTGAAGAAATTGGAGTATATGCTAGCAAATTGAGCTCCTACACTTTAAATACAAGACTTAAGGTAGGATTTCATCTTCTCATTGTTGTGATTGAAGTAGTTCTTGCATGCCTCATGTTTAATTGAAGGGTAGAATCATAAATTGGTTTCAAAGAGTTGAAATAGAGCTCATCTCATACATGCATGTTGATATTGAGGCATTTGAAGTTGATTCATGGTTAAGGATTACATGCATGCCCATATTTATGTAAGAATCCATGTTTTCAGTTTGTTTTCAAAGTATTGAGCTCTTTAGAGCAAGATTTAAAGCTGAAATTGGGTTTAAAGATCATGCATTTCATGTTTTGAAAGTGTTCTTGAAAATGGGTTTGAAATTGTATTTAATTGACTCACCTTTGGGGCTTGAATTCTCAAATTGGCTTTTGAAACTTGTTATATATTGAGTTGGGATGTATTCCCCAGAATTTGGGCCCAAGAGGTTGAGTTTTGGATGGTTGAATACTTGGTTCGAACTTGGGAGACAAATCTGGAAATTCCAGATTTGGCTTCCTCGCTCGAGCGAAGGATTCCTCGCTCGAGCGAGCCCTTTGATTTTGCAACCTCGCTCGAGCAAGCATCGAGCGACCATCGCGCGTAAAATTCCAGCAACCAGTACTTTCACTGTTCATGCAGATCGCTCGAGCGAAGGATTTCTCGCTCGAGCGAAGCCTTTGATTTTGGAATCTCGCTCGAGCGAAGGGAGGCTCGCTCGAGCGAGGTGCCTATTTCCAGCAACTTTTGAAAACTGCCTTCCAAGTGTATTTTTGCATCCTCATCTCATCCTAGGCATTCTTAGGCCTAGTTTAAGGCATCTTAATGAGGATTTAGACATAGAACCACACCGAGGAAATTTACGGATTTAATTAACATCCTTTCCAATTGTAAACTTAGTGTGTGTTCTATTCTGTTAATTGCTTAGGGTTGGCTCTCGGGGACGCGCTCTAGCTGCTATTAGCCCAATCTCTGTGAGTAACAGACTGTGTAAAGATATGTTCAAAATGGTTATCTTTTGAATACTGAACTGAAATGTTTATTGAACTGATATTGTTTATTGAATGAATGTATGTCCTGTATTTCGAATTGTATTGTGGCATCCTTAGCACCCACTGTTATTGACTGATACAGAGCTCTGTCGGTTTCCTCGTGGAACCATATTGTTATTGATTGATGGCCATCACTATTGTTGGGTCTGTTAAGGCCCGGTCCTTTTGGACCTATTGTTTATAGGCTAATGGATGTACCACATATGACTGATTGATTGAAATACTGATTGATTGAAATACGGATTGATCGAAATACTGATTGATTTCAACATTGAAAGATTGAAATACTGTTTAATGAATTGATTTCATTATTGTAAGGACATTCATTCATAACCCCTTTACACTGATGTTATTCACTGGGCTTTAGCTCACTGTTATATATATATGTAGGTTCTCAGCAGCCAGACCGGAGCTAGGAGCGTGGGATTGGTCCCCAGTTTTGTCAAGCCAGCCTGTGTGCCTCACTGTGAGGTTCCGTGTTGCCATGCTATGGCTTTGGGGTCTTTTGTATTTCCCCTGACTGTCTCACTGTTTTGTACTATTGTGAGATCACTGTATAGACTGTTTACTGTTTACTGTACTGTCCAAGGGGTTAGGCCCCGGTTTTATCGACTGTTATGTATATGTATACTGTGTATGCCATATTGTATTGTACTGTTGTTAAGGGATTGGATCCCTGTACCGATTGACTGTAAATGGTCGTATAGACCGTACTGTTTCAGGACTGTTTGAATGCATGAAAAACTTTTGGCATACAGATTGTCACAGCTCATTGGACACTATTCATTTATTGTTTTGGCTTCCGCCAGGCCCTGAACTCTGTTATATTGTATGATTGTTAAGCAGGCCTTTGGTAATCACGGATTACTGGCCAGTTACGGTGCTAAACCCATAGGGCCGGGTTTGGGTCGTGACACCTATAGTGTAACGCACTTCACTAGCTTCGGTACCCGGGCCCCTTAGCATGCATTGTGTGACATACTTGCATATTTCGGGATCATATTTTATGCCATTTCAGAGCTGTATCATGTGCCATCCTATGCCATGTTTCATTCCTTGCCATGCCTTGGTAGAGTGGCATTTGTGTCTTAGGATCGGTCCATTGCAACCGTGCATGTTTGCATGTGTTTCGGTTGTCTCATTTCCATCATATGACCACTGATTTGAGTGTGGCTGAGGTCCACTCATATTTGTGTAAGTTCATCTTGCATTGTGTATGCCATTTTTAGTCCATAGCATTGCGTATGCTAGGTTGCATGTTAGCGCATTGTGTTGTGCATGTTATGTTGTTAGCATTGTGCATGTTAGTCACATTTGTATCACTTAATTGCATCGCATTAGGGTTGCTCAAGAAGTGACCTTCCCTAATCGTACCCAAGTTTCCGAGCCGAGACAACTTTGGTGATGACGGACATGTGGCCTTAGGCACGAGTCAGGATTTCCTAAATTCTCCCAAAATAAAATATTTAGGTGGCGACTCTGTATCTGGCAAAGCAGTCCATGTTTGGCACTTCTTCCAAAAAATCTGTTTTAAAAAACGATTTGCTGGATTTGGACTCTTTGATGATTCATCGGTCTTGCATTGTACTTTGCGAGATTAGATACAGGACCGTGACATTGAGTCCGAACTGTAGTGAACCCAATGAACAAAACGGGATTTCCCTCCCAGGACGTTCGAGGACGTCTACACTATCCTTCTTGATATATAACAATAGTTTACTTTGACTTATCTAAAATCTATTTTGTTAAAAAAATACCTTTTAATGTTACTATTTTAGGTCGGGCACTTGTTTCAAACTGTATAGAGGATGTACTCTTGTCTCTCTTTCTTTGGCTACATAACTTGTAGTTATTCAACATAAACTTATTTACACTCCTGAATGAGAAAATTTGTGAGTAGTCTTTTGCAAGTAAATAAGCATGGGGCTTCTGGACTCAGCCTCTTCATTTGGCCCATTTGATAGAACTGTGGGAAAGTGATTATAACTTATAACTTAACACCTTATAACTTATAACTGTGAACATAAGTTGATTTTTGACTTATAAATTAAGCGTCTCCTCCTCCACTCAAAGAATAAGTTAATTTTTGACTTACAAAAAACAATAACCTGTATTGTTAAGCTGAATCAAACACATCAAAATAACTTAAATTAAGCTAAAAGCTGAAATAAGCTAAAAATAAACCCTACCAAACAGGGCCATTATATTTAGTTTTGTAAACTCATTTAAGCCCAATCACATCTTTATGTTTGGGTAAATCAACCATAGTGACAATTTCTTCACCCCTTGCCCTTTTTTGAATTTCTGCTTTAATAACTTTTTCAAAATTTTATGACTCATAAGCAAAAAAATTGGTGGTATTATAGACACCAATTAGTACATTAATTAGTGCATCAACATATGTTATAATATTATTACTGACCTCACCGATTATACAAATTACAAATACCCAAAACTTTCAAAATTATACAACATCATCTGTTAGTACATTAATTGATATATCAATTGGTACATATAACATTATTCTAAAAAAATACTACATCACAATATTTATATAACTCTCTTGAACAACGTACCTTCCTTTATATCATTTAAAGTTTTTGAGATATCAACTAAAAGGCGTTACATTTTATTGCTTGAACTTTATAACCATTCTTTTATGAAATAGGACCATAAAAAAAATGACATGTGAAAGACCAATTTTATGACATGCTCGAGTTGATTTAATTACATATATATCAAATATATGTATCCCCCACTATAGAGAAATACGATAACAATGACCAGATAAAAAAAATGTATACGATCTCGTACATATCTGTATAAATAACCTCTTGAATGAACATTTTTATCATAAAAGTATGTAAAGCTCCATATACCACTTTTCCTATTCTCTTTTCATAAAAAAAAAAAAAAAAAAAAAATTGTTAATAAAATGTTAAGATTGAAACAAATCAAAAGGTTAAAAGACAAAATATAACAATTTTTAGTTGAAGCGACTAAAGTAACACCGACCCATAATTGAGGGGTTTGGTTTTATCATAGAAGATTGTATTACAAATATAGGATAAATTAAAGTTTTTGTCTGCTAATAATGTAGGAAAATTTGTCAAAAAAAATTACAAGCAATTAAATTCTTCTAAATTACAACATCAAAGATGTTCAACATCTTCTTGCTGTAGTATTTAAAAAAAATTTAAAAAAATAAAAAAAAAAAACTCTTAGTTGTAAATATCCCGAATAAAATTTGAATAATATTAGGAGTAATGAAAAAAATATCATGAAATGCATCATGAAGATTTTTCATCTCTTGATTAATGTATGGTGTTTTATTCTAAGTGTAATCCAAAGGTAGACAATCTTTCATGATTATCTTTATAATATTTTTTTCATGACATAAAATTTGACATGATACTCCTATCATATCAAATTAACACGATGAGAGTGTGTTTTTTGTACCCATTGTGTCAAATTTTAGTAACAGCACGTTGTTTACACTGAATAACCAACTCTCATATGTAAATACGTGGAGAAATTTTATTAAAATCACCCTATTATGTTTTTCTCCTACCAGCAAGATACAAAATCTAACTATATATTTTTTTCAACTCGGCTAATACCTAATGCTTATTTTCCTATGAATAATATCTAGATTCCACAAGTGTCTCATATGATCATATCAAATACGTAGAAGATTAACACAAACTTTACCAAATCTGTGAGAAACGATTCTGTCACCATTTGCAGTAGCAAAAAGAATATCATCAATGAGAGTCACGATGATAATGAAGTCTGACACCATCGAACCATCAACGGCGGCAAAGAAGAAGCTTCCTAATGATTCTGCCTGTTGAATAGAAACACACAAGCTCACATTAGAAGAGTGCTAATTCTTCCAACAACTTAACAGAAAGTAAATGATGCAAAACCCAGAAAATTAGAGCTTAGAACCCCACAAGTTCGTAGGAAAACCTGCATTTAAGATGAACAATCTTGATCCCCACAATCATTCCATAGACACATTACAATCATGACTCATGTTTATAGTCATGTAAATTAAAAGTTAAATTTTTCTCTTGGTTGACATTTTTTTTTCTAGAATCAGTCGCTGGATCTTGCTTGATCAACCCAATAATGCCCACGATATGAAGCATCTTGCCTTCCAAATTGAAACATATAACAATTTTACAAGGTTGTCACTAAGTCAAAGACATACAAGCAAGATTGCTGCTAAAACTCAATCAACTAGATCGCAAGGTATTTTCACCCAAACAAAAGATCCCAAGGCCGTGCGTTAGAAATTTACATCACAAGTATCAACTAGAAGTCAGGATCAGAAACAAGTATCAGGTTAAAATTATTTGAGGTCATTAAATAATCTCCATAGACTCCATAATGTATGAATCGATCATGAAGGAATAAATGCTACAATCAGCAGGTACAAACAGCTTATTCATGGCCCATGTAAGCAGTGGCGTAGCCAAGAGTTTTAATGAGTGGGGTCATTTGACAAGTCATTATTAAAGTCATATCAATTTTTTAATTTTACACGAACTATCATGTGCACCTAACATTAAAGTCCACACGAGACCATATAAATTTAATACGAAAAGCTACTAGAGCAATGGTGTCACCTAAATGCAGTAGTGTCACCGGGTTCCATTTGTTACAATCCAAAACTTTTGAATAAAACAATACATATATTTTAAACTTTTTGGGAAGTCCAGTGGTGTCACTTGACACCACTAGAGCAGCTGTGGTTCCGCCCCTGCATTTAAGTCCACATCCGTCAATATCTTCTTGAAAGAAATTATTTTTCATGAATTAAACAATCAAATGTGCCCCCTTATCCTCCAAAGAATTTCATATATTTTTCCTTCTAAATATTATCTGAAATTAACTCAAGTTGAATTCATATAAGACTATTGAACACCAAATGAGTTATGGTTCCCTCTAATTGCACCTGCTTAGTGCATTACAGTTTGTTAAAAGCCACAGGGGTCAAGCCTCTGAGGATAGAAATGTAATGTCCAAAAATTTATATCAACATGTAAAAGAGTTTTGCAATCAAAACTCTATCATATCATGCTTCTCACATGATAAACTTAATAATGTGAAGAGAAAAAAAAAAAAAAAAAATTACAGAAGCCTGACAGATTAACCAAACTATGTCAATTTTCTCAACTGAAACTATTCAAGTGAACCAGATGGCTTCAAGTATTATCCGATTCACATTTTCTCAACTATAGTAATTAAATCATTTCGTTTCCTTGCATAGCTAGAATACATTTTTTGTTCAAAGTGACAAGAAACACAATGTATCAAACATGAAAACTGTTGGGATTGATTCCTCTCTCTATAAGTAAATAAATAAATGAAGAAAGCAATGGCCAGTATATATTCCTTTTCAAAGTGCTAATTTTAGGTATTGTTAGTAGAAGAGCTATTGTATGTAGAGAGAGAGAGAGAGAGAGAGAGAGAGAGAGTGAGTTTCAATTTTGTCCAAAAACTTAGGTTTCTCTGTGTATATTTTTGGTCTCTGTGACATTGACTAATAACAAATTTCCTTCATCCAGGACACCCTGCATGCAAATGGGAAACAGCCTTATTTGCTGTATAATTTTATTCATTAAATCTACATCTATAGGTTGAGAATAGAATTATTAAAAAACAAAAAAAAATTGTAAATAAAAATAAACCACTTTTCTTGTACCATAAAAAATCTGATAAAAGTTGTACTTGATTCGTAGTCCATTTTTGCAGCCCAAATTTAATAAAATCACATGATAAAAGAATATCGAACCAATCTTAATATTTTTATATAGATGTTCGGATACATGTTCTTAAAAAATAAACAAAACGTGTGACCCTATATCAAGACAAGAAAAATTATTAGAGTGAAATTCGAGTATTTAATAATTTGCAATCTTATTACCCAGCTGGTCTAGACAAATCCTCTCTCAATAAGTAAATAAATAAACGAAGAAAGCACTGTGTAGTACTAGTATCACATAACTCTTTTTTGGTAGGGTTGGGCTTTCCCAGTTCGTGATCGAACTGGAGAGTACTGTTAGACCCGCATAGTCCATCACAGATCTCATTTCGATAATTTAAACCATTCAATGTGTAGAACTCGTCGAGTATTATGTGCCTGTAAAAAAATCACGTTAATAGCTATCTAAACGGATTAGATTTCTATCAACAATTTATTTTTTTACCGTCTATTTTTTTATTTATACAAAACTGATTTGATCACGTAACTATCGATATTCGATCAACGTGATTTTTTATAGGCATATAGTACTTGATGATTTCTACACATTTAGGTTATCGAAATGAGACACATGATGAACCTCCACAGGCCCAACAGTACCCTTCAATCCATTGATCGAAATGGAGAGAAGCCAGCCCCTTTCTGGTGTGTCACATGTAACTTATTTTTTCTTCTTCTAACGCGTTCCAGAGTCCATCTCACTCTCCCTCCATGTTTGAAAACATTTCCTTACAGGCTTTTAGCTGTTAAAAGTTGCTTCTAAACAAAATTTTCCTTTTTGTGTAATTTTAGCCGTCTCCTTTTGTTTTATTTATTTCTCTATTTATTTTTTCTTCCTTTTCTTTCTATGTATTGCTCCAGATAAAATTTCCATTTTTGTATAATTTTAGCCCTTACCTTTCGTTTTATTTTTTATTTTTTCTCTCTGTTCAATCTACTTTGCCAAATTCATCTCTGTTTATGTTTACTTGTCTATGTATTGTTTTCAAAAAAATTATTTCCAGAAAAAATAGGCAAGACTTTTAACGCTAACGGCTGTGAGTGTGAGGGTGAGGGAGGGAGAGAGAAAGAAAGAAGCGAAAAACGAAAGAGAGAAGAGAAGGAGGGACGAAGAGGCAAAGAAGACGAAGTAGGGAGATGTCATCGGCGGCTACCGAACAACCGCCATTTCCAGCGAGTGAAGAGCGACCTTGCTCGTTCGTAGCTGCGTACCGCCATTACCAGCGAGTGAAGAGCAACCTTGCTCTTTCGCAGCTGCGTACTGCCATTGCCAGCGAGTGAAGTGAAGAGCAACCTTACTCGTTCGCAGCTTCGTATCGCCATTGCCAGCGAGTGAAGTGAAGAGCAACCTTGCTCGTTTGCAGCTGCTAAGCGAAGAGCAACCTTGCTTGTTCGTAACCGCTTCGGTACCTCTACTCTCCTTCCGGCCGTGACCTTGGACGAAGAAGACCACCTCTTCCCTCGGCCGGAGCACTTGCAACTCTCCCACCGCCGAGTTTCTTTTATTGAAACGTGTGCGTACCGGATTCCGCACTAGATAAAAGTGAATCGGAGCCCTGCACTCGGTTGGACTATCCAAGGACTGAGGTTCTTGCCACAAGAAGCACCGTTAGAGCTGCCCGGCCGGGGGTGGCTGGATAACCCCTCCGGTGTGGGAATGAGTGATCGGAGAGAGAATGTATATTGAGTTGAGTTTGTAGTTTTTTGCTTGGAATCATTCAGTTACCTTCAATGTGAAGTTCATGTTGTATATATATGTTGTTCCTTGCTTGCTTCTCAAGATGGGTTCATGGAGCTTGAATGCTGCCAGGTATCCTTTTAGCATTGCTTATGGTGGGGGACCACCTGGTAGTTGCCATTGAATGCATATACTCATTGTAGTCATGCTGATAACAAACCACATTCCTTTGGTTCAACAAATTCCGTGAGTCTAGGTGTGGAGGACCAGCTGAGGTGGCAACTTGCACATGCACACATTCACAACTTCCACGTTTCCCTGCGAGGTTTCCTCAGCTCGGTACCTATGTGCCTCAGCTCGGTATCATTATGCCTTGTCTCGGCCTTTTACAAGATCATTCATGGAGATGGGCTGGTCCATTCGGATATCTTTGTATGTGCTCGCCCTGTATTCTGTTCGGCCCATAGATTCAGTCTCGTAGCTCGGCCCAGCCCAGCACCATGGCTGGACTAGCCTTTCCACTGCTGGTTGGGCCCAAGTGCTTGAGGACTTGGGTGGACTGTTGATCATGAAGTTGGGCTCAATTGGTTTGCCCATATACTTATCCAGCCCACTTGGATTCGGATTTTAGTGGATTGGGCCAGCCCAAGGCTTGGACTCGACCCATTTCACATTTAGCCCTTTCATTTGCCCCATAGCTCGCGCTAAGATTCCCCTTGGGGGGAGCTATTGTTCTGCTTCCTAAGCGTTGCGTCGTTTCGGTTTTCCCCAGTTCGGCCTTGGTGACGGTTCAATCCTGACACACAACTCCTGCATGCGTCCTTTCATGGTGACACGTGGCGATGTGAGATAGGTGTGCAGAGATAATGCGCCGACTCCATACTGAAGGTCGTGCTCCGTGTACCTGTGCGCCAGTGCAATTAATGCTCTGGCTGTCAATACAAATCACTTCGTCTGCTTTTCTCGTTCCTCTAGAGAGTTTCAAAGAGAGAAAAAAACTCTTCCCGTTCCTCTGAACCAGTCTTGTTGGTGCTCTGCTTAGACTTTTTCGCCGCTGATCTTGCTCTGCTACCACTGTTCTAATCTTTGTAAATCCTCTTGTGATTCTTCTTCTTTTGCCTCTTTCTGTCTTAATCATCTTGTTTGGTCCACACGCTTTCTGTGTTCCATATTCTGTTATTTGAGTCCTACCCCTGTCCTATTAAGTTTGTTAAATGGGGAAGTTCCGTTCACTGGTTGATACCCCTGAGGCCATGGCTATGTTCCGCCTGGACTATAATATTCCCAACGACGTTACCCTTTCGTTGGCGAAAGTAGACGCCAAGCGTTGGGCACGAGGAATACCGTTGCTTTTCCCATCGCGGCCATAGTCGAGGGAGGGGTTCGGTTTCCTCTTGACCCGTTGGTGCGCCGGTTTCTGCATCAAGTTCAGTTAACCCCAATGCAAGTATCTGTGAACCTTTTCCGTGTTGTTTGCGGCGTATCTGCCCTCAATAGACGATTGGGTTTGAACCTTGACATATGGGATATCTTAGGTTGTTATACTCTTTTTCATAACAAAGACCACAACACGTATTACTTGCGCGTTCGCTCGTTTGATTGCCATTTGGTTACTGGGTTACCTGATTCGGATAAACACAACGATGATTTCTTACAAGTTGGTGGAAACTGGGAGTTCTCCGCCGGAACTGGGTTTCAGTCTGAGCGGATGCCACAGAAAGACGGCTACCCAGGTTCGGGCTTCTCCTTCTAATGCCTTTTGTGTTTCTTACTTTATTTTGAATATTGCTCTAATGGGTCACTTCTTTATTGTAGAGGCCTCTCGTTTCCAACGAAGGCCGAACCGAGAAAATGCTGAAGCCATAAAAGATGCCCTAAGGTATAAAAAGAGATTTGCACCCGAGTTATTGGATTACCAGTCTACTTACCGCTCCATTATTCCAAAGAAGGCGAGGCTCGCTGCTGCCCTTTTGGACTCTGATACTGAGACTGACATGTCTCTTACTCCTTTGGTCACGAGCCGCCGTAGAAGTCAGGGTGCACTTTCTGAGAGAGCGCCTCCCCTGCCCCCAGTTTCGCAGGGGGCGAGTTTGTGGCGAAGAGAAGGGTGTTGGTGGATTTGGAGCCCGAGGCTTTCGGAGCCTCCGATGCTTTGGAAACCCCTCTGGAAAAGACCAAGGTGAAGAGCCTCATGGAAGTGAAGATGGAGGTGGGAGCTTCTGGGACCCCTACAACTGCTGCCGAACCCTCAGCTTCAGTCGCTGCGCGAGCAAAAAAGAGAAGAAGAGAGGCTGGCAAAGCAGTGGTGGGGGAAGCTTCTGAGGATCCTGCTGAGGATGAGGCTTTTGAGAAATGGAAGCCACTAATATCGCATGAGGGCAGGCCCGTTTCCACTTCTGATTCTGTTGTCGCTTCACAAGATTTTGCCTTTGATTTGACTAAGTTTTTGTTGATGCCGGTTGATATGGCTGACCATAATGGGCCCTGTGATAGTCCTATCCTGAAGGGGACTCTTTAGATGATGACTGCTGTAAGTGTTTCCTCTTTTTACTTGTCTTTATTGTTGCGTTGCTATCTCCTTTTCTCTTAGTTCTTCGTTGTCCTTTGCAGTGTATCCAGAGAATCCATCTTTCCATTACCCGTGCTGAGGAGCTAGAAAGGGCCGTGCTGGAGGCCGCAATGAACGCTGAGAGACTGACGGTAAGTTTGGAGACAGAGAAGTAAGGACGCCGGACTGCGGAGAGGGAAGCATTTCGTTTGAACAAGATTGTCGCTTCAGCTGAAAAATCGAAGGAGGCTACTATTGAGACACAGGCTCAACTCGAGGGGAAGGTGGCCGAACTGGAGGCTGTTATTGCCGTGATGGCTGCCGAGCGTTCTGCACTGGAAGCCAAACACTGGCAACAGGGTTGGGATGAAGCTGGGGCTGCCTATAAGGAAGAGGTGCTAGTGCTGCGAGATAAGCTCTTTTTAAAGGGTTGGACGAGTGCTTTGGCTGCTGCGCTGGTTCCTAAAGGCTCTTCCCTGTTTCAGGATGTCCCCGTCCCTTCAAGATCCTTGGGTTCGAAGACTGTTTTCATCCCTGCTGTTCTTCCAGCTAAAGTTTCCCCAGAAGCTGATTCTGCAAGCAAGCCCCAGGACAGTAATGTTGCCGCTGAAATGGTGGATGTTGAAGGGATTGCAACCCTGGAGACCGAAGCCGCGGGAGATGTGGTTAAGGAGGCTTCTACTTCTCAGGAAGTTGGAGCTGCCTCTACTTTTCCTCCCGCAGACGACCTGGACAAAATTGTTGATGCTGCTCCTGAGTTGCCCTCTGCTCATGAAAGTTGATGTTGGAAGGATTTGAACTTTTTTGCTTTTCTGTTTTGATGTATTGTGGCTTGGTCTCCATGACGGGCTTTCTTTCTACGCTTGCCAAGACAATTTTTCTTTTCTCTTTTCTTTTCTTTGCTGCTGGTTATGAGGCCATCTATGCCTTTTGTTGGATGATAGAATTTTCTCTTTGAACTTGCAATTTGATGCTGTTTGGCTTTAATGTCTGAATGCTTTATATACTGCCTGCTCCCGGCCGAGCACTGTTGGGACCTCGGGGCCGAATAGATGCTCGATCTGATTCTGTACTTCTTGCCCCCAGCCGAGCGTTGTTGGGGCCTCGGGGCTGAACTGATGCTCGGTGTGGTATTGTACTTTTTGCCCCCGACCGAGCACTGTTGGGACCTTAGGGCCGAACTGGTGCTCGATGTGGCTAACGGATATGTAGTATGGCTATGCTTGAGTTCGTAAATGGGTCTTACTTAGGTCCAGGTTGGTTTTTAGAAAACAATTGTTTGCCCCCACCTAGAGCTAAGTAAGATTGGTACTGAAGAATATGCTCTTAGGTAGAACCGCTGAAGTCTATTTCAACTTTGATAGCATAAGAGTTTTTGAATGGAATAAAGGCATGAAAGGGTGTCTTATTCAGGTCCAACTTGGTTTGAAAAAAAACAATTGTTTGCCTCCAGCTGGAGTTGAGTAAGACTAATGCTGGAGGCCTGCTCCTGGCAGAGCTTGGCCAAGTTTGTTCCAACTTTGTTTGTTCGCATCAGTACTGACGTGTTGATGTGTTGATACTTAAGAAGTTTTGTAGATGCAAAGATGTTTACTTAAGATATGTTAGTGTGGTTTCCACCAAGCAATTCCACTTGGCTAAATAGAGATGTTTACTTAAGATACATTAGTGTGGTTTCCACCAAGCAATTCCACTTGGCTAAAGTCCAATTTAGTTGCCAAACATAATTCCACCAAGCAATACCACTTGGCATGTTTGAGTGCTAACCAAATTTAAATTCCGTTTAGTCGTTTTGAAACTAAGTCCATTTGGGTTAAGGCCAAAGTTGATTCCGTTTGGTAAGTACCAAAGCTAATTCCGTTTGATAAACATCAAAGCTAATTCCGTTTGATAAACATCAAAGCTAATTCCGTTTGGTAAGAACCAAAGCTAATTCCGTTTGGTAGGAACCAAATCTAACTCCATTTGGTGAGAGCCAAAGCTAATTCCATTTAATAAACATCAAAGCTAATTTCAAGAATTTGATAAATTTGGGAGAAGTGGGGAAACATTTGCATTGGTCATTAGATAAATGCCTTTACATTTTGATAGAGAAGTTGGGGGATAATTCTACTGATAGTATTTCTTGAGATTGGCTACGTTCCAGGGCCGAGGTATAGCTCTGCCATTCAGATCCTCTAGGTAGTAAGCTCCATTTCCGACAACAACTGTGACTTTGTAGGGACCTTCCCAGTTAGGCCCAAGTTTGCCCTCGCCAGGCACCCTTTTGTGATCCATAACTTTCCTCAAAACCAGTTCTCATGGTGTAAATTGCCTTGGGAAAACTTTTTGGTTGAAACTTTTGATGAGCTGCTGCTGATACGCTTCAAGTCTGATCAGCGCTGCCTCTCTTCGGCCCTCTGCCATATTCAGTGCTTGCACAATAGCTTCCTCGTTACTGGAGCTTTCAAATAATTCAGACCGAAGGGTTGGGAGACCTACTTCGAGTGGGATGATGGTCTCTATTCCATAAGTTAAGGAGTAAGGTGTTTCTCCCGTCGAATGCCGTGCTGTGGCTCGGTAGGCCCATAATACGTGAGGTAACTCTTCAACCCATTTGCGTTTTGCATGTTCAAGCCGCTTCTTTACTCCGTTGATGATGGTTTTGTTTGACGCTTCTGCCTGTCTATTGCTCTGTGGGTACCCTGGAGAAGAGTTCCTATACTCGATTCTGAGGTCGGCACAAAACTTTCTGAAGACCTTACCATCGAACTGTGTTCCATTATCTGCAATCAGTACCTGCGGAATGCTGAAATGCACCACCACATTCCTCAAAACAAATCACTTCGTGTCCGCCTCTTTGATGCTTAACAGCGCCTCAACTTCAACCCACTTAGTGAAATAGTCGGTTGCAGCAATGAAGAATCGCCTGTTCCCAGTGCCTCACGCCAATGGTCCGACAATATCCAAGCCCCATTGCGCAAAGGGCCATGGGTTGGTGAGTGGAGTGAGAGTTTTGGCTGGCTGATGAATGAGTGGAGCAAACCTCTGACATTTGTCACACTTCTGTACGTACTGATGCGCATTTTGTTGCATCCGTGGCCGCCAGTACCCGTGAGTGAGGGCTCGGTGTGCCAGTGACCTTTCGCCAACGTGGCATCCACAAATCCCATCGTGAATTTCGTAGAGAACATTCTCGACGAGATTTGGATGTACACATAGGAGGTAGGGGTCAAGGTAGGAGCGTCTATATAGCTTCCTAGATGGTGAGATCCAGAACAGAGCTGACTTATGTCTGACCTTGTTGGCTTCCCTTTTGTCTTCGGGGAGTGTACCAGATTTCAGAAAAGCAAATATCAGATCCATCCAGCTCGGCTCTAAGTTGTTGCAGAGGACTGGAGATGTAATACTTGGTTTTGGTACAAACTCAACCCAAACTTTTCTAGCATCCTTTGTATCCACTGATGAGCCGAGGCACGCCAGAGCATCAGCGTGGTTGTTTTTGTCCCGACTGATTCGTTCCACTCGTATGGATTGAAATTTTCTGAGTAGATCCTTGGCCTTGCCTGCTTACATAGCCATTCTTTCATCTCGTGTTTCATAGACCCCAGAAAGCTGGTTTACCACTAGTTGTGAATCGCTAAAAACAAGAAGCTGTTCTGCACTGAAGTGTTTGGCGTTACATAAGCCAGTCAATAACGCTTCATACTCGGCCTCGTTGTTTGAAGCCTTCCAACCGAGCCTGAGAGCCTGTTCCCAGATGAACCCTTTTGGTGAAATAAGTACTACTCCTGCCCTCGAGCCTCGGTTATTGGACGATCCATCAACATAGAGCTGCCAGATGTTTCCAATAAAGAGTTTTCATGCTTCCGAAGCGCAGGGTTTTCCCTGTTCGGTGGTGTATGGCACCTGTGCCGAACTCGGATCCCCCGGTTCGGTACTCTGGGCGGGAGCAAATTCTGCGACAAAATCCGCTAAGACCTGGGCCTTGTTCGCTGTCCTGGGTTGATATCGAATGTCAAACTCATCAAGTTCTACCGCCCACTTTGCTGTTCGGCCAGAAAAATCTGCTCGGTTGAACACAAATCTGAGGGGGAATTCAGTGAGGATGTTAATGGTATGCCCCTGGAAGTAATGTTGCAGCTTTCTTGAGGCGATAAGCAGCGCGTATGCTAACTTTTCCAACGGTAGATACCGTGTCTCGGCATCTAGTAAAGTCTTGCTGACATAATATACAGGCCTCTGTTCCTTGTTAATTTCTCGAATTAATACTGCACTCACGGCATGATCTGAGACTGCTAGATAGAGGTACAGCTTTTCTCCTGGTTCTGGAGTGGACAGTAGAGAAGGTGTGCTGAGGTATCTTTTGAGACTTTGCAGTGCTTCGGTACATTCGCTACTCCATTCAAATGCTGCATTTTTCCTCAAAAGCTGGAAGAAGGGCTTCATCCGATCTGGAGATTTGCTAATAAACCGATTTAGTGCAGCCGCCATTCCAGCTAGTTTCTGCAGCTCTTTAGCCTTTGTTGGTACTTCAAGATCCTGTATTGCTCTGATTTGATCCGGATTCGCTTCAATTCCTCTGTGAGTGACCATGTATCCCAAGAACTTCCCTGTTCCTACCCCGAAAGTGCACTTCGAGGCATTGAGGCGAAGCTGGTGGTTTTTCAGGATGCCAAAAACTTCTCTCAAGTCTGTGAGGTGGTTTGTAGCGAGCTTGCTTTTTATTACCATATCATCTATATAAGCTTCCATAGTTTTTCCTAGTTGGTCCTTGAACATCCGTGTGATCATTCGCTGGTAGGTTGCCCCGGCGTTCTTGAGGCTGAATGGCATTACTTTATAGCAGTAAGTTCCCCTTGGAGTGATAAACGCTGTCTTTTCTTGATCTGGACCGAACAGTGGTATCTGATGATAACCGCTATAAGCGTCCAGAAAGCTCATGCACTCATGCGCTCATGCGCTGCTATTGAGTCTACTAGTTGGTCAATGCGAGGCAGCGGAAAGCTATCTTTTGGCCAGGCTTTGTTCAAGCAAGTGAAGTCAACGCAAACCCTCCATTTTCCATTCTTCTTCTTGATTACAACCGTGTTAGACAGCCATTGCGGGTACTGCACTTCTCTGATTGCTCCTGAAGCCAGGAGTTTTTCGACTTCGGCAATTACTGCTTCAGTGTGCTCAACTAAGGATCTCCGACTTCTCTGCACAATGGGCCGAGCTGAAGGGTTGATGTTGAGCTTGTGGGAAGCAAATTCTGGGTCCAACCTTGGAGTATCATATGCTGACCACGCGAATACCTCCATATTTTCCCTCAGCAGTTCCAGCAGCTGAAGTTTCTCATCAGTGCCTAGCGAGGTACTGATAAGGAAGTACTTTTCTGGGTCATCCTCTTTTACCAAGACTTTCTCCAAATCCTCTACCATCTTTTCCTCTGGGGTTCCCCAACATCTTCCAAGACTGGTTGTTTAGCCACCTCTACCGTCTGTACCCGATTGTAGAGCTACTTTGCCTTTAATGCTACCATGAAGCAATGTTTGGACGCAACTTGATCCCCCGAGATCTGCTCTACTCCGTGTTTCGTTGGGAAACGGATAAGCTGATGGTAGGTTGAAGGGACTGCCTCCATTTGATGAATCCACGAACGGCCAAGTATGGCGTTGTAAGGGGATGGTGTATTAATAACCAAGAACTCTACCTGGAGGGTTTTTGTTCCCGCCACGACTGGCAACACTATTCTGCCAAGCGGCCATTCTGGCTGTGAATTGAAACCGACCAACGGGGCTGCCGCTGGGGTGAGGTGCTGCTCGGAGAGACCAAGCTTTCTGAACAAATCATAATACAATATGTCTGCTGCACTGCCTTGATCTACTAGGACTCGTTTTACGTCAAACCATTTCCCAATTCCCACAGTTATAATTAATGCATCAGTATGTGGGTGCTGTATGCCTTCTAAATCTTTGCTAGTAAATGAAATAGTGCATAAGGGGGATTTAGGTGCTGTACGTACCTTTTTCGATGCAGGCTCCACTGACATGATCCGCTGAATTTGCGCAGCCTTAGCGATCTCTTCCTTCAGTGCCTCTTCAGATTCCTGAGTCGCTGTCCCGTGGATCACATTTATTATCAGCCAAGGTGGATGCTCAATATTTGGTTTTGGTGGTGGTTCAGTTCGGTCACTTCCTTATCCTGATCAATGTAATCCCTTAGGTGTCCAACTGCCACTAGGTCTTCCAAATGCTGCTTCAGTGCCCTGTAGTTCTAAGTCATGTGCCCCCTGTCTTGGTGGTAGGTGCATCTGAGCTTCTGATTGCGCCGAGCTGGATCTCCCAACATTTTCGGCGGCCAAACAAAGAAGGGCTCTCTCTTCATCTTTTCCAGGATTCGATAGATTGGCTCTTTGAATACAGTCACAACGGCTTCGTGGGATTTGGACTTATCCACTTCATTCATTGCAATTCCTCGGTGTTCTCCTCGATCTGCTCTCTTCTTGTGCCGAGCTGTTTGTTCTGCTGATGCTACCTCGATGGGGATCTGATCGTCCTTGAGGTGAGCGTACTGCTCAATTCTGGCACGCAAATCTTTTAAAGCTGTGACCGGGCGCTTGGTAAGTGATTGTCTCAGCTTACTTTCCAGGCGCAGGCCATGTTTGAAGGACATGACGGCCATCTGTTTGCTGCACACATTTTCCTCCAGGTCATTGTACTCTTCCCAGTACCTCCTAGCATAATTACGCAGCGTTTCCTCCTACTTTTTTCGGAGGTCAAACAGTGTATCCGGCTCCTTCGGGATCTTAGTGTTGGAGACGAACCTGGCTAGGAACTCTTCGGAGAGCTGCTTCCAGCCATGGATGGATCTAGCAGGGAGACGATTGAACCATCGGAGTCCAGTTTCTCCCAAGCTGGATGGGAAGACTTTACACATCAGTGCCTCATCTCGATTCCATAGGGACATCATCTGTCTATAATGGCTAATATGTGTCAGCGGGTCTGACTTCCCGTCGTATGAAGTGAACTTTGGTGGGATGAATTTCTTTGGAGGTCTCATGGTCTCAATCTCCGGGGAGAATGGCGAAGAGACGAGCCTGTTCAGCGCTCGATGGTCTATCTGGTGAACAGTACGGTCCAGATGATCTCGATGTTGCTCGTTCTGCCTATTGCCTATCAACCAAGTACGAAGGTCCTGAGAAGGGTAGTCAGTCTGTTGGCTAACTGTCTTCTGCCTCTTGGCCCTCCTCCGGCGTGACCCTCGGGTGTGGCTACTTGCCGCTTCACTCTGTACCGGGATAGGCTGGCTTCGTTGCCCAGACTCATTTCTGGGGAATTTTTTTTACTGGTGACTCTCTGGATGAGCTCGTTCGTTGCAAAACGAGAGGGCTCTGCTTCCGTCCTCTTTTCTGTCGGATCACTCAGCATCCTTTTAAGTTGGGCTTTCAGCTCCTGTATCTCCATCCCCATGGAGTCTATGATTCGATCTCTATAATCCTTTTCTAGCAGAAAGTGATGAGAAGAACCTCCAGCGAAGGGTAATCGATGCTTGACGGATTCAGGGGTTCGATTATTATTTCTAGTTTGTTCCTCTGGGACTATTGGGAGTGCCAAACCTTTGTCCTTCGTCTTCTCCGTCTGTGGAGTATGTGTCGAAGGTGGAAAGTCCTCAATCCCCATTGCCGGAACTGAGTGCAGAGTTCAGATATGAAGTGATCCACGTTCACCGCACCAATTGTGTGTATCGGATTTCGTACTAGATGATAGTGGATCGAAGCCCTGCACTCAGTTGGACTATCCAAGGACTGAGGTTCCTGCCACAAGAAGCACCGTTAGAGCTGCCCGGCCGGGAGTGGCCGGATAACCCCTCCGGTGTGGGAATGAGTGATCGGAGAGAGAATGTATATTGAGTTGAGTTTGTAGTTTTTTGCTTGGAATCATTCAGTTACCTTCAATGTGAAGTTCATGTTGTATATATATGTTGTTCCTTGTTTGCTTCTCAAGATAGGTTCATGGAGCTTGAATGCTGCCAGGTGTCCTTTTAGCATTGCTTATGGTGGGGGACCACCTGGTAGTTGCCATTGAATGCATATGCTCATTGTAGTCATGTTGATAACAAACCACATTCCTTTGGTTCAACAACTTTCGTGATTCTAGGTGTGGGGGACCAGCTGAGGTGGCAACTTACACATGCACAGATTCACAACTTCCACGTTTCCCTGCGAGGTTTCCTCAGCTTGGTACCGATGTGCCTCAGCTCGACATCATTGTGCCTTGTCTCGGCCTTTTACAGGATCATTCATGGAGATGGGCCGGTCCATTCGGATATCTTTGTATGTGCTCGCCCTGTATTCTGTTCGGCCCATAGATTCAGTCTCGCAGCTCGGCCCAGCCCAGCACCATGGCTGGACTAGCCTTTCCACTGCGGGTTGGGCCCAAGTGCTTGAGGACTTGGGTGGACTGTTGATCATGAAGTTGGACTCAATTGGTTTGCCCATATACTCATCCAGCCCACTTGGATTTGGATTTTAGTGGATTGGGCCGGCTCAAGGCTTGGACCTGACCCATTTCACATTTAGCCCCTTCAAAACGGAAATTTCCATAGATGAAAATTGTTCGAGTTTTTAGTTTGTTGAATCATGTAGAAGTTTCCATAGATGAAATTGCATTTTCCTAACTTCCTCTGTTTTCTTCCTTCAAACCAAAACCAAACTAAAGCAAAAACCTTTCAGTTCATCTTTACCCAGTCAATGCCCCACCCAATTAAAACATCTCTCTCTACCCTTTACAATTCAACTTATGTGAATCACATACCCATTTCAATCCAGCAATTTCACAGGTGACTTCCCAATCATTTCCTTTTTTTTTTTTTTAATAACTAATCCAAAAAAAAAAAAAAAAACAAATAAAAACCTAACTTGTTCAAAGCTGATAATTGCAGTAATAGTATTTAATCTCTGTTTTGCTTCAAATGAAAGGCTTCGCATATTCATATTGTTTTTTGGGTATAATGTCTGGATTGAACTGATTAATTTATGGGATTGAAAAATGTATGGTATAATGTAATACTCTTTATTTTCTTCAAGTTTTGTGTTTTTTTTTTCTTCAAACTTTCTGTTTCTATGTTTTACAGCCTAAATCATGGTTTTCAAGAGCAAAAATGTTTGGTCCACACAATTTCCCCATCTGAGAATGACCTGGCATCCAAATTTCAAAAATTGACCCATGCTATCTTCTTACACTGATCACTCATCTCTCTCTACCTCTCAAAACTCTAGTCCCACTCATCTCTCTCTCTCTCTCTCCCCCGCAGTACCGACGCAGAATTACCACCACCAACACTCGTTAGCGAGAAAAGCCGAGAAACAAAGTAGACCCAATTCAAGGAGAAACAAATGAGACCCAACTGATTCGTAATCCCTGATTGTCCCTCGCAAATGGCGGACTCTCCATCCGCTGTCGACTTTATCTCGCTCTCTCCAGCATTAACGGGGAACAAAAGTTTTCCAATAAATTTTAGCAATGGAGTTGATCTTAAGATTAATAAACTGTCTTGTATTTGTAAGTGTCTTTTGACGAATCTGTTTTAGGATAATAACATTAGAAAAATATATAAAATAAATTAAATAGAAATAACAAAACAACCTTGTTATTTTTTTATATTAAATAATGAAATACATAATAAATTATAAAATAAAAAGTACAAGAATGAATTACATTATTTCATGAAACTCGCATAAACAAAATTATTAATAGAACAAATTATTAACATGAATAAATATAGATTAGAACTCATCGAAGTAAAATTAATTCTGAAAGATCAAAGAACAAATGACCAGAAAGGAAGCAAATTGAAGCATGTGGTTACACATTTTCCTTAAAACAGATTCACCGTCTCATCAATGGGTGCTGAAGAAACATTAGCGTCTGTCTTCCAGAATACGATTGTTGAAATCAGCCACTGTAAGAGCACTTCCTAGATAGTTTCGGCGAATTGACTAAGGGCAATACTCTCTCTCTAATAAGAACCAAAAAGAAGAGGCTAGTAAAAAGTAGATAAGAAAAAAAAAACTTTTGAATTTTTCCTTTGGTGTAAACACATCTCCAACTTTCTCATAAAAAGAAATCACAAATTTTCCTTCTCAACAAATCCTCTCTTCATCTCTTTTTTAAGTTGAAGGGGAAATACCACTATTTATACTTGTAGGGGAAACTCTTAGACATGAATGCTAACATTAATAGGGTCATCACATTGCCATCAAATGTCATCAACTCTAACCATTAGGATTAGAATTACAAAAGTTAAAAACTTTTGGTCACTAATATGGTCATTAACTCCATCATCAAAAGATGAGAGTTACAAAAGTCTAAAACTCTCATGTGTTTAATATATACAAATAAATATGTATATAATAATATTTGAATAATTCAAATAGATGGGTCGCAAAATGGATACGAATTTTGAGTTACAACTTGATCCAAGCCCAATCTCAAACACATGATAGCTAAGCCCAACATAGCAAAGCTCAGTCCATGCTCAAGACTAGATCCAAGTCCAAATCCAAGACCAAACCTAGCACATGCACATGCACAAGCACAAGTCTAGGCTTAGTCCAAACCAAGACTAAATTCAAATCTAAACTCAACTTTCATTGATGTCCACTTTATGAGACAATTCTCATTCACAACCTAATGATTTCGGCATATTATTTTTGTGTTGTAACCTTTTCACTTAGGGGAATACAAAACCACTTAAACTTACCTCAATTGGTAATTGGGTCTCACTTTAATTTTACATTAAAATTGTCAAAAAAATCATTATTCTCCAACAATTGTCCTCCAGCCAGCAAAACTACTCCACTATTACTTAAACAGTTTTTCACTCCAAAGGATCCCATTCCCATAATGTCCCCCATCTTTATCTTCCTAACCTTCTATATATATTCCTAGCTCTCTCACCACACTCCACTGATTGCTCTCTCTCTCTCTCTCTCTCTCTAAGGGGTTGTTGCATTTCTCAATATTGTATCTAGGTATTAATATTCATAAAGTGCAATGATAATGATTGACATTGATAATTTGTAGTACTGAAGTGTTTAATTTCATTATTTGCTAACACAATTATATATATGACTTTTTGTTGACTCTCTTTCATTGTCACTTGTATTTTAGTTGGTTGCAAAATGGCAACAACATGGACAGAAAAGCTGTTGAAGGCTCTGCCGTGGATTGGTGTTCTATTCCTCCGGATAATCAATGTGGGGGAATACGATCATCACCAAGGGCGCTTTATCGCATAACATGCATTTCTCGGTGCTATCATGTTTTAGAAACATAATAGCATCAATTACCTTGTTGCCCATTGTGTTCATACAGAGGTATAGAGTTTTATCTCTCTTCTTTTATTCTAGAATAATTTTATTTTTGAACAAAAAACAGAGGAGCAGATAAACACATCAACAAATTCGAGATAAACCTGCTTCTAGCTAATCATATCATATATATCATTCACAAGTAGAAGCATCCTAATTTATAATTTATATGTATATCTTAAGGATTCATTGATGAAAATGTAAATAGGAACATCTAGATGATATAATACAAAGATCATTAAAATTTATGATCATAGGTAAAGAATGGAACTTGAGTTATTTAATAGATCATTAAAGTCTTAATTTGCATATTTTTTTTTATATAATTCATAAATTATTATTTCCAAAAGTGGCATGACTAGGAAATTGATAACTCTAAAAATATGGACCTCTCTATAAGATCTAAATCATTTTATTAGAAAGAACATTACAATAATTGAAAAATAATAAATATTAAATTTAAATAAATTTTTTTGAATTGCCCAAAATCTATCTCATGACTATGATTTACTACTATCACAGCACTAAGGCACACAACAGCAAATCAGATGTTGGAAAGACACCAAGAACACAAGAAATACTCATCAAAGCAAAACGCAAAAAAAACAAAAAATACTCACTCCTTAATCAATTTTAGTGTTTCTTACCTCAATGCAATGCACAAACACATTAGAACTCTGATTTTCCCTAAGATCTTCTTTAGCTTTAACCCAACTGCATGTTCTGAACTCTATGAAGTATGGACTTTTTTGACAAATATATCGTGTCCGTATCAGATATATAATGAGTACACGAAACAAGTACTTAATTTTTTTTTTGTACCCCAGACGTAGTTAGTATATATACCCAAGTTGTATCTCAACCGGAATTGTAAGCTTAGGATTTTTTTTTAATGGCTTGCATTATTTTAAAATCAAGTTTTTGTTTGTAAGTTAATTAACATAATGACATTTAATTTTGATTTATACATTACTTTTTGCTCTAAATGTGAGTTATAGATTTGATCTCAACAAACTAAAACATTTTTTTTTCGTTTTTTTTAATTTTACTATTGATATCATGTTGGAAATGGTTTTGAAATTTTGGCCTACTTGGAACCAATATTGAGGTAGCACTCACGTACCTTTTGAGGTTGGTCTAAGTGGTTATATGTATTATGTTGTGTGGTGATTAGTGTTGTGTAATTGGTTTGATAAAATCATTTACGAGCAAATGAAAAATTGATATCAAAGTAACCTCCATAAGGAAGTGTTGGTGCAAGCATATTATTGGAAAACTATGAAAGCTAGATGAGTTTATAAGCTCTAGGATTGGATTTGGGTTTGGATTCCAAGAGACACCCCAATTTTGTGTAGGAGAGTGAGTTAGATAAAAAGACACACACAGATGCGCCACCATTGCCCCACTCGCTCAAATGTGAGGTCGGGGTTACTTTGTATCTAATTATTTGAATTTCAATTCTGAATTGTTGCGTTGCATCCCTTCCTTCTCTATGATCACGTCTATTTGTTGTCGGCAATGTCTATTTTTGCTGCAAGCAGCCACTTCGATGGCTATAAATACCCTCATCCTCCAGCCTAGCCTCATACCCAAATTTTTGACTCTTCGCATTTTTTTTATTGCACTGTAAATTTGTATTTATAATTGTTACATTCTATTCAAATTTCTAGTGTGGCATATCTGTTATTATTTTTTATATTCTAAAATTCTAAAAATTAAAAGTTTTGTTAAAATCTTAACTTTGTTTTTTCCAAATTATTTTATGTACATAATTTATGTTCACACAAGTACATGTACACTAGTTTCTAACACCCATACTTGTACACATGCTTCAAACCCTGCCACTTTATAACCTCTAACTAGACTTTCCAAGAAGAATTAGAGTGTAAAAGAAGGTGGTCTGCTCTTTCTTCATATCATTGATTGTATCTCTTCTGATTGTCTTAGCTAGCAGTTTAAGATTGTAGCTGAACCCTTCCTCAAGTTTTCATTGCACAAAAAAAATTTAAAAATATTAATGTTTTGTTTTAAATTCTGTTGTATTTAGTTTTTGGAATACAATAGAAAAACTTACATATGCATAGCAAAAAAATTGAAACTTACAACTTTTACATACATATTTTTGTTTTTGTCAACATATATTCATTGCCCAACATGACGATGGGGGTATTCCTACAGATTTTAGCTCTAGGAGTTCTCGAGTAAGTACATTATTGTGAAAATCATAGTGAGAAAAAATCATTAGAGTTTTAAATACTAATAAACCTTAAATTTATGGAATAGACCATGTCTAGATCAGAATTTGATGTATGCTGGATCCAAGCAAACACCAGCTAGTTTCTTGTCTTGTATGGCTGGTGTCTGTCCTGCATTGACCTTCATTGCTGCTTGGATTTTTAGGTATGTTCTGTAGCTTAATTAAAACTTACATATATTAATTCCAAATTCACATAATATGTTCAATTTTGTCTGCTAAAATAATGAAAATGAACAACTTTCTTTCTTTCTTTCTTTCTTTCTTTTTTTTTTTTGGTTTGGAATTGATATTCAAGTTAGAGACAGGCGGATTTAATCAAAGGCGTAGGCAAGAAAAATTGTTAGGTACTATAATTATGGCAGGAGGCGCCATAATTATAGGACTTTATAATGGCCCTACTATATCTTCATCATTCCACTCGGATATTCGTGAACAAAAATCCGGGATTAAAGAGGACTATATCGAGGGCTCTACCTATGTCTTCATTTTAGTGGTCTCATTTGTCCTCTACGTCATTTAATCGGTAAGGTTTTCATTCATTTATTTATTATATTTTATTGCTACAACTCCTTTGTTTATTGATGTTGTCATTGTTTGTTGCTTTTATCATTTGTTACTCTTCATTGAACAAAAAGCAAAATTGCTACGTGAATGTTCTTTAATATCCATAACTTTTGTGTTATTCCAAATTAGAGAAAAATCTTCTCACAAACCTAATAAATATTCATTAATTAATTTAGTGAGTTTAATGGATATTATCAAGATTCGATGTAAGTAGAACCTTCTCTATAATATACTTGTTTAGACCTAAGAAATATTCATAAGTTAGTATCTTGAGTTTAATAAATATTACCAAGATTCGATGTGGGTTGGATTTGCTAGAGTGGTTAGCTACCCTATTGGTTAGGTTGAAAAATTATTTAGAACTACTGATTTTATAAGATACATAAACATTAATAACATCCACAAATAGATCTAATTATTGGTTTAAGGTTTCTTTGAGAGCTTTTATCTCTTTATAGGATTATAGTTACATATTGTAGTATGCTTGAGAAAAATTTATTAATTAATATATTTTTTACAAACCAAATCAATATCTTCATGTTTATTAACTCTTTAATTTTTTTAATTTTTTATTTTTAGGGCAAAGTTGTTATGAAATACCATGCACCTCTTGCCCTTACGGCATACATTTGCTTGACCGGAGCCATTATTGACACTGGGGTTGCATTGGCTTTGGAAGTAAGACATACAGCTTCGTGGAGCATTGGGTGGGACATAGAACTACTTTGTCACTTCTATGTTGTGAGTAGTACCACCAGTAACTAATTTGTTCATTACTTTACAAGTCCATATTTTTAATTTGCTACAAACTAATCTTTGAGTTGACTTTATTTATTGATAATTGCAGGGCCTTGTTGTATCTGCTCTGGCTACATATGCTCAGAATATATTGATAAAGAGCAAGGTTCTGGTATTTGTCACTGCCTTCAACCCCTTGTCAATGATTTTGGGGATATTATTTGGATTCATAATATTAGGAAAAAGTGTGCATTTAGGAAGATATTTACTAAAATATTCTATACACATGAAATCTTTATCTACTAAGTATATCTATATATGTGTGTGTTTTTAACTTTGCTATCAACTTCAGTGTGATAGGAGCGATTCCGATTATAGGCAGATTGTTCACTTTATTATGGGGCAAAAGCAGGATAGAAGAAGTGCAGGTTTTTTACCTTCTTCAGAAATGTGCATTATCTTCTGCAATTCTGTTATGGATAGGCCAATTTTATTGATGAAGGCTTAGCCAAGTTGAACGCGCACAATTTTAACAACTTTATATAGAATTGGCCTTGTAATAATATTCTTAGTCTTTATATTGTCATTGTAAATGTATAATTCAATGAAAACTCAAATATTTCCCACCTAATTCCTTGCCTTGATGAGGCCTCAAACATTTGTCCTTGCATGTTGTGGCTAACAGTTTATGAACACTACTTTAAATTTTAATTTTTGCTGTGAAAAAAATTGCAATATTTAAATAATAAATATTTGTTGAAATATAATTTTGGTCACTAAAACTAGTCAGGAAAACATCTACTTAAATTTTTCTGCAATAAAAATCCCTATAAGTAACTTGCAACAAAAATATAAAAACGATTAGTTGAAATTGAAATCTTTAGTAACCAAAAATTTCATCATATCTAATTAATGATTTATGTCACAAAAAAGAAAAAAAAAATGATGCTCACAAATATGCTTCGTCGCAAATTGCTTAGTACACAACAAAGTCTTTCTGAACTTAAAAGGATTTGCCTTTGTATAGTTTAGGCGAAACTTTACTCCTATTTTATTTTAGTTCACAATGGGAAAATATTATATATTTTACGATTTTAGCATCACTTGATTTTAATGACACAATAATAATACTGTTTGGTTTTGTTTTTAGAATTTATTTTTTATAAAGTTTTTGAAAAAATATAAATTAATTTGACAAAAATAAACACTAAAAATTATGATAATTACTGCCAGATTATATTGACTAGGTTTATTTATTCATAAGTTTTAAGTGAATTTTTTAAAATGTATTTACCATTTATTTTTACAATGAGAAAATTCTAAAAAAATTTAGATGTATTGGGTGTTTGTGAAATGATAATTTGTGACTAGTAATGATATTGTTTGTATAAAAAATGACCGCGCCATCAACTGATACCACCTAGCGTTGGTCATGCAAATAAATGGATGAGTATGGTAACTTTAATGAATTTTTAGATTTGAAAAGTTTGATAAAGCTACTTCTAAGATGCTTTTTCAATAGGCATTTTTTCAATAGGTATAGTCAAATTAGGAGGTGACACATGGTGCGAATGACCTATGATGTAGCGATCCTGGTTTTGATCCTTCTTTCATTTTTTGCCACTTTGACTGGGTTGGTCAGGGGTCGAGTTGCCCGGTCAACTCGCGGGGGTCCAGGGGGCAGCGCCCCTTGGCGAGGTTGAGAGGCAGCGCCCCTCAAAACAAAAATGCAAAACGCATTCGAAGTTGCTTGTCCGCTCGGTCGGTCTGGAGCACGAGAGAGGGCCGCACGTGCAGGGAATGAGGCCGCACGTGCGGAAAACAGGGCAGGGGGCTGAAGCACACTGCTAAAAAAGCAGGTGCGGGAAGTTAGGTAGATCTGGAATTTTTCCTTTTCTTCTCTCTTTGGGCTGATTGAATGTCACTTTTTGTATATATTTCTCTCTCTAAAAACATTTCCTCTCTCTTCTCTCTACATTTCCTACCAAAAACCTCACAAGATCTTTGATTTCTCCAAATCCATTGGGATTTAGATCCAAGTCCTTCATCAAAGTTGGTTATCTACGCGAGGGCTACGTTGTGTGCAGTGGAGATCGAGTTTTGGCATCGTTGATTTTGGGGTTTCAACTCATTTCTTTTTCAAACTTAAGGTAGGGATTTTCTACACTCTAATATGATTTTTTGCTTAGTTATTTTCTATTGTGTATAGATGATGAGATTTGGTTGTGGTTTGGATAAATCTAGGATTTGGGTGTGAAATGAAAAGAGGTGTTTTAATGAATATGAGGTAAACGAGTATGAGGCTTGAATATAAGATCATGTTGTGCCAAAATAGTTGATTTTGGTGTTTGGGTTGATATTTGGTGAAAGGGGGGATTTTGCCCTAATTTTGATTAAATTATTATTTTGCATAAATAATTGGGATTAACATTGAAAACGTGAAATTGGAAGGCTGTGATTATACATGGTGATGTTGGATATGTATTATCTCACCTATGGAAGTTTTGAATAAAATATTTATTTTGATATTGAACATCTCTTCAGAAATAATTACATTAGGCTATCGGTGGAGGATAGCTATGATTGTTGTAGAAATTACTTGAGGATTAGGCGATTTAATGCTAATCCATTGTTGGTGTCATTGAATATGACCATGTTATAGATACATTGTATATGTATGTTTATTGGGAGGAGAAAGGGGATGTACTCTATATGTGATTATATTTATAAATACATTGCATATGTATATTTGTTTGGGAGGAGAAAGGGGATGGACTCCATTTAAAGCAAGTTGGCCGGAGTGTCCTGGGTGAAAGACCCGAAATTTTACATATAAATGGGTGCCGATTCCTTCGGACGAAATATCCATAAAATGCCAGGTTTTAAGTGTTTATGTGAGTTTTGCATAATTGGAAAATCATTGAGTTGTAGTCTCATTTTGATTGTTGAAAGATAACGAATTTGACTCATGAATTGAGTAGCATATATGAACTGGAAATGAAATTAAAGGAAAATGGAATAAGGTTGGTCTTAGTGGCATATGGATATGCAGGTCTTGTGGATGTTTCAGGATTGGTATTGTTTATGTACGTGGTATTTATACCTTTGTTAAATCTCATAAATTGTGTTAGATTATTTCTACTGGGCTGTTGGCTCACCCTATATGGGAATACCATTTTCAGGTACATGTGAGATACTTCTTTCAAGGCAATAGTGTGGATGGAGTTTTGGGAAGCAAGAGCTTTTTAGTTATGTCTTATGTGTCTATGTTTGTTATTTGTAAAGCCAAAGGCTTAAGATGTAATGGGTGAGACTCAATTTGTGTAACCAAGCAATGACTTGGAAACATGTAAGCCTACATGGCATTTAACTGGTTGTTAAACAGTGAACTCTGATATATGAAAGTATGTTGTTTCTCATATTTATTCCGCATATGAGTTATCTTTGTTGTATTATTTTGGGGGCGTGACACATGAAGTGAAGGTGCTTGGTAATTTTATCAAATATGCTTATTAGATAATGGTGGTGGTGGTTTCTTAATATATAGGATTTAGTTGAGAGATATTTTTCCATCAATATTTTTAGCAGAATGTGTTCCTATATTTAAGGAGATGGTTGTTGACTATTATTCCATTTAAACCACTATAAACTACAATCTTGGGATTTGGTTTGTGATTGTTATGATACATGTAATTCATCCTTCATGTGCAATTGGCTAGAAATGCCTTAGTGAATGTGACCCAAGTTGTGACCACATAAATCCTCTCATACTTTCATCAATAACTGGCGTCTCCCTTCAGTTGGAAACCAGCCAAAACAATCCTCAACTCCACGTTCTCTACTCTGAGCATCTCAAAAGTCTTGGTAATCTGTTCTAACCAGTCTTCTACCTCTAATGGTGTAGACTCTCCCAAAAACTCAGGTGAATTAGAGTAGGGAAACTCCTTGGTAAGCTTATGGGTACGTCCATCACCTCCCTCATTGCGAGCTAGAACATCTCTCACCGCTCTTGCTATCTCACATGCAATCTCCTATCCCACAGCCGATGCTGCAAGGGCAGATGCTAACGAAACTGTTTTGTTCCTACCGACACTTCGATTCCCACATGACCTCTACTCTCTCATGTAGACATCCTATAAAAGCCAAAAACAGAAAAAACAAACTTAGTGAACAACACAACAACCTTCCCAAGGCACACACTCACCACCGCTAAGCTACAAGACACACTTAGCACAAAACCCACATTCTTATTGTACATAAACAATTTAAACACTTAATCACATAATCGACTAAAGTCCACAAGGATAACTACTCGTCCCGGAACTCTTAAGAAAGTCTCATCAGAAACTACGTTGATCAATCGTGTTTCCAATATGACCTCAAAACAAGTTCACTGGCTACAAGAACTATCCATAAAACTTAACCTCATGCTCACATAAATGCAACACATAAATCCTAACATTTAACCTAACTATATGTAAACATCCTCACCAAGAAAAGAAAACTCATTGTGGTAAAAATCACTTCCCACGAGGCCAAGTATTTAACCCTGGCTCGCTCTGATATCAAGTTGTCATATCCCACTTTTTTGTTACCCGAAACATTACCAGATTCATAATTAAAAGTCCATTCAACACTGATATAAATGCAGAAGCAATAAAGAAATGGTCAAATACCATTATTATCTCTCGTACATACATTGGATGTTAAGTGAATTACAATTAAATGAAAATGCCTACACGCTTACATTATTACATAAAAATGAAGGGCTTAACCCTTCTACAATAATGGCTTCTTGCCAACAAATATAAGGCCCCTTGGCCATCAATTAAAGAAGATCCTTCGACCTTGAACCGCTTCTCAACTTGTATCTGAAAAATTATAAGTAGCGTGGGATGAATATAAATCTAGTAGAGATCCCAAATGATCCTAAACAATAGTAACATACAGATAGCTATGATAATGAATGCACCACACTATACTATGTAAGTAATGTGACAGTTTGATATCCAAAATATATTTACATAAATACATTTTCTCCAAAATTATCCTCTTTAATACACCTAGGTATTAAACCATTCATTTTCTTTCTAACTTTTCATTTTTGTTCAAAAGGGTTACATAACGATACTCCATTGTGAAAATGCGTTCACATACACCCATCACACTCTCGTCTTATGTCCCAACTCACCACACATACACATCCACCCTGATTTATAGTCTTAAGTACAAGGGCAATGGAACACCCACAACAATATACATCTATGTATATATCTAAATTTGAATAACAAAAAATAACTTATACTTTTATTTTTACTGGTCCAAGCCACAAAAGCTAATGGTACAATCCACATAGCATAACATGCTTTACCGGCATAACCCGGACGAAAATGGACCCCAATTCACACTCTACCTGGTGCATATCGGAAGGGAGAGGAACCTATGTCAAGGCGCCACGTTTTACCAACCCCGGAAGAAAATGGACCCAATTCACAGAATACAACATTCTAGATTACATCGATAATTAACGAATATAACATATATACATATTCTACTCAACAACAACAATGTCATCCTCCACCGATAACTAAGGACAAAACCTCTAACAGTTAAATACACAACTCTCGTAATTTCAAATGCATAACTAGTTCCACAATTTCAAATTATTGCCAGTTTCACAATTTCAAATCATTAACATTTTCAATGAAATCATTTCAAAACAACCATTTCCCCTACTCACCTACCACTTTCCATTTTCCATTTTAGTTCACAAAAGACTTACAAACATCATTTTGTTTTCAAAACCAAACCCGTTGCTCCAAATCTTCAACTCTCACAACCATTAGCCAAAACCCCCTTTTAATTGTCAAAATCCCAATTTGTTGATACACAACCACAACCGAACATAACATAACATTAACCAAATAATCACAAGACCTGATTAACTTCTTTTTTGCAACCAAAGCTTTAATTCATTAATGTAAACATATAGTCCAACAATTATTCAACTTTAATTCCTTTCGCTTTGTTAAACCCTTAATTACAATTTAAGGCTTATCATTATCCCTATATACATGATTTACTAACCCCAATTATCCAAATCAACAAAGAAACATAAGATTTAAACTCTCAAGACTTCAAACCCTAAACCCCCTTTCATTTTTAGAAAATCACATAATAAACTCATGTTTTTAATGCGATAAAAGCTACCGCATGTCTATCTATAGCGAGACATTGAAAAGGAGTAAGAAATCCCTACCTCTTGAAGTGAAGATGAGAAAAGTTGAAAAAACCTATGGCTACAAAAACATGATCCGCCCAGATTAAATGAAAGCCCTCACCAAGCTCTAAGTTTCGGTATATGGAACTAGGGGTAGGAAATGGGTAGAAATAAATGAAACTCAAGCTTGAAAGCTTAAAAGAAACAAAAATGGCTAAACAAAGGAAAGAAAGAAGAGAGAAGGGCTGAAATCTGACTTTTCTACGCATTGACGAACTTACATTGACGAACTTATATAGACTCACCATCGTAGTCGCGGTCTACTAGCTCACAAGCGTGATCAAGCAACACACCCGGTTGCATGCATGACCACGCTGTTTGCAACCCCCCACCATGGGCAACACAATTTTCCCCAAGCCAAAAACCTGAAAGTGGTTTTTGGTTGAGGCCTGGTTGAGGCCCATCGCGGGCGCGAGCCTTAGGCTCGTGAGCACTAAGGTACTGGTCGCAAGCGTGACCAAACTAAAATAAAAATTATGGGTTGCTATTTCGAAGCCAACTCGAGGCGTTCTAAGGTCCAAACCCACCAGGTATGGTCAAAGTCACTCGAAACGATCACGTGTCCCAACCAAGAACAAAAGGGGTCGGTATTTCTGACCCATTGTAACTCAATTGATTTTACTTAAACTTGTTTTTGTCATTTTGTGTATGTTCAATACATTTGAACACATTTAGGTTGTCAAATTTTTGTTTGTGTTTCCTTTTGCCATATTCTCTTCCTAACTCACAACCCTTAGAAGATTTTAAGTCCTCTTCATTGAGACAAGCAAAGAACCAGGAGGATTTTATCCCCTTGGGCTTCGCACGATCTCTTGAAGAAAAAAAATCAAATTCATTTTCATGTAGGCAATACTTTGTTTTGTCACACCCGTATTTCAAACCTCTTAACTTAGTCAATATTACATTATTAAGATTTTTTTTTTTGAACATTTTAGTTCTAATGCATAACTTTGGTTCTAATTACAACAAAGTGACATTTTAATGATGAAAGTATTAGAATTGTCAAGACTTCATCCTAAAAATTTTTATTTTCGTTACTTTTAAAATATTTATATAAAAAAAATTATTTGCTAACTTAGCATATTAATTATTAAAAAATTATTATTATTTTCTACCACCCTTTCCCAAAACAAAAATATTGCCATAATTATACCATCTTTTTGGAAAATAATAATTATTCCATAATAGAAAAAAATTAATTTTCTTCTTACTCTCACTCATTCTCTCTCTTACTCAAGATCCAAAAATAAATACACAGCCACCATAAACATAGAAGCTCAAAAAGAGGCTTTACAAAAGAACATATTTTAATACAATCATATTTTATTTTTTGATTTTTCAATATTATTTTTTTTTCTCTATGCAATTGCAAGTGAATGGATTAATACAAAATAATAGTTTATCTAAGAAACTCTAAGTGCTTTACCATATTAATCTATGGTCCAGTTTGTCTCCAGTTGGAGATCAAGACTAAACCATCTAGTCTGTTTTGTGGCCTACTTTCTGCCCCATTTCGATGATCCGAACCGTTCACATTTTAGGGTTCGTTGAGTATATTTTCCTTATAAAAAATCAAGTCAACCAGATAACGGTAATTATGTGTTTGAATCAGTTTTGTATAAAAAAAAATAGGCGGTGAAAAAATAAACGGTTCATATAAAACTGATTCAAACACGTAAATGTACTTGACGAACCCTAAAATATGAACAGTTCGGATCATCGAAGTGGGACTTGAAAGTGGGCCCATAGAGTCGACTGAACGGTCCAGTCTTAATCTTCAACTAGAGACAATCTCGACCCTTAATCTAAATCTTTTAATTTTTTTATTCTTAAAAATATATAATGAAAAAACATATATATGACATATAACTATTGACTCATTTGACCCACATCTCATTTGAAATTTTGAAAACTTTTAAATGAAAAGTCTAAAATAGAATTTTATTTATATTTAAATTACATCTTATTTGAAATTTTAAAATCTTTAAATAAAAAGTTCAAAATAAAATTTTAGTTATCAAATTTGAAATTTTGAAAAATCAAAAAATTTATTGAGATTCACAAAAAAAATGTCAAAGGATAAAAAAAATAATTGACGGTTTGTTATAGATTGAGTGAACTGACAATAGATGTAACACCCCCAAATTATTTACATAAGAAGGACTCAAGTTTACCCATCATCAAGATCTTGATCCAAATGTAATAACTTCTATAACATACATGTATATATAAAATATAATGTTTCATCCATTACATTATCATTAAAACTCTAAGATGTGTACTTAATACATTCCAGAGATTAATCAAAAGTATTCCACATGCAACTATACATTCAACATTTCTAGAATATAAATCTATAGCATGTGACACTATGAGTCAATTACAAATAAATGCCCTCAAGGTTGCAAGTTCCAAGGCTTATGCCTAGTTACACAAAAATGGTTATCGAACCCATACATTTAAAGCCCTTGGCATGTCCAAAATAACAACAAAATAAAGAGCCATATGCCCTTAAAACACTCCACGCCTTCAATTCGATGGAAACACTACATGTTTCCCTGCACAAAATCCACTAGGGTGAGCAAAAAGCGTAGTGGGAAAATCTTAAGAAAGTATATACATTTTTACATAGTCTCATGAGATGAATGCATATGCCATGTCATGCTCAAAATGTATTTCTTATCCTTTGGAAAATCTTGTGCACAATATCAATTTGAAAACACAATGATCCAACAATTTCAATATAATTTTTAAGGGGTGGTAAATACGACTTAGGTAATCCCTAGGTTGGTGTCTGCAAGTAGGCATATCAAGCACTACCAATCCCCACTTTACTGGTCTCTCATCGGAAGGCACGTGGTACCTCATCCACACGTGTTTTTGGTCTTTCACTATGGACACTCACACCAACTTAACCAATACCAAACTGCACCCCCTATCCGAACTTACTAACGTATTTACCCCACCAAAAAAATCAAATAGTCTAGTTTCACAAAGCAATTTCTTTCTCAAAGCAATAGTCTTCCAATGCAAGGTTCGAAATCAATTTTAATAGTGATTCAATGGAATGACAAAACAAAATGTACAAAGCATTTATATAATTCCATTTTCAATTCCATCCCACAATCTTCCATTGTGATCAAGTTTCCATATCTCTTATCAATATAACAGCATAATTGTCAGGACCCAAACTCGCCCTTATAGGTTGAGCGTCGTAACTAGCCAGTAATCCATGATTATTGAAGGCCTATTTAACAATAATGACAATAACATAATAAAAGGGGCTAGCGGAAGTCAATCAATAATAGAATATATAGTCCAATGAGCTGTGAGGACTTAAATGAACAAAACAAACTTTCATATGCTTGTATATGCACAATCATTTAAGCCTAAAACACACTCATGTACAAGGTAAAACACAAGTCAGGGAATTAAATCTCATTGCCAAAACAGTAGTAATGAAAGTCATAAAATAATCTTGACACTTGACCAATTTCAAAAGGGTGAATCTAAATCACCCAATAAGCCTTGACATGTGTTGGTTCAGAACCTCGCGGTGAGGCATAATAGGTGGCTTGGCAAAAACAGGGTTCGGGTCGATGTCGCTAACTCTAATCCGGTGCTCGATCACCTACATATATATAATAAACAATGAGCTAGTGAATAATAATTGTGTAAAGGTGTTATGAATGATGTCCTTACAATAATTGAAATAATCAATTCATCAATAGATCAATTTCTCAATCAATGTTTCAGATCATATCAATCATTTTGATTTATAACAGTCATACGTGATACATCCAATAGTAGAACAATCGATAGGTCTTAAAGACCAAACAATCATTTGATGGCCATCAATACAATAAGCAATAGTTCCAAGAATTGGAACTGACAGAGATCTCTATAACAATAGCAATGACAATAGCAATATGCTAAGGATGCCACGAGTACAGTTCAGAAAATAGGACAATCATTCATTTAGTAAACAGTATTACTTTAGAAAACAATACATTTAATCAACCAGAAAATAATTACAATTGAACATAGCTTTACAACAGTGTTACTCACAGTGGGCTCCCTGAACACAAGTTAACAATGAGCTAAAGATGAGGTGTCCGGCCTAAACAAATAATTCAAGCACAATTCCATACACAATTCATTGTTCAATATATTCTACTCAATTCGGTTCTACCTTTCATTCTTTATTTCTTTCGTGCCTATAATATGCATATGAATGCAAATGCACATGATAAACACTTTAAAACTATGCAAACGGTGGCCCGGAAGGTAGAAAACTGGAGCAAAAACAAATTCGAGGCCTAACCAAAACCGCAGGTGCGGGATGCCCAATCTACAAGTGCAAATCCAAGCAGCCTGCACACCAATTTTCAGCCCTGTTTTCCGCATGTGCGGGACCCCAAGCTGCATGTGTGGTTCTGGGTCTATTTGGTTCAAAAATCTGCCTCATTTTTGAAGTCTCAATTTTTCAATTCCAACTCCATTTTCATGCAATTCAAGACCCAAAACCTTTCTTGAACATATTGAACTTCACATATTTAACTTTAAACAAAATTATAACTTCAAATCAAAACTAAATTTCCGATACAAAAGCTTCAAGTTTTATATTGTTATGAAAGTTATATCGGAAATTTGAGCTCAAAAGATTCCCATTAGCATATCCTTGGACTCAATTTCGGTTTCTGAACCCATTAAGGCTGTCAATTTCAGTTTCAAAGCCGAGCTCACAACAAATAGTTTCTCAATTGGGATAGGTATGAACCAATTAAATCACATGGCACATATCTCATTTAGAATTTAACACATAATTAATTAATTAAATTCACGATTAGCAAGTTTGGGTCGTCACAATAATACAATTCTAAGAGATAACACAACAATATCAACATTCATGTATTCTCCACATGTTAAACATAATTTTCTAAACTTGGTTTTTTCAAGACAAACCAACAATAAATTACAAAATCAAAATTTCTCATTTCCTCATTGAAATTCTTCGTTTGATACAATTATAGAAATTTCTCCATCAATTTTTCACATAACAATCTCCAAGCATAAATTTCACAACACCTCAACTTTTTTCCAAAATCGCCAAATTTTAGGGTTTCCACCAAAATAAGGTTTTTGTTCCATTTTTGAAAAGGTTCTTCCAAAATAACACCCACACCTTAGAACATAACTCACATTCTCTAAATAATAATAATAATAATAATAATAATAATAATAATAATAATAATAATAATAATAATAATAATAATAATAATAAAATAGAGAAACTCCACTCACACAATCATCTAGGTTCCAACAACCCAAATTCATGATCCAAACATGAACAAATACTCCAAACAAGTATAAACTTGCAAAAGCATATATATAACTCAAAGAATATCCCTACCTCCAGCTTTGGAGAAGAAGAGAGAAGAAACCCCCTAATTTGACGGTATTGAAATCTGATCTCCACAGTACAAAATGTAGTCCTTGAAGAGTTCTCCAACTTTAGTGAAGGAACTAGGGTCAAAGCTCTAATGGATTTGGAGAAATCAAAGGATTAATGTGTTTTGGTGAGAGTAAATGTAGGGAGAATGAGAAGAATGTGTCTTAGAGAGAGAGAGAGAGAGAGAGAGAGAGAGATAAGAGAAAAGTGAGGTGGGTTCTCAGTCCAAGAAAAGAAAAAGAGAAAATTTTTGGACACAGTGCGTTCCTGCACGTACCTTTTGCACGTGCACCACTTTCCCCCACACGTGTGGCTCGCCTTCCGCCATGCCCTCCACTTGTGCATTTAAAGCAATGTTAAAAACCATCGATGGCCTCACCTCACTGCACGTGCAGCCTCACTTTCGCACGTGTGGCCTAAGCGCCCATATGTGCAATTTCGCTTTTCACCCAAAAACTGCACTAGCAAAACCCAAGACACCCCTGATCCAAATTCATGCCTTCCAAAACAAGCGAAACTCAATTCCGAAATAAAATAAAGATGAGAATCTGAGGAAAATTTCAAGAACGGCGAACCCAAACGGTTGACAAGACCTCAGATTAATTCCTGACACTTCTAACATGAGTATGCTAATCACAATTAAAGGAAAAACAAGATGGGTTACATATCCGAGAATCACAACCTCCCCACCTTAGGAAATTTCGTCCCCGAATTTAGAGACCACTCAAAAAGGAATTTCGAAGCCTCAATAACCCAACAATGGCAAAGCAACCCAATGGTGTAACAAATGACAATATTAATCCTAAAATTTACTTAACAATCACTATTATAACCAATAACATGGAATTTAAATAACAATCTCCGTATTCCAAAATCACAACAATTCCAACCATGGGTAGTTAGCGACACCATGCCCAACGTATACAATCGTACGGAGGTTTCAATCTTGACAACATTCCATTACTAACATCATAGTTTCCCGAGAACATAGCCACAATGTCAACCACAACTAATACGATAATCACAAGCATGCGGTTTAACAACAATTGTGAAAATTTTACAATAATTCTCATGCTTGAAAACAACAACAATCATAATGACAAGTAGTTAGCAATTCAAATACTTCATTCCAAATACCAAGAGAATTTTACAATTTAGAACAAATTAAGTGTTCTCAAATAAATCCGAATACTTGGAGCAGACTTCCGCCTCCCGTTCCCACGTTGCCTCCTCAACCCCATGGAGTCTCCACAACACCTTCACTAATGGTATAGTCTTACCCCTTAACACTTGTTCTCCAGTATCTAATATTTGGACCGGTCGTTCTTCGTATGAGGCATCTTCATCTACTTCCAAATCAACCCAATCAAGTACATGAGAAAGGTCGGGTTCATACTTTCTAAGCATAGATATATGGAATACGTCATGAACTCTCGAAAGTTGTGGCGGTAATGCCAAATGGTATGTCACTTCCTTAATCCGCTCTAAAATCTCAAAAGGTCCAATAAACCTTGGAGACAATTTTCCACTCTTCCAAATCTCATCAAACCCCATCTCAGCGAAATCTTAAGAAATACATGGTCACCAACTTCGAAGGATAGAGGTCATCTTCTCTTATCGGCATAACTCTTCTGTTGGCTTTAAGCCGTAACTAACCTCTTTCAGATGAGAGCAACTTTCTCGGTTCTCTCAAACTAACTCCGGACTCAACAATGGTGCATCATCCACTTCGACCAAACAAACCGATGATTTACAAGGTCAGCCATACAAGACCTCAAACAATGTCATTCTAATACTTTCTTGGTAACTAATGTTATAGGCGAACTAGATCAACGGTAGGTGCCTCTCCCATGACCCCTTAAAATCAAGGACACAAGCTCTAAGCATGTTCTCTAAAATCTGGATAGTGCGCTCCGACTGCCCATCGATTTGAGGATGATAAATTGTGCTAAAGGTCAACTTAGTTCGCAACACCTATTAAAGGCTTTCCCATAACCGGGCAGTGAAACGAGGGTCTCTATCCGAGACTATGGTCACCAGAACCCTATGAAGTTAGACTATATCTCTAATGTAAAACTCTGCCAAATAATCAACTGAGTCGCCGGTGAGCATAGGAATAAAGTGTGTAGACTTAGTCAATCTATCAACAACCACCCAAACGACATCATTACTCTGTTGTGTTCTCAGAAGTCCAACTACAAAATCCATGGTAGCATGTTCCCAATTCCACTCGGCTATAGGTAAGGGTTATAGCAAACTTGTTGGCTTTTGGTGCTCGGCCTTCACTTGCTGGCAAGTAACGCATTTGGAAAGAAATAAGGCGACGTCTCGTTTCATACCCCTCCACCAAAACTGACGGCTAAGATCATGATACATTTTAGTACCTCCCTGATGTACCGCAAGGTGCGAGTGATGAAAATCAAGGAGTACCTCATCTTTACAAGATTCTGGCACAAACAAACTATCTAAGTATCTCACACTCAAGTCCAGGTGGATGTTCAAACCCTTATCTTCTTTCCCATTGGAGATCCACTCACAAATTTCTTTTACTTCAAAGTCACCCTGTTGTGCCTCTACGACTTTACTAGTCAAAGTGGGTTGTGCAATTAAGGTAAATAAGGTAGCACCCTCGATAGACTCACCCAGAAACAAATCAAACTTGCCAACATCACCCAACATACCCCGTTCTCGAATGGCCATACTTGCCACACTGCTCATAGATTTTCAGCTCAAGGCATCGGCCACCACATTGGCCTTTCCTGGATGATAGTGCAATTTAAGGTCATAATCCTCCATAAATTCCATCTACATCCGTTCGCGTAAATTCAAATCTTTTTGGGAAAACAGGTATTTTAGGTTCTTATGATCGGAGAAAACATCAAACTTCTCACCATACAAATAATGCCTCCAAATTTTCAAATCAAAAATTACTACCGCTAGTTCTAAGTCATGGGTGGGGTAGTTCTTTTCATGAGTTTTCAATTGTCGTGAACTATAAGCTACAACCTTCTCTTTTTATATCAGCATACAACCAAGTCCATTCCTGGACGCATCACAATAAACGGTATAGCCCAAACCCCTTTTTGGAATTATCAAAACCTGTGCAGTAGTCAACCTAGTTTTAAGTTCTCAGAATGACTTCCCATAAGTCTCATTCCACACAAATTTAATGCTCTTCCTTGTCAATCTAGTCAAAGGTGCGGTTAGTCTAGAGAAGTCCCCTATGAAATGACGATAATACCTGGCTAACCCTAGGAAACTCCGAATTTCAAATACATTCTTAGGTTGTTCCCAATCTTGTACGGCCTCTATTTTAGAAGAATCCACTGTTACCCCTTCTCCCAATACAACATGCCCTAAAAATTTTACCTCCGTTAACCAACATTCACATTTCTCAAATTTAGCATACAAGCAAGTCAAGTACTATCCGCAAGTGTTCCTCAAGTTCTTCCTCTGAGGTTGAATAAATCAAGATGTCGTCCACAAAGACGACTACAAAACGGTCTAGAAATTCTAGGAAGACTCGATTCATCAAGTCCATAAAGGAAGCCGGTGCATTGGTTAAATCGAAAGGCATTACTAGAAATTCATAGTGGCCATAACGCGTGCAAAATGAAGTTTTGTGGATGTCCTCTTCTCTAATTCTCAACTGATGGTACCCGGACCTCAAGTCTATCTTCAAAAAACAATGAGACCCCTTAAGTTGGTCAAATAAGTCATCTATTCTGGGTAAAGGGTACTTGTTCTTGACAGTAACTCTATTTAATTTATAGTAATCAATACATAACCACAAGGATCCATTCTTCTTCTTCGCAAAAAGAGCCGTTACTCCCCAAGGTGATGTGCTAGGGTGAATAAAGCCATTGTCTAAAAGTTCTTGGAGTTGGATCTTCAACTCATGCAACTCGGCGGGTGCGAATCTATAAGGTGCCATGGAAATTGGTGCCGTGCCAGACACTAAGTCAATGGAGAATTCAATCTCCCGATGAGGTGGTAACCCGGTAAGATCTTCAGGGAAAACGTTAGGGTATTAATAAACTACCCTTGGTAACTCATTACGAACCATGCTACCCTCACTAAATAAGGAAATGTCAAAGAGGAAACTAAGTCCTCTCCGACCCTTAAGGTCATACAACGGTGGAATCAAACTACTGCCCTGGTCACATAGAAAGTAGAAACAATCCCTAGTAGGTGTACATACAGATACTCGGTAGCACTGACAATCTATAGTAACTCGAAAGTGTGACAACCAATCCATGTCTAAAATAATATCAAAAGTGTGCATGTCTAACATGATAAAGTCAAAAGAGAGTCGACGATCTGTGACTCAATCTTGCAAGAGCGGCACACTCGCCCTAATGCCACTCTACCCTAACCGGTGACTTAACCCATAACGGAGACTCCAACTGATCAACCTCTAACCCTAACGCAGAAGCAAAAGCAGTAGATATAAATGAATGCGATGCACCCTTATTAATCAACACACTAGCCAACCAATTGAACACAACAAAATTACCTCTCACAATAGAGGACCCTGGCAATTGCTCCGACGTTGTAACAGCATACACGCGCCCCTGTGGCCTCTGATCGACATGCTCATCTCTCGGAGTATAGGCCTATTGTACTGACTAAGCTGAGGTGGCCCCCTGATTAACTCAAGTGGTCTGAGCCGAATGAGCCTGCTGGTGGCTTTAAGTCTGCCTTGACCCTAATGCGCCAGATGCACCTTCCAACTGCGGGCAAGCTCTCCTTATGTGCCTCGACTGACCACGCTGAAAATATATAGGCCCTTGTCCCATACTCTGGGACAAACTCTGAGATCGGTTAGGTGGTGGTGGTGGTAACATCTATTGTCCTTCTCCATTCTATGGGCATGCATTGGCTTTGTGACCCTACTAGCCACACTTGAAACATGAGAAACTACCTTGAGCATTCTTTCCCGGGCCAGTACTAGGCAATGGGAAAGTAGATCTAGTCTACTGTGGTTAGGACTGGGATGAAGCGGAGCCCTTGTGTTTCTTGCTAAATCTAGAGTCCCCGTACGACTCTTGACCTCTTAGCCTCGAACCCTAAAGCCTCTCCTACTCTGCCTGCACTGTAATCTTTATATGTGCCATCGCCTCCACAAGACGGTCATAGTTCTGGACCATGTTCCCGACAACTTTAAACAAAATCTTCGTTCTCAACCTTTTCTCAAATTCTATGCAACAACGTTCACCGTTGCTACCAACTCTGGTGCAAAATGAGACAAACTAGTGAAGGAGGTTTCAAACTCGGCCACGAATAGGTTTAGTTGTTTGAGGTTTCAAATTCTTGCCTCAAACCATTGAGGCTGCTTCAAACCGTTGCCACAATCATTGGCCCAGATTTCTTTTGAGATAGTAACTCACTAGAGTCATCCTCAATTCACTATCATCAATGTGAAGCATCTCAAATGTAACTCCCCAAAATAAATACAACGAACCCATCTCATAAGTGGAAATATAATTAGATTAACATGCTTTCATTCATCAGAATTTGATATACATGAGAGACAAATATAAGAAAGAATAAAACCTACATAGACCATCATTAGCCCTGATGGCTTACATATTTCCAAGTCATTGCTTGGTAACAACAAAAGTGAGCCTAGCTCAGCAAAATTTTAAAGCCCTTGGGGATACAAAAATAGAGACAACAAAATAGAAGCACTTGCTCCCAATCCCTCCAAGCTACTGCCTTGGCGGAGGCATATCACCAGCACCTAAAAATGGTTTTCCCAAATAGGGTGAGCCAAAGCCCAGTAGAAACAATCCAACACAATATATAAACTTTAACAATGTTATAAACATGATGCACATGACCAATGCTCAAAGATAAAATCATTTACAACTCTTTTTCCAAAACCAAACTATGCCAAGTATTATATCCCAATCCATTTTATATCCATTTGTTTCATGTCAGTCTATATCTTCTCAATTCATGAGCCATTCCATGGTTATCCAAACAATCCAACGGAGACTACAACTCTGTGGTTTTCCAACAGCATAACCATTACACACAAACACTTCAATTTGCCATTTTACGGAAATTTCGTCCACGGGATCGGCACCCATGTATATGCGCGGTTTTCGGGACTTGCACCTAGGACACACAGGCCAATTTAATTTAATGGAGTCCATCCCATTTCTCCTTCTAAACATCGTACATATACAATGTATTAAAACACAGTCATATTCAATGACGTCCAATAAGAGATTAGTTTCAATACACTTAATTCTCATGCAATTTCCACAACAGTCATGGCTATCCTCCACTGATAGCCCAACACAAATATTTCTAACAGATATACAATCTCACAACAGATAAATTATTCAAATTTCAGTAGGTGAGCGATAATACACATCCAACGCCACCATTTACATAAACCTTCATTTCATATTCCCATTTCTAATTTCGTTATTTATGTAAACTAATTTCTTGAACATTTTAAGGCAAAACCCCATTTTCCTCCCAAACCTCCTTCTAACCACCAAATCCCCTATTTTAACACAATATAAGTTTATACTCATCCCCATGATCCTTTCCAAGATACCCTTTGTAAAACTCCTCTTTTAAATTTAAACCGCAAACCGTAGGTTTGTTAAAATCATCCCAAAACCCAATATTCCTTACACATCAAGAAATGACCAAGTTAAAACTCATAGAAAGAGTAGAGAATCCTTACCTCAAGCTTAGAAGACGAAATGGAGAGATGGAGGAACTTCAAAGATGTCGAAATCAAGCATTAATCGGACCAAAAGAGAGCTCTTTAGATGCACTACCTTTTTAACAAAGGCACACGGGTAGAGAGGTCACTAGATCTAGGTGAAAAAGTAGAGAGAATGTGAGTTTTAGAGAGAGAGGGTCACAATCTAGGGTTTTGGTGGAAAAAGATATGAAAAGTGATGTAAAAAGTCATTTTCGCGAATTGATATACGCACAGTCCGCTCGAGCGTTAGAAGTGACGCTCGAGAGTCAGACACAATAAGTTATTCCACTCGAGCGCAGAATACGCACATTCAGTAGTTTTGCAGACAATAGACCAATGCTCGAGCACAAGGAAATGCCGCTCGAGCGCCCACCCGCTCGAGTGTAGAATACACTCTCCCAATAGTTTTGCAGACCTGCAAAAGTACTGAGAGTTTGCAAATTCCGCCAGAGCGCAAGATGTTTCGCTCGAGCGGAGGACCAAATTCTTGGACAACAAAAGTTTGAAAACTAAGCAACCAACTCAATAGCCAAACTCAAATAAGAATAAAGGGAAGAAGACATGAACAACATTCAACAACCATAAAACCCGAGTCCGGGATAACAAATGAATAGGGTTAAACTGGAATTGCTATAACCTCCCCCCCTTAAAGAATTTCATCCCCAAAATTTCAAATTGAGTTTCAAAACCATGTTTTAACCAATTACCATAATGATTACAAATCAACTCCAACACCATGACCCATCCACCGGTCATTCAATCCCTCACATGATGAACAAATTCTCAATACTGAATATATATTTCACATTTCCAAAACACATTCAATGTTTATAATAAATTCATATTTCCAAAACGTAAACAACATATACGATATTTATATTAAACCTGCGTCTCCAAAACATATTCAACATATACAATGTTTCCATATTCTCAAAACATATACAATGCTTTCATATTTCATTAACACAAAAAAATTTCATTACATGTTCAAACATCAACAGATAGGTCCGAATACTTCTCACGGACTTCCAACTCACGTTCCCAAGTTACTTCCTTAATCCCGTGATGTTTCCACAAAAACTTAACCAAGGGAATTGTCTTGCCTCACAAAACTTGGTTTCGGGTATCCAAGATTCTCATCGGTCTCTCCTCATATGAGGCATCCTCATCTATCTCTAAGTCGGTCCAATCCAATATGTGGGATGGATCTGGCTCGTACTTTCGAAGCATGCTAATATGAAACACATCATGAATCCTGAAAAGTTATAGTGATAAGGCTAAATGGTAAGCTACCTCTCCGATCTGCTCAAGGATTTCAAACGGCCTAATGAATCGAGCGGACAACTTCTCACTCTTCCCAAACCTCATCAAACCCCTCCTAGGTGATATTTTCAAGAACACATGATCTTCCACCTCAAAAGACAAAGGTCTCCTTCTACAGTCGACATAACTTTTATGGCAATTGTGAGTCGTAACCAACCTCTTACGGATAAGTGCAACTTTGTTCGTCGTTTCCTGAACCAACTCTGGACCCAACGAAGGTGCATCACCCACCTCGGCCCAACACACAGGAGATCTACAAGGTCAGCCATATAACGCTTCAAATGGTGCTATGCTAATACTTGATTGGAAATTATTATTATAGGCAAACTCCACTACGGCAAGTGTTTCTGCCACGACCCCTTAAAGTCAATGACATAACCTCGAAGCATATTCTCAAGTATCTAAATAGTACGCTCGGATTGCCCGTCAGTCTGAGGATGATACGCAGTGCTAAAGGTTAATCTCATGCCTAAGGCACTTTGTTGGCTTTGCCACAATCGAGCTGTAAAACGCGGATCTCTATCCGAAACAATCGTCACTGGAACCCCGTGCAGCCTCACTATGTCCCTAATGTAAAGGTTGGCAAGGTAATCTATCGAGTCGCTCACGCGCATAAGTATAAAGTGCGCTAACTTGGTCAACCAGTCAACTACCACCCAAATCACATCACTGCCCTGTTGAGTCCTCGAAAGGCCCACAACAAAGTCCATCGTAACATGCTCCCACTTCCACTCGACAATAGGCAAGGATTGTAACAAACCCGCTGACCTCTGATGCTTGACCTTTAGTTGTTGACAAGTAAGGCACCTTGATACAAACACGACCACGTCCTTTTTCATACTCCTCCACCAAAACTGGCGACTAAGGTTGTGATACATCTTTGTGCTTCCCGGATACACCACAAGGCATGAATGGTGAAACTCTCGGAGTACTTCCTCCTGACAAGACTCCGACACGAAGAGATGGTCACGGTGTCTAATATTTGCATTGGGATACACATTCAAGCTCTTCTCTACCTTCCCATTGCAAATCTTCTCCAGGAGGGATTCTACTACAAAGTCACCCCTTTGTGCTTCCATCACTCAGTTCACAAGTTTAGGTTATGCAATTACCAAAAACAAAGCTGCAAACTCGACAAACTCGCTGAGATACAAGTCAAACTCCCCAAGAGTACCCAACATCTCCCATTCCCGGATGGCAATACTTGCCATACTACCAACGGATTTCCTACTCAAAGCATCGGCCACAACATTGGCCTTCTCGGGATGATAATATAAGTCAAAGTCATAATCCTCTATGAACTTCATCCACCTTCTCTGCCTCAAATTTAAGTCTTTTTGTGTGAACATATACTTCAAACTTTTGTGATTCGAAAAAACCTCAAACTTCTTGCCATACAAATAATGCCTCCAAATCTTCAAGGCAAAGATCATATCCAGTAACTCTAGGTCATGCGTAGGGTAGTTCCTCTCATGTATTTTCAATTGTCGTGAGTCATAGGCTACTACCTTTCTCTCTTGCATCAAAACGCAACCCAAACCTTCCCGTAAGGCATCATAATATACCGAATAACCTGAACCCCTCTCCGGAATAATCAACACTGGAGTAGTGGTAAGTCTAACCTTAAGCTCTTGAAAAGACTTCTCACAAGTCTCACTCCATACAAACTTAATCCCTTTCCTCGTCAATTTAGTCAATGGTGAGGCTAATCTAGAGAAATCCTTCACAAATTGACTGTAATACTCGGCCAACCCCAAGAAACTATGGATCTCAAAAGCATTCTTAGGTTGTACCCAGTCTCGCACTGCCTCTATCTTGGATGAATCTACAGTCACCCCTTCCCCGGATACCACATAGCCTAAGAACTTAACCTCCCTCAACCAGAATTCACATTTCCCAAACTTAACATACAGTTTATGGGCTCTAAGTAGCTCAAGCACTACCCACAAATTTCCTCGTGTTCCTCCTCAGAGGGTGAGTAAATTAAGATGTCATCTACAAAAATGACCATGAAACGGTCTAGGAACTCACGGAAGATTCGGTTCATCCAATCCATAAACACAGCCGGTGCATTGGTTAGCCCATAGGGTATCACTAGGAACTCGTAATGGCTACACTGAGTACGAAATACCGTTTTCTGGATATCCTCCTCCCTTACTCTCAGCTAGTGATAACCCGGCCTCAGGTCTATCTTCGAAAAACAACGAGACCCCTTCAACTGATCAAACAGATCATCTATATGAGACATTGGATACTTGCTTTTAACAGTTACCTGGTTCAACTTCCGGTAATCGATACAAAGTCTTAACGCACCATCTTTCCTTTTAGCAAAAAGAGCTGGTGCTTCCCAAGGCGAAGTACTAGGGCGAATAAAACCCTTATCTAATAACTCCTGGAGTTGAATCTTCAACTTACTCAACTCAGCAAGTGCAAACCGATATGGTGCCATGGAAATCGGTGTCGTACCAGACACTAAATCAATAGAGAACTCGATCTCTCGATGAGGTGGTAAACTAGTAAGATCCTTTGAAAAAACATCCGGGTATTCACAAACTACCCTTGGTAACTCGACTCGGACTTCATCACATTCAGTACTCAAGAATTTGGCAAGAAAGCAACTAAGCTCACTCTGCCCACGCGGTTCATACACTGGTGATAAGACTCTATCCACTCGATTTCCCAAGAAATAAAAACAATCATCGCTCAGAGTACATACAGTAACCCTCTGACGGTAGCAATCTATAACTGCCCAGTAGGATGACAACCAGTCCATACCTAATATAACGTCAAAACTAGACATATCAATCAATACAAATGCAAAGGAAAGTCGGCGACCAACAACCTCGATGTCATAGCCTCGATACCCATGTTTCAACACAATCTCACCACTAATAAGTGATTCTACATAGATAGGATATGCTAACTGAGCCAACTCTAATCCCAAAACTGATGCAAATGCTGATGAGATGAAATAATGGGATGCACCCGTATCAATCAACACATTAGTAACATAATTACAAAACAAGAAGGTACCTCTCACTACCGAAGGCGCTGGTACAAGCTCTGGCATGGTAACAGCATACACATGCCCTGTAGGCCTCTGATCTACCTATTCACCCCTTGGAGTATAGGCCTGATGCACTGACTGAGCTGAAGAAGGTCCCTGACTGGCCCTCGAGGCCTGTGCTGAATGTGTTTGCTGGTGGCTCTGTGTCTATCTCAAACCAGATGCACCTGGTGTGCCACCCAACTGAGGACAAAACCTTTTCATGTGCCCCACCTGCCCACACCGATAACAAGTGAGCGGTTGGCCTCTCTCCTGACTTTGGCTCTGAGAACGAGCCGAAGACGATGTAGATCGCTGCCCTCCTTTCCTCTACGGGAAAACTGGAGACTTGTAACCCAGCTGACCACATATGAAACAAGTAAAGTCTCCCTGTCCACCTCTCCCAGAACCCAAACTCGGCACTGGAAAAGTGGACATCGAATGTGTTTCCTGGGACTAATGTTGATTAGAACCACTCTACTTCTTACTGTCCCCTTGCATCTCCTCACCCCTATTGAAGCCCCTCACCCTCTCCTCCTCCGTCTACATCACGATCTCAAGATGAGTCGTCGTCTCCACAAGACATCCGTAGTCCCTAATCATCGACCCAACCACTCTGAACAAGAGTCCAGTCCTCAACCTCTTCTCAAACTCTAAGCAACGGTGCTCCTAGGTCGCCACAAGCTCATGTGCAAACCTTGACAAGCTAGTGAAGTTGGCTTCAAACTCAGCCACCAGGGTGTTCAACTTCACTAACTTAGAAAACTGGTCTCTCAACTTCTCCCTAACTGTGGGAGGCAAAAACTTGTCCTGGAAGGCGTTGACAAATGCCTCCCAAGTCACCCCAATGCACCCACGTGCATACTTCTACCGCTGACCCGCATATCTCTTTAGCTGGAAGGATGCCAAGGTTACTCTCAGCTGGTCGTCCTTGATGCCAAGCATCTTGAACGTCTTTGCTATCTGTTCTAGCCACTCATCCGTCTTTAGTGGCTCTTTGGGATCACCCACAAACTCATTCAGATTCTATCGGAAAAAGTCTCGCTTCAAGAAAGAAGGCCCTACCTCGGCTTGGGCCTGGACTTGATTCTCAACTCTGAGAATGTCTATGGATTCCCTTAATGCTCTGGCAACTTCACGGGCTAAGGCGCCCATGGCCTGTTGACCCACCAATTCAGCCATATTGGCCTGACCAACTCCCTCCTCCTGTGCTGGAATATCATCCGGTATCGGTATCTCCTGCTGTATAGGCCTACCATGCCTACCACCATGACCACGTCATGACATCCTAACGAAGGTAACAAAAGAGATTAGCACATTTTACAAATGTGCCGAAGCTAACTCACTCATGTCCTAATACAATGGACAACAATAATTCACGCCACATAAGCATGTAGTCACCTAAACACATATGAATTTCATTCCCGGATAATGACAGTCCCGCGGCGTTGCCAGAGTTCCAATTAGAAACAACAATGATCAAGTGCTCTTTTAATAGGACTTCTAGCAACTCGTAGACTTAATCAACATCCTAAAAATTAAATCTCATACCCATATAATCACATAAGCATGTTATCAGATAAACACACATCATTCATACAAAAGTCTTGATCAAGCGAGACAAACCCATTATGGTAATAACCACTTCCTATGTACCAAAAGTATTCAAACTCGGTATGCTTTGATACCAAGGTATAACGCCCCAAAATAAATACAACGAACCCATCTCATAAGTGGAAATGTAATTTGATTAACATGCTTTTATTCGTCAGAGTTTGATATACATGAGACACAAATATAAGAAAGAATGAGAGCTACATAGATCATCATTTGCCCTTATGGCTTACATATTTCCAAGTCGTTGCTTGGTAACAACAAAAGTGAGTATAGCTCAACAAAATTTTAAAGTCCTTGGCTATACAAAAATACAGACAACAAAATAAAAGCTCTTGTTCCCAACCCATCCAAGCTACTGCCTTGGCGGAGGCATATCACCAGCACCTAAAAATGGTTTTCCCAAATAGGGTGAGCCAAAACCCAATAGAAATAATCCAACACAATATATGAACTCTAACAAGGTTCTAAACATAATGCACATGACCAATGCTCAAAGATAAAATCATTTACAACTCTTTTTCAAAAACCAAACTATGCCAAGTATTATATCCCTATCCATTTTATATCCATTCGTTTCATGTCATTTCATATCTCCTCAATTCATGAGCCATTCCATGGTTATCCAAACAATCCAACGGAGACTACAACTCTGTGGTCTTCCTACCGCACAACCATTACACACAAACACTTCAATTTACCATTTTATGAAAATTTCGTCCGTGGGATTGGCACCCATGTATACGCGCAGTTTTCAAGATTCGCACCTAGGACACACAGGCCAACTTAATTTAATGGAGTCCATTCCCTTTCTCCTCCCAAACATCGTACGTTTATAATGTATTAAAATACAGTCATATTCTATGATATCCAATAAGAGGTTAGTTTCAATGCACCTAATCCTCATGTAATTTCTACAACAGTCATGGCTATTCTCCACTGATAGCCCAATACAAATATTTCTAACAGATTTACAATCTCACAACAGATAAATTATTCAAATTTCAGTAGGTGAGCGATAAGACACATCCAACTTCGCCATTTACATAAACCTTCATCTAATTTCATATTCCCATTTCCAATTTCATTATTTATGTAAAATAATTTCTTGAACATTTTAGGGCAAAACCCAATTTTCCTCCCAAACCTCATTCTAACCACCAAATCCCCTATTTGAACACAATATTTCTCCTAAGTCACCCCAATGTGCCCATGTGCATACTTCCACTACTGACTCGCATCTCTCTTTACTGAAAGGATGCCAAGGTTACTCTCAGCTAGTCGTTCTCGATGCCAAGCTTCTCGAACGTCTTTACTATCTATTCTAGCCACTCATCCGCCTTTAGTGGCTCTTTGGGATCACCCATAAACTTATTTGGATTCTACCAAAAAAACTATCACTTCAAGAAAGAAGGCCCTGCCTCGGCTTGGGCTTGGGCTTGGACTTGATTCTCAATTTTGAGAACGTCCATGGATTCCTAGGCAACTTCATGAGCTAAGGTGCCCATGGCCTGTTGACCCACCAGTTCAGCTATATTGGCCTAACCAACTCTTTCCTCCTATGCTGGAATATCATCCGGTATCGGCATCTCTTGCCGTCTGGGCCTACCATGCCTACCACCACGACCACGTCCTAATTTCCTAATAAAGGTAACAAAACAGATTAGCACATTTTACAAATGTGCCGAAGCTAATTCACTCGGGTCCTAATACGATGGACAACAGTAATTCACTCCACATAAGCACGTAGTCACCTAAACACATACGAATTTCATTCTCCAGATAATGATCGTCCCGCGGCATTGCCAGAGTTCCAATTAGAAATAGCATTGATCAAGTGCTCTTCTAATAGGACTTCTAGAAACCCGTAAACTTAATCAACATCCTAGAAACTAAATCTCATACCCATATAATCACATAAGCATGTTATCATATAAGCACACATCGTTCATACTAAAGTCTCCATCAAGTGAGACAAACCCATTGTAGTACTAATCACTTTCCACGTACCCAAAGCATTCAAACCCGGTACGCTCTAATACCAAGTTGTAACGCCCCAAAATAAATACAACGAACCCATCTCATAAGCAAAAATGTAATTGGATTAACATGCTTTCATTCATCAGAGTTTGATATACATGAGACACAGATATAAGAAAGAATGAGAGCTACTTAGATCATCATTTGCCCTAATGGCTTATATATTTCCAAGTCGTTCCTTGGTAACAACAAAAGTGAGCCTAGCTCAACAAAATTTTAAAGCCCTTGGCTATACAAAAATAGAGACAACAAAATAGAAGCTATTGCTCCCAATCCCTCCAAGCTACTACCTTGGCGGAGGTATATCACTAGCACCTAAAAATGGTTTTCCCAAATAGGGTGAGCCAAAGCCCAATAGAAATAATCTAACACAATATATGAACTTTAACAAGGTTATAAACATGATGCACATGACCAATGCTCAAAGATAAGATCATTTACAACTCTTTTTCCAAAACCAAACTATGCCAAGTATTATATCCCAATCCATTTTATATCCATTCATTTCATGTCATTTCATATCTCCTTAATTCATGAGCCATTCAATGGTTATCCAAACAACCCAACGGAGACTACAACTTTGTGGTCTTCCTACCACACAACCATTACACACAAACACTTCAATTTGCCATTTTATGAAAATTTCGTCCATGGGATCAGCACCCATGTATACGCGCTGTTTTCGGGACTTGTACCCAGGACACACAGGCCAACTTAATTTAATGGAGTCCATCCCCTTTCTCCTCCCAAACATGGAGTACATCCCCTTTCTCCTCCCAAACATCGTGCATATATAATTTATTAAAACACAGTCATATTCAATGACGTCCAATAAGAGATTAGTTTCAATTCACCTAATCCTCATGCAATTTCTACAACAGTAATGGCTATCCTCCATCGATAGCCTAATACAAATATTTCTAACAGATATACAATCTTACAACATATAAATTATTCAAATTTCAGTAGGTGAGCGATAATACACATCCAACTCCACCATTTACATAAACCTTCATCTAATTTCATATTCCCATTTCCAATTTCAATATTTATGTAAAATAATTTCTTGAATATTTTAGGGCAAAACCCCATTTTCCTCCCAAACCTCATTCCAACCACCAAATCCTCTATTTTAACACAATATAAGTTTATATTCATCCCCATGATCCTTTCCAAGACACTTTTTGTAAAACCCCTCTTTTGAATTTAAACCCCAAATCCTAGGTTTGTTAAAATCATCCCAAAACCCAATATTCCTTACAAATCAAGAAATGACCAAGTTAAAACTCATAGAGAGAGTAGAGAATCCTTACCTCAAGCTTAGAAGACGAAAGGGAGAGATGGAGGAACTTCAAAGATGTCGAAATCAATCTTTAATCGGACCAAAAGAGAGCTCTTGAGACACACTTCCTTTTTGACAAAGGCACATGGGTAGAGAGATCACTAGATCTAGGTGAAAAAGTAGAGAGAATGTGAGTTTTAGATAAAGAGGGTCCAATCTAGGGTTTTGGTGGAAAAAGATATGAAAAGTGATATAAAAAGTCATTTTCACGAATTGATATACGCACAGTCTGCTTGAGCGTGAGAAGTAACGCTCGAGTGTCAGGCATAATAAGTTGTTCTGCTCAAGCTGAAGAAGTGACGCTCGAGCACAGAATATGCGCATCTACTAGTTTTGCAGACAATAAACTAATGCTTGAGTGCGAAGAAATACCACTCGAGCGCCCACCCGCTCGAGCGGAGAAAACGCCGCTCAAGCGTAAAATACACTCTCCCAGTAGTTTTACAGACCTACAAAAGTACTGAGAGTTTGCAAATCCTGCTCAAGCGGAGCGCAGGAAGTTTTGCTTGAGCGAAGATCCAAAATCTTGGGCAACAAAAGTTTGAAAACTAAGCAACCAACCTGTTCCAAACATGCTCCAACCAACTCAATGGCCAAACTCAAATAAGAATAAAGAGAAGAAGACATGAACAACATTCAATAACCATAAAACCCAAGTCTAGGATAATAAATGAATCGGGTCAAAATCGGAATTTGCTGTCCTCCTCCCTTCTGTGGACATGCATTGGCTTTGTGACCCTACTAGCCACACTTGAAACATGAGAAACTACCTTGAGCATTCTTTCCTGGGCCAATACTAGGCAATGGAAAAGTAGATCTAGTCTACTATGGTTGGGACTGGGATGAAGCGGAGCCCCTGTGTTTCTTGCTAAATTTAGAGTCCCCTTACGACTCTTGACCTCTTGGCCTCGAACCCCGAAGCCTTTCTTCCTCAGCCTCCACTGTAATCTCTACATGTGCCGCCGCCTCCACAAGATGGTCATAGCTCCGGATCATGTTTCTGGCAACTTTAAACAAAATCTTCGTTCTCAGCCTCTTCTCAAATTCTATGCAACGGCGTTCACCGTTGCCACCAACTCTGGTGCAAACTAGGACAAACTAGTGAAGGCCACTTTAAACTCGGCGACTGATAGGTTTAGTTCTTTGAGGTTTGAAATTCTTGCCTCAGTCTCTCCTTAGCAGTGGGAGGTAGGTATTTGTCTTGGAAAGCAGTAAAAAAAACTTCATATGTCGGTCCCACTCTACATTTGGCATATTTCCACCATTGACCTGTATCTCCTTTGAGATAGTAACTCACTAGAGTCACCCTTAATTCACTATCATCAATGTGAAGCATCCCAAATGTCTTCATCGTTTGTTCGAGCCACTTATCCGTTGTTTTGGGCTCCGAGCCACCGTGAAACTCATCCGGCTTAGCCCATAAGAACTCTCTAGTAAGAAAGCCCGGCCTAGTCTCCACAACTTTCTCTCGGGCTTGGTTCTCTACTCTCAAGATGTTCGTAGACTCCCTCAAAACTCCCATAATTTCTCGGGCTAGGGCACCTATAACGGCTTGACCTACTTGCTTGGAGACTCCTACTTGCCCCATTTGCTTGGCCACGTTAGCTAGGCATGCTTGCTAGGCAACATTAGCTTGACCAAACCCCTCCTCTTGCACCGGAACCTCATGAACACCTTGGCAAGGTCTACCACACCTCCCGCCTCTACCACCACGCGCACAACCTCCGTCTGACATCCTAATTAAGGACAACAATAATCAACTTAACAAAATAACACATAAGTGCTCACAACTTCGTCTCACACGTCACATCACAATAATCTTGTAAGTTCCCATTTCATAGAAACACTTAGTTTCACTAAACAACATCCTAAAAGTTCAATCCCATACCCATCTAATCATACAAGCATGTTATTAGATAACACTTAAAGCATGGAGCATCTCCTAGTTTAGCGAAATGAACCCATTATGGAAAAATAACCACTTCCCGCGAGCCCTAAGTATTCAAACTTGGTAGCTCTGATACTAAGTTGTAACGTCCCAAAATTATTTACATAAGAGGACTCAAGTTTACCCATCATCAAGATCTTGATCCAAATGTAATAACTTCCATAACATACATGTATATATAAAATACAATGTTTCATCCATTACATCATCATTAAATCTCTAAGATGTGTACTCAATACATTCCGAAGATTAATTAAAAGTATTCCATGTGCAACTATACATTCAACATTTCTAGAATATGAATCTATAACATGTAGCACTACAAGTCAGTTACAAATAAATGCCCTTAAGGCTGAAAGTTCCAAGGCTTATGCTCTTTTACACAAAAATGGTTATCGGAACCCATACATTTAAAGCCCTTGACTTGTCCAAACTAACAACAAAATAAAGAGCCATATGCCCTCAAAACATTCCACGGCTTCAATTTAGTGGAAACACTACATCTTCCCCTGCACAAAATCCACTAGGACGAGCACAAAGCGCAGTAGGAAAATCTTAACAAAGTATATAAATTTTTACATAGTCTTATGAGATGAATGCATATGCGATGTCATGTTCAAAATGTATTTCTTATCCTTTGGAAAATCTTGTGCACAATACCAATTTGAAAACATAATGATCCAACAATTTCAATATAATTTTCAAAGGGTGGTAAATAAGACTCAGGTAATCCCTAGGTTGGTGTCTGCAAGTAGGCATATCAAGCACTATCAATCCCCACTTTACTGGTCTCTCATTGGAAAGCACGTTGTACCTCATCCGCTCGTGTTTTCGGTCTTTCACCATGGACACTCAGGCCAACTTAACCAATACCAAACTGCACTCCCTATTCGGACTTATTAACGTATTTACCCCAAAACAAATCAAATAGTCTAGTTTCATAAAACAATTTCTTTCTGAAAGTAATAGTCTTCCAATGCAAGGTTCGAAATCAATTTCAATAGTGATTCAATAAAATGACAATGCAAAATGTACCAAGCATTTATCTAATTCCATTTTCAATTCTACAACACAATCCTCCATTGTAATCAAGTTTCCATATCTCCTATCTATATAATATCATAATACAATTCCAAGAGATAATACAACAATATCAACATTAATGTATTCTCCACATGTTAAACATCATTTTCTAAACTTGGTTTTTCCAAGACAAACCAACAATAAATTACAAAATCAAAATTTCTCATTTCCTCCATGAAATTCCTCATTTGATACAATTGTAGAAATTTCTCCATCAATTTTTCAAATAACAATCTTCAAAGTATAAATTTCACAATACCTCAACTTTTTTCCAAAATCCCCAAATTTTAGGGTTTCCACCAAAATAAGGTTTTTGTTCCAATTTTGAAAAACACCTACACCTTAGAACATAGCTCATATTCTCAAAAGCTATAAAAAATAAAAAAATAAAAAAATATTAGAGAAACTCCACTCACACAATCATCTAGGTTCCAACAACCCAAAATCATGATCCAAACATGAAGAAATACTTCAAACAAGTATAAACTTGCAAAAACATATATATAACTCAAAGATTATCCCTACCTCTAGCTTTGGAGAAGAAGAGAGAAGAAACCTTCAAATTTGACGGTGTTGAAATCCGATCTCCATCACACAAAATGTAGTCCTCAAAGAGTTCTTCAACTTTAGTGAAAGAACTAGGGTCAAAGCTCTAATGGATTTGGAGAAATCAAAGGATTAATGTGTTTTGGTGAGAGTAAATGTAGAGAGAATGAGGAGAAATGTGTCATAGAGAGAAAGAGAGAGAGAGAGAGAGAGAGAGAGAGATGAGAGAAAAGTGAGATGGGTGCTTAGCCCAAGAAAAGAAAAAGATAAAATTTTAGGACACAGTGCGTTGCCGCACGTGTGCCACTATAACGTTTCTGATTTTGACCCGAGCCATTTGACATTCTGGACTCGGGTTTTATGGTTTTCGAATGTTGTTCATGTCTTTCCCCCCCTTATTCTTACTTAAGTTTGGCTGTTGGGTTGTATCGAGCATGTTTGGAACAAGTTGGTTGCATGGTTTTCAAACTTTTGTTGCTCAAAATTTTGCTCCTCCGCTCAAGCGGCACTTCTTGCGCTCGAGTGGGCTTTATAAACTCTTAGTACTTTTGCAGGCCTACAAAACTACTGGGAGAGTGTGTTTTATGCTCGAGCTGCGTGTCCTACACTTGAGCGGGAATGCGCTTGAGCGATGTTCTTCTGTCTGCAAAACTTCTGGGAGTGTGCATTCTGCACTCAAATGTCACTTCTTGCGCTCGAGCGGAATAACTTATTGACGCTTAAGTGTCACTTCTTGCGCTCGACCGGACTGTGCATATATCAGTTCGTAATAACCACATTTTACATCACTTTTTCATCTCTTTCTCTTTCTCTAGAACTCACATTCTCTCTACATTTTCACCTAGATCCGTTGATTTCTCTACCCTAGTGTCTTTGGGAAAGAGATACAGCTTTAGAGCTCCATTTGATTCGAACAAAAGTCAGTTTCAGTGTCTTTGAAGTTTTATCCTTGCTTTGTTTGTCTTCTAACTTTGAGTTAGGGACTTTCTATACTCTTCTATGATTTTTAACTTAGTTATTTGTTATAAATGGTGTTGGGATATGGAGGATTTTAGACAAACCTAGGGTTTTGGTTTAAAATCAAAAGAGGGGTTTTCAAATAAAGGTATTGAAAGTGATAGTGGGTGTAGATATGAGGATGTGTTGTGTTAAATTTATTGATTTTAACATATGGGTTGGATTTGGAAGAAAATAGAGTTTTGCTCTAAAATGTTTCAAATAATTATTTTGTATAAATAATGAAATTGGTATGGAAAATGTGAAATTGGATAGATATGTATGTAAATGGTGGAGTTAGATATTTGTTATCTCTCATCTATAGAAATTTGGATAGTTTATCTGTTTTGGAGATTTATATCTGTTTAGAAATATCTGTTTTGGGCTATCGGTGGACGATAGCTATGATTGTTGTAGAAATTGCATAAGGATTAGGTGAATTGAAACTAATCTCTTATTGGTTGTCATTGAATATGATTGTGTTTTTAATACATTGTATATGCATGATGTTTAGGAAAAGAAAGTGGATGTACTCCATGTTTGGAAGAAGAAAGGGAATGGACTCCATTAAATTAAGTTGGCCTGTGTGTCTAGGGTGAAAGTCTCGAAAACCGCGCGTATATATATGGATGCCGGTTCCCGCGGACGAAATTTTCTTAAAATGGAAAATTGAAGTGTTTGTGAAATGATTGTATTGGTTAGAGAACCACTGAATTGTAGTCTCAGTTGGGTTGTTTGAAGAACAATGGACTTGACTCATAGATTGTGGTGAAATGAATCATCATGAAATAAATTAGGATAAAATGAATTGAGACGTCAAATTTGGCATATTATGATATGGTAAAAATACGAATGATTTTATCATGAGCATTGTATATGCATGTCATACCTATATCTTTGTTAAGATTCATATATTGTGATAGATTGTTTCTACTGGACTTTGGCTCATCCTACTTGGGAAAAACCATTTTCAGGTGCTGGTGATATGCCTCCGTCAAGGACTTAGCATGGGAGGACTGTGGAGCTGAAGGCTCAATTTTGTTTATTTTGTATTTACTTTTTTGTACAAGTCTAGGGCTTTATTTGTATTGAGCTTACGACTCGTTTTGTTGTAACCAAGCATGGTCTTGGAAAGATGTAAGCCTTTAGGGCACATGAATATCTATTTAGCTTTCATTATTTATTGCATCTTGTAACACATGCTATAGATTCAAGATGAACGTTTATGAATGTATATCACATATGTCACCTTTTGTATATTAACTTTGATTAATAAAGGCTTCTTATTTCATATATATATATATATCATCTTGCACTAGTGCTTGGAGTTGGATTATTGTAATTATTTTTGGGAGCGTTACAGCCACTCCCCCCCCCCCCCCCCGCACGTACAACTCGCCTTCCGCCCATGCCCTCTGCTCTTACATTTAAAGTAGTGTTGAACCATCGACGACCTCACCTCACCGCACGTGCGGCCTCACCTCCTGCACATGTGGCCTCACTTTTGCACGTACGACCTAAGCCCCTACACGTGCAGTTTCGCTTTTCACCCAAAAATTGCACTAGCAAGACCCAAGACACCCCTGATCCAAATTCATGCCTTTCGAAACAAGCGAAGCTCAACTCTGGAATAAAATAAAGACGAGAATCTGAGGAAGGTTTCAAGAATGGTGAACCCAAACGGTCAACAAGACCTCAGATTAATTCTCGACACTTCTAACACGAGTATGCTAATCACAATTAAAGGAAAAACAAGACGGGTTACATACCCGGGCATCACAACAGACAAGCTACCATTACAAAACTCTAAAGACGAAATTATTTATATTTTATCGTAAGGTAATTTTTGTATTTAGCATATATTTTTCTTTTTATATTTATCAATTATGTTATAACACATGTTTTCGTTATTTAATATTTAGGGTGCACTGCACCATTAATAATAAGACTACAAAAAAAAAAAAAAAAAAAAAAAAAAAAAATTTGAGTGTAGCTATTATGAAAATAGTTAAGTTTATTTCATTGTAACTATAAAAATATTTTTTATTTTTAAAATAAATTTGTGACAACCCAGATTTTTAATTATTCTATAAAATTTATACTAATATTATTTAATCTCAGTTAAGAAAATATATGATTTATTATATATTATTATGTGTAATTTTGTAAAATAAATAATTATTAAAAGTTTAGGGGTCAAAATATAAATAATAATATAGATAATATTAATAATAATAATAATAATAATGAGTATGGTATTAAAATAAATAATTAATTTTCCATTGGTATATAATAAAGTGTAATTTAATTAAGAATTAATTAATTTATATAATTATATTAAAATATTGGGTCAAAAGGTAATTATTTTAAATATCTATTAAGGATAAGATTGAATCTATATAATTAATTATCGAATCTGAGATAAGGGACACGCGTCGGGCCCCGTGTTGACCGGACGAGGCATTCATCTCCCTATTTAAGGAGATGATCAATGGCGTGGAAAAGAAAGAAGAAAAGAGAAATAGAAAGAAAAGAAAGAAAGGAGAAAAGAAAAGAGAGAAAGAAAAGAAAGAGAAAGGAAAGGAAAGGAAAGAAAGAGAGGAGAGAAAGGAAAAATAATGAAAGTTGAAAGGGTTTTTGATAATGAAAAGAAAGAGTAAGGTATTAAAATTAAGGTGAGTTATATTATATCTTGAGTCACCAAAATGTATTTTACGTCTGTTTTGACTTACCAAAATCTATTTTATACAAGTTATGTTTTTAATAAAAGTTATGTTTTATAAAGGTTTCCTTTACGTGGTTTTATTTCTGAACCCTATTTACTTAAAAAGAAACCCATGGATATGTCTGTTTTTATTTTAAAGAATATTTGGCTATGACCTTATATACAATTATGTTTTGTAAGTACCACCACGGGAGTCCCACGCCTTGGGGGACTTAAATAACCATTGGCCTCTGTTTGGTTATTTTGTGGCCCTCTGATCCATTGGCCTCTGTTCTGTGTGGAGCAAAGTGCTGTGCGGAAATAAGTGCTACACTATTGTGGGAGCCACCTCTAGAATCCGTACGAGCCACCTCTTGAATCCGTACCTCTGTTCTGACTGTCACTTCTGTGACTTCTGTTCTGTTCTGTTCTGTACCGTGGTTATGGTTATATATTTATATAAAATCTATATTTCAGTTTCTGCTACTCAAATGATTTGTTTATGTAAATGTTTTGGCCTAACTAATGATTCATGGTTATTTCGTGTCCCTTATACTCTTGGTATAATATTTCTCACTCTGCCATGTGCTTATAGTTGTTTACCAATTTTCAGGAAACAGTGCAATTCAGAAATAGCTTTGGAAAGTCTTAGACGCGGGGCTGCGGAATAGACACACACAGTATTTTTATTGATATTTTTTCTATGTAAATATCGGCCTTTTTGGTCAATATATTTTGTAATAAAAATAGAAACTCCAATGATTATTTTGGTACCTTTATTTAAATATTACTTCCGCTTGCGTTTATTGATCTGTTTTAGAATTGGCCGGAGGTAACCTTAGTTACTGGCCATCACGATGTTTAACCCTTGGGTACGGGGAGCGGGTCGTGACAAGTGGTATCAGAGCAATGGTTTATAAAAAAAAATAAAAAAAAAATCATCATTGGAGCATAGGGCACATGCACATTTAAGAAGTGAGATAGCGGGTAATTAGTACCGAAATATTATATTTTATTCGTCGATTTAATTATATTATAATTTTATATGATTATATATATATAATAAAATTTTTTTTAGTGTGCCTAATTTGTGAAGGATATTAAATATAATTTATATTTATTACAGTAAAAGAAGGAAAAGAAACAGAGATGTCGGGCTCAGGTACGCACTAAAATTATAATATAATTAAATACATATAATTTTCAGTTCAGTATTAAAAAAAAAATTTATTTTGTTGTTTTTTAAAGGTAGATTCAAATTTTAAAGATAC